>JAJOZX010001484.1:427500-505000 GCA_023014485.1 Bathynomus jamesi
TTTTTTTATAATGTTGGTTTGGTTTTGGTTATGGTACTTTATTTTCCTTCCATTATAAAAAAAAATTAGTGTTGGTATTAGGTTAGGTTAGGTTAGGTTAGGTTAGGTTACGGTAAAAACAGCCCGCCGCAGGCGTTAGCCGTTATAAAAAAAAATTAGTGTTGGGAGGATAATGCAAAAGTACCTTAAAAATTATTAATACCAAGAAAAAGATATAATGAGGTTACGTTAGGCTATGTTTGGTTAGATTAAGTTCTTTAAGTTATTTAGGTTAAGTTAAATATCGACATCCACGAGTGAAAACTTGAAAATGTCGCCGTTTCGTAAAGTAATTAAAATGTGTGTGTGTGTGTGTGCATAAAGATGCAATACACTTATAAAGTACTGTACTCACCCAGTTATCCGTAATTTTGCGGGCATCTGCCCTTGGCCCCTCCTTCCTGCATTAAAAAAAATTACTAATTGTGACCACTGTGGACTTATATATCCGTCATCATAACACTGAGTTATTTGGTGTGATTTGGCGCCATGCTTACATCCGTGGCTTGCCTCCCCAACCCATCACAACGCGCCTCATTCAGGGTTTCTCTGCCGTTCATAGAGTACGCACGTGCACTCGTAGTTTCGCATAACTTCACGTCTTGTGGTGAGTACAAACTACTTACATGCATATTTTACTGTAAAAGAATAATGCCGCGCGAGGTGGGAGGCCAGTCAGTGGTGGCGAGCAGCAGCAGCAGCAGCGGCTGCACCACCCACCCACCGGCAGAGCATACTGAGTTAACCGTGAAATCGAGTTATCCGTGATCATGGACCGCACCTCAATCACGAATAACTGAGAGTACTGTATGAAAAACATATTTTAAGATACTTTAATATAAAACATTCAAGATTACCTCGAATTTTTTCAAATTACCAGTCGACATTTTGTCTGGAAACTTTTTTTCAATAAATTCAAAACAAAAAAAATGATTGAAAATAAATAAATCAAAAATATTTCGTAACATACTTTCTCTTCATTTTATCATCAATCAATTTTTAACGGTCTTAAGCAGAAAATCTTAACGTCTGATCCCCACCACCCCAAAAAAAATTCCGTTAAATACTCTAAAATGCAAATTAGGGAAAAAAAAAATATTTTGCAAACTTTTTTCAAAGCCAAAAATCTGAAGGAGAAAAAAAAACGAAAAAAGATTTATCAAAACCGTCGAAATTTCACCAAAAGGTTTTATTTGAAAGTAAAGAAATTTTCTGATTTTTTTTTTTTTATTTTTAGACGTTGGATAAGAAGTGGATGGAGGGTCATTGTGAGAGATTTGAATTCTCTTTTCTCGTCAATGGAGGTCAATTTCTTTACTTCCTTTAAAGAAGGAAGCCATTCCTCATAATTTTCTTCTGAAATTCTTAAGAATAATTCTGAAAAGATTTCTATACGATTCTCTCGTAGAATTTATCCTTTTGTTGTCACGTGTAATAGTAATTCTGAGTTCGTGTTGGTTTGTCACTATACCCCAGTTAACCTCTTAACACCTCAAGTTTTTGTAGGGTTTAGTTACATATGAGTGCGTGTATGGGAAACGGTACAAAATTCGACCTAGTGGTCCGAAAGAGGTTAAGAGACTGTAATGAACACTGTAATGGCTTTGAAAGCTTTGCACTAAAAAAACGCTTAAATATATGGCAGTTTACGTAAATATACTCGCGCGGGCCTGTGTGGGGGTGGGGGGTGGGGGGGGAGGTGAGTCCGCACACATTTAACATTTAAATTATTTATTTGAGAGTATTAATTAATATCACTATTGTGAAAAATACTACTACTCAAATCTGCAAATTTATTCTTTATTTTTATTCTCGAAATAGTGGTGCAGCTGTTTTTAAATTCCCAAGTGAATTTTACACAAAAGGAATGTCATTGACGACATAATTACTCATATATATTATATTTTCTTTTCTGTAGTTTAGCCTGTCTGTTTGTCTGTTTGTTTGTGAAATTTATCCCGGGCAGTAATGGTGGAAGGGTGGGGTGGGGGAGAGGAATGGGGATAATGGGGAGGGGTGGTGGTAATTGGGGAGGGGGTTAGCCCCCGAGTTGCATAAAGGGGGTGAGGGGTTTTGGGGGAATATCTTCTCTATTATATATTTTCGCCTTTCTGTTTGTTTGTTTGTCCTTTATGCAAGCGCAAACCGTTTGACCTAGAGCTACCAAATTTGGCACGGGAACCTCTTATGGGATGAAGAATGTCACCAACACAGAGTCGGTCAGCCTGTCTGTTTGTCTGTTTGTATGTTAGCGGAACGACCCGGCCTTGCCGGGGTGGACGTTGAACGCTATAAGCTAACGAAAATATCACGACTTAACCTAACCAATCGTCAAGGGACCTAACCGGGCATTCAGTTGACCTAACCGGGCATTCAAATAACCCGGGCAACGCCGGGTACCTCACCTAGTATATATATATATATATATATATATATATATTAGTGATGGATCGAGTGGTCGGTTTTTCACAACCGCGGTTGCGGTTGTGTTTGCGGTTGTCGAATTTTTTCCAACCGCGGTTGCGGTTGCGGTTATCATATACTAGGAAAAATGCGTAATTATTAACTGGATTTAGCACTATAGTGCGATTTAGCCACACTTGGTACATAATATACTAAATAGTATTTATTTAGTAAATACCTTATGTTGAACACAAGGTATTTATTTAGTAAATACCTTATGTTGAACACAAGTTTTGCAATACACCGCTACCGCTATTTGTGTGTTGCAAAACTTGTGTTCAACATAAGGTATTTACTAAATAAATACTATTTAAATGAAGTATATTCTAAACTTATATAGCTATTATGAAAGAATAGGTCAAATTAATTAAAACCATATTTTGCACTAAGTGTGTTACCAGGATGAGGGACGAGGACCCATCGCACTGTTCATCCCACCTACCACTTTCCCCAGCCTCCACCCCTTGGAAAGTTATGGATTATTATTCATTTGAAAAACTGATGTCAAACTTAATGACAGGCAGTGTGAATTTCAAAATAATATTTTTGCTGCTTTATTGACTATTGTACTAAAGGCGATTTTAGTTGAAGAAAATTAAATAAAAATAAATGTTACTTCATGGAGCTCACAGAGTAATAACTTAGAGCGCAGTTTAAACCAATTTTACTACGGCAGCCGTATGACGTCACGTTTAAGCACGCATAAGGAGACCCATCATTTTCTTTTTAAAAAAAGAAATATTTCTAATTAACCTAAAATTAAAATTAACTAAGCTTTTACAACCGCAACCGCACTTATGGAACGGCGGTTGCGGTTACGGTTGCGGTTGTGAATTTTTGTGCGGTTGTAGTGCGGTTGCGGTTGCGGTTATTCGATCCATCACTAATATATATATATATATATATACAGTGCCCGCGAAAAGTATCCGATCACCCTTGAAATTTGTATTTTTTACATAAAAAACAATGTTTAAATGTATACTAACCTTATATTAGTATTTTGTCATCTGTCCTTTGGTTTGGATGACTTGTTCTAGACGTTTTGGCATGGATTTAATCAAGTTTTGACAAACTTCCACTGATATTTCCTTGCACCATACCTTTTTGATGGCCTCTTGTAATTTTTCGACTGAGCCAGTGTCGTGGCATTCAACCTTATTTTTTATTATTAGCCACAGATTTTCTATCGGATTGAGATCTGGACTATTACCAGGCCAATCCAAAATATCAAATTTATTGTCAGTAATCCATTTTGTCACTATTTTGGCCCTGTGACATGGTGCACCATCATGCATGTATGTTTTTGTCCTTTGGATTGCCATTGCCATTGGAAGTTTATCCTGTAGCATTGCTAAATACCGTGCACCATTCATAGTTGTGTTCTTCGGAAGAAAATATAAGTTTCCACGCCCATAGTAACCGAAACAACCCCAAACCATCACACTTGGAGGGTGTTTCATTGTCTTTAGGGTGTATTTAGGGTCCTTCCTATTTGAGCCAATAGGCCGGCGAACCTTTTTTGGACAACTTCTGAATGTCAAAAATGTCGACTCATCGCTAAATAAAACCTTCTTCCAGTCATCAACAGTCCAATGAATGTATTTTTTACAAAATGCGACACGTTTTTTACGCATTTTTTCATTAATGAACGGTTTCTTAGCAGCATGGCGAGATGGTAATCCGAGTTCTTTTTGGAGCCGCTCCTGGATAGTTCGTTCAGAAACACCAGATAACAAATTATTCATATTAAATTTTATTTCTTTCGCAGTTATTGTTGGGTTTTTCAATACTAAACGTTTCATAAGTTTGTCTGTTCGCGAATTTGTTTTTCTCGGTCTGCCAGATCGTTTTTTAGGGACTGGCGTGGTTAGGCCACCATTGTTCTTAGCCCGTGAAACCCATAAATTAACGGTACTTTGGGATATGTTTAATTCCTTAGCTATCGGTCTCTGTGATTTCCCACATGCATGCAAAGCAACAATAGCACCTCGACAATCACTCTTAAGTTGTTTTTTAGCACACATTATATATAAATTTTATTTACACCACTTTCTGTAAAAAAAAAAAAAAAATCAAGAAATTTACACAAACAGTGAAATCTGACAAATTTGAGACACAGCCACCCGCAACGAAGGCTACCAGAACACTAATTTGAGAATGCGTTGGATAGCTCTCATATCAGCGAGCAACCTCAAAGTTACCAGATGTCGCTAGAACAAATAGAAAGTGAATTACGTGTCTCTGAATATCAAGGGAAAATATTGTATTTTCTTGAGTGATCCGATACTTTTCGCGGGCACTGTATATATATATATATATATATATATATATATATATATATATATATATATATATACATACATACCTTTCCTTTCAACCTTTTAACTGTTCTGCGCGATGATTCCTCATTTCACGAAGGTCAAGCTTGTCGCCCCTCCTCTCGAGTTGGCCTAGTGAAGTAGTGAGTTGGTTTCTTGTACTCTCCACCTCACATAGCCAGGTACGACCTGCTCATCGGGGATTGTTCTAAGCCAGGCGTCTAGTCTTCTTATGAAGATGTCCACTGTAACCCCACTCGTGTTCCTTAGGTCTTTGGGCAGTTGATTAAACAGTTTTTGTCCTCTCACAACAAAACTATTTTATTTCAGGGTTAAGGATGTTCCCTGTCTCGCCTTTAATTTGGGAACACGACACAATCTTCCTTTTCTACTTTCCACCGTTGTTTGGGGAGTTACAGGGTTCAGAGTAAGATTAGGGACTAGTTTCTCCATTATTTTCCAAGTGTAAATAATGGTGTATCTCTCTCTCTCCTCCTTTCCAGTGAATATATGATAGGTTTAATTCGCGTAACCTTTCCCAGTAGTTTAGTTCTTTGCACCCTTTGATCTTGGCTGTGAAGCTTCTCTGAATCCCTTCTAGTTGTCTAATGTCTTCTTTTTATATGGGTATATTAGGACCGAGCAGTATTCCAAATTGGGTATGATCAGTGTTTTCAGTAGAGGAATCATTATATTCCTATACCTTCGTTTAAAGGTTCTCAGTATCTGCCCAGTTATTCTTTTTGCTCTTTTTACTGCTATTTTATTTTGTGTTTGAAATTTCGCATCATCAGTCATTACAACCCCTAAATCTTTTGCTTTAGAATTTCTCTGAATTTCCTGTCCTGTCCATTCCGGGTATAATATTCCATGGATTTTAGGTCCTCTCTTTTTCCGTACCGTAACAGCTGAAATTTCTCAGTGTTAAACTTCATATTGTTGCTTCCGTCCACTTGTAGATTCTGTTCATGTCTGTTTGTAGAGATCCTACATCTTCTGGGTTTCTTATTTTTCTACTGATCTTTGTGTCGTCGGCAAGGAATGTTACTGTGCTGTCTCTGGTAACGTCCTCATCTATGTCAGTTAACATGATTATGAAGAGTAGTGGAGCTAATACTGTTCCTTGTGGTACTGAGCTGAGGACCTCTGATTCTGATGAAAATGCTCCTTGTACTGTAACGACTTGCCGCCGCTCACTAAGAAAATTATATATCCATTTTTCTACTTCTCCTGTTATTCAAATATACTTCAGTTTATGTATTATGATCCCATGGTCACACTTGTCGAACGCTTTGGCAAAGTCTGTGTATATTACATCATAGTTTTCATTACTTTCCAGTGCATCAATAATGTTGTCGTAGTGTTCCATTAGTTGTGATAGGCATGATCTACCTGACCGAAACCTATGTTGGTTATCATTGAATTTTTTCTGAGTTTCCAAAAGTCATAGATTTCTGTCTAACTATTCTTTCAAATATTTTAGCGAGATGAGATGTAAGCGACACTGGCCTATCGTTTTTGGCCTCGGATTGATCTCCTCCTTTATATATTGGGACTATGTTCGCGCTCTTCAGGATGCCCAGTATTTCTCCCGTGTCTATTGATCGTCTCCATATCCAATGTAGGGGCTAGGAAGAAATATAGGAATATAGGAAGGAATACATACATATATATATATATGAAAATTATTTCACGAAAGTAACACGTGAAAAATATTTATGATGAATAAAACCACGAAGGAAAGGAAACACAAAATGGTGCTCAAGCGCTTTCGTCTAATGACATCCTCAGGAACACTGAAGTACATAAAAGGGTGACAGCCTATATATAGGTTACAGAAAGAAAAAAAAAAGAAAAATAAATAATATATATATATATATATATATATATACACGGTGAACCAAAAGTAGGTGGACAGTAGGTTGAATACGGTTTGTGTTATATTATATTATAACTATGGTGTTCATTATAACTATGGTGTTTGTGTTATATTATATTAAATATTATAACTAAATTTATTTAAATTTTATTTTGTATTATAGTAAACAAAAAAAATTATATGTATTCTCAAAATAAACGTTATCATTTACTGTCCACCTACATTTGGTTCACCCTATATATATATATATATATATATATATATATATATATATATATATATATATATATGCAATAAACGGAGAAGTAAAATTAAAAATTAAAGGATTAACAGAGAGGCATACAGATTTGTAAGGAAAAAATATCGATTTTTAGCACAAGATCAAATGAATTATAAAAATACAAATTTATACTGGAAATCTGCCCGGGTTTTAACACACTGCCTTTTTTGGTTAAGTTTCGATGTATATAAAAATAAATGAAAATTAAAAGTTAATAAGTAGCATACAAGTTTACCAAAGATTTAGCGTTCTACCCTTCTTATCTAAATCTGTTTTGAAGGAATTCAAAACAACAGGATCGAGTTGAAAAAGACCTTTGCTTATGTTGAAATTATTTGAAAGTTGGATAATGGCAGACTCAAGAATATTTCTATTAACAATGTTGCTAGAGTGGAATAAAACTTAAGCATTATTCCAATCAATACAGTGGGATAACTCTGACAAATGGACAAAAAGGGCACTGGACAACTGTCCTGTTCTAACGGAATATTGATGCTGTTTTATACGTGTGTGCAAATCCTTTCCCGTCTGACCTATGTAAAAGGAATCACACTTTTACTCGGGACATGACACCCCCACTAAGAAGGCCATTTTTTCATCAATGTTACTCCGCGCCCTTAGGATCGCCAGTCCGGAATACATCGATGCCGAATTGGAAAAAATCAACGGTATTGGAAGTGATCTGTGTTATCCATCTGCGTTTATGGAATCTTGTTTCAACAAGGCAAAACGAACTTTCTATCGTGTCAATAATAACACTCGTACTTTGTCAAAAAATATTTTAGTACTTCCATTTTTCCCGGGCTTTTTAGGCATTGCTAATGTACTTAAACTTTTGGATATTAATGTAGTATTTTCATATAACAATATTTTGAAAAATATCATAGTAAAAAATAGCCCTACCAATAATTCAGGCATTATCTATAAAATTGGGTGTAAACAATGAGATTCCTTTTACATAGGTCAGACGGGAAAGGATTTGCACACACGTATAAAACAGCATCAATATTCCGTTAGAACAGGACAGTTGTCCAGTGCCCTTTTTGTCCATTTGTCAGAGTTATCCCACTGTATTGATTGGAATAATGCTTCAGTTTTATTCCACTCTAGCAACATTGTTAATAGAAATATTCTTGAGTCTGCCATTATCCAACTTTCAAATAACTTCAACATAAGCAAAGGTCTTTTTCAACTCGATCCTGTTGTTTTGAATTCCTTCAAAACAGATTTAGATAAGAAGGGTAGAACGCTAAATCTTTGGTAAACTTGTATGCTACTTTATTAACTTTTAATTTTCATTTTATTTTTATATACATCGAAACTTAACCAAAAAGGCAGTGTGTTAAAACCCGGGCAGATTTCCAGTATAAATTTGTATTTTTATAATTCATTTGATCTTGTGCTAAAAATCGATATTTTTTCCTTACAAATCTGTATGCCTCTCTGTTAATCCTTTAATTTTTAATTTTTATTTTTACTTCTCCGTTTATTGCATATATATATATATATATATATATATATATATATATATATATATATATATATATTTATTTTTCTTTTTTTTTTCTTTCTGTAACCTATATAGGCTGTCACCCTTTTATGTACTTCAGTGTTCCTGAGGATGTCATTAGACGAAAGCGCTTGAGCACCATTTTGTGTTTCCTTTCCTTCGTGGTTTTATTCATCATATATATATATATATATATATATATATATATATATATATATATATATATATATATATATATGGGAATGAATTCAGAATGGTTCCCTGAGGTTTTTTATGATACACACAGACAGTGCATGGAACAAGGAACTCTTCTAGGAAAATTAAATCCACTATAGTCCGAATAAGTAATGGTAAATGACAAATACTACAGTTTTTTCTTTTTCATGCACAACGCGGGCAACGGGTCACTCGCAGAGAGGTCCCAAAAATATAGCATCATGAAAAAGAAAAAACTATAGCATTTGTCATTTACCATTACTTATTCGGACTATAGTGGATTCAATTTTCCTGGAAGAGTTCCTTGTTCCATGCACTGTCTGTGTGTATCATAAAAAACCTCAGGGAACCATTCTGAGTTCATTCCCATCATGAAACGGACATGTTATGTGCCTTGAAAAGTGGACGCTCAATTCTGCCAGTTGAGGTTTAAGTTTTGGTTTTTGGCTAAAAATATAATAGTTACCCCTTTTTATTTGATGGATTCAATCTGACGTGAAGGCAGCGAGTCTTTTGCTTATTTTGAGGTTCTAAATGTAGCTGGGCTAGGCTGCTTTAAACCCTAGATCCTGTCCCAAAGCTGAATCCTATCTGGTTTGCAGACAGCTGGTGAGGGAAGCTATATTTTTGAGACCTCTTTGCGAGTGACCCGTTGCCCGCGTCGGGCTAGCATCATGAAAAAGAAAAAACTATAATATTTGTCATTTACCATTACTTATTCGGACTATAGTGGATTTAATTTTCCTAGAAGAGTTCCTTGTTCCATGCACGGTCTGTGTGTATCATATATATATATATATGTGTGTATATATAATATATATATATGAGCAAGACAAACAAGTCAATAATAACTCAATAAATACTGACGCCACAAGAACATGATTATTTGACAGAATAAAATTAATGGCATCACTGCAATTTCATGAATGGAATGTTCTCTCGTTACATTCAGTTTTTGAGCGCCCTTGTTCCTTGCATGAGAACATAGTCAAGATAATGAGAGAGAGGATCGTGCATCGCGCGAGACAATCAGAAGCGGAGACGGGGCCAAAGGAGCCATTTTAGGCGTCTTCATCTATTAATCACGAAGGAAGCTTTGGTCAGTTTAATTAAATACTCGTAGGCAATGGCAGAACTGTCTCGTTTCTTTCCTTCAAAACAGATGGCGCTTGTGACGTTTTCCGTGAAGGCAGAGAGGAATAACTGCAGAGTGAATATGCTCGTTCTTCGTTGTTTGTATTATAGACATTACACTTTCTATAGTAAAAATATTTAAGAATTAAATTATTAGAGATCCCTTGTCGGCATCTTCAGTAATGGTGACTTAAATTCTTGGTTCTCTCATTATTAACATTTATTCTTTGGTGAAATTAAGTATAAAATCTCGTTCTGTTTTAAAATTTAACTTTAGTCATCGGCTCCTTTTTCTCCGGCAATGGCGAAATTGCAATAAAGGAAAACGAAATACAGATTCTAATTTCAAATTTTCTTTGTTTTTATATCAGTCACGATACGATCATTTTGAATAGAATCCGACGACATTTGCAATAAATTGAATTTAAGCTGATGACGTCATTCGATTGAATTCCATCACAAAGATGAAGTTAAAAATTGTGAATAATTTCACGTAATATTTGCTAAGCAACCATTTATTTTAAGCAAAATATTATAATCTTCATTGTCATTAATATTTGTAAATAAGATGCACATTTTCACCATGACAAAGCTATGCCATCATACTACTCCTTCGGGATAATTTTGGTAAAGATACGCCACCATGTTACACCTTCAAGATAATTAAACAATCTTAAATTCTAAATTCTTTCTGTGCATCACTTGTACGACATCACTCTCCCAAATTGGTTAAAACCAGAGGAATAACTTACTTCGTTCGTAAACACGAAAAAACTCATACAGAACAACTTTTTTTATTTTACTTCGGCTGACGTTAGGCGATTTTATTAAATTCCAAGAAAAAACTGCCATAAAGCAAAGGAAAGCTAAATTTATATGAATCTTTGAATGCTCAAAAATAAATTATGAATTATTTCGGTTTTGCGTTGTTTTGCCAAAAAGATACGATACAAGTTATTAATTATTATCTGTAATAATAATAATAGAAAATCTGGTCAATAAAATAGTATCTTTTATGTATTTTTAACAGTGTATTGATCTGTTTGCAGATGCCTTAATACATACACGCATATCTGTACACACTTACGTACATACGTGTGTACATAAAACACCAAATATAAATAATGATGTGTAATAATGGGCATTTACGTCATTATTTACGCAAAAGCACACAATTACAAAACAAAATAAAAGTCAAGATTCACCCTGTCTCTGCGATACAAATAATGATGATCATACAACGACTTTTTTATTAGACTTCATTTTCCTTTCATAATTATTTATGACACTGACTTTCGTCCACTTTTATCCTTCCTTCCATCTTATTTCTTCCTCCTCTTCTTCCTCCTTCATTCCCCTTCTTCTTCTTCTGTTTCTTCTCCTTCATCTTTTCTTCCTTCTTACTTCTTCTCCTTCCTCCTCCTTCTTCCTTTTATTCTTTCTTTTCTCTTCTTCCTCCTATTCTCCTTTCTCCTCCTTCTCCTTTTCTTTTTCCCCCAATTTTTCCTTTTCTTCCTCTTCTTCCTCCTCTTCTTTCTTCACTTCTTCCTTCTTCTCTTCATTTTTCTCGGAGAAAGAACAAGAAGAGAAAGAGCGGAGGGCGCATCCGCCATTTTGGGAGGAATAAATCAATCGGATGTGTCTTTGATGACTGGAAAAAGAGGAATAAACACGACCGGAAGTCCGGCCACGAATTGGACGTCCTCGATTCGTGACTTCCGAACTCACCGTTTTGTTCCGGAGACTCGCCTTGCTTCGATTCCTCGGAATTAGTAGTTAAGCCGCATTCCACCCGTGGTGGGTGGTGGTAGGTGTGGACAGGGTTTCACACTGATGATATCAAGAGTGGGGCGGGGGAAATTGAAGAATGAGTGTTTGGGGTGAGGCGCTCCATGGGCCCTGGACACCACAAAAGTGGTAAAGATGAAAAAAAAAATTTCTCAGTATTTTACTTTTTTAGTGTTGTAAGAGGCGGCAGTGCAGCCCCGGGGTCCCGGGGGTTGAATTTTTTACTTATTTTAATTATTATTATTATTATTATTATTACATATTATTACATATAAATGTGAAAGTTTTAGATACACTTTCGAACGGTTCCTCCCCTGTTTTCGAGTACCCAGGACCCGTTATTAAACCCGGAACCAACCCGCCGGACCCGTTTATGCACGTCTACAGCGAACCCATTAATTATTTATATTTTTATTAATTCCCCTCTCCTCCATCAAATTTGTATTCATTTATTAAATTCTTCCTTTATATATATATATATATATATATAAACACGTAAGAGTATATATAAAAGCTTCGTTAACTTCGGTTTTGCTTCCGCCCGAATTGTTCATTCTGAAGAAGGTCAAGCTTGTTGCTCCATCTTGGACCTACAGCTTAAAATGGAATCCGAACCACAACCCAACACAGGTGCTCAAAAATTACAAAGTCCTTGCCCGGACTGGATCTCATGACCTCCCGATCAGCAACCCACCGTCTTAACCACTAGGCCACCCAGGGTACCCATTTATCTACCAACCTATTTTTTCTGGAAGGATGAGCAGCTGGATAAGCTGCGTGCCGACTGCTTTTGCCGGGAATCGAACCTGGGGCCGGTGAATTCGTAGTCAGCATTGCTAACTGCTACACCACCACCACCCACTATATATATATATATATGAGAGAGAGAGAGAGAGAGAGAGAGAGAGAGATGCCTTTTGGTCGGATTTTTAAAAAATATTTTGCCTATGATAATCTGACAGTCAATAACTCGGATGAGTATCAGTAGTATGGGCGAAAAATGGACGAGTGCAAGAATGTTGCAAGGTGTTGCAAATGGGTTATGCGATGAAGGGGGTAGGGGTTATGCAATGAAGGGGGATGGGGGTTATGCAATGAAGGGGGAGGGGGAATGTTGCAAGAGCAACAAGGGGTTATGCAACTTGGAGGCGGAGTTATCCCCCAAGAGAAAGAGAGGAAAAGGAGAGAGAGGAAGAGAGGTGTTCGCCTGGAAGGAGCCAAGCGCATATTAAGACTTCATCTGAGTGCTCGCTGTCTTATTAGGTGTAAATCCGCCAATTGGCTTAGAAGGCGTAAATGGCTTGTACAGGTTGAGTTGGCAAATTGCGCTATTTATTTAACTAAAGCATATATTCATGTCGGTTGGCTTAGAAATTCGTCAGTCGGTTTAGAAGGCGTAACCAGCCATTCGGTATAATTAAATAATAATATCGTTTACCACCAAAAGAATTAAATAAAACACCGTTATATCATTGTTTATTTAGACGAAATATTGGAACCAGAAATATATAGAAAATAAATATGCATTGGAATATCTATGATCAAAAATAAAATAAAAATAATAATAATAATATAAGAAATATGAACGAGGAATATGTATATAATAAAAAAATAAAAAATATAACCATCAATATAACTACAGGAGAAATATATATACACAATTATTTAAATAATTAAATATATTGAAAATAAATACATACGCGTTATCTTCTACTGCACAAAATAAAAAAAATAAAAAATAAGAAATACAAAACGATGGAGTATAACCATCAATATAGCAGTACAGGAGAAATATATATATATATATATATATACACACAATTGTTAAATAATTAAATATATTGAAAATTCATCAAAATACATTCACTTTATTCTACTGCGCAAAACACTAAACTCACAAGTAATCGAGTCTACAATCACATCATTATTGCTTTGCACTACGCAGTAAACGCGGCTTAATATTATTTCACCGCTCAAGTTATAGGGAGACCTATACTCTATGTAAATGGCCTTCATATCGTTCAGTACTATTTTTGTGCCCACTTTAGAATCGGTTGGCAAGTTACCTTTAAATACGGCTAGAATACAAACAAAAGCACGCACAAAGAGGTCATCGTTAGCCACAACCATTATTAAATACAAGTTTACAAACTCCTTTCCAATCGAGGGTTTATTTCTACCGACCCGAGCTTTTCAATCGTGAACTCTTCTTCACAGTGCATAGCGGCAGTTGAAATAATCTTCTAAGTCGTTACGACAGCTGCTCATTATATAAAGAAATAGTTCTTCAGGATGAACGGTGTAGGTGAGCTCAGCCCTGTACTGCTCAAGTGCTTTATACCAAAGTTCATGATATTTCAAAGATTCTAAACTTTTTAAATAAGCATCCAGCTCTAGACCATTCTCACCTTGTTCATTCCTACACTCGGTAAACCCATCGAGCAGAGCGGTGTATGCGTATTCAAGAACCGTATCAAAATAAAGCATATCCGTACACGCGCGTCTAATATAGGCTTCAGCTTGCGGAATCCGACAATTTCAAACATTCTGTCGAGGATGAACGGTTTCGCGTAGGGACAAGAGCGTTATTATCAAAAGCATTCTTCCACATCAGCCGTATATCAATGCATGGCCGATCGTTATTTATACACAACGTACAAACAACGGCATATGAGGGGGTGTCACTAATCTGCTCTCGTACCTACACCTGCAGGAATTTTATAACGATCTTCACTCCACTTCTCAACTATCACGAAGATTCTATTCATCTCCTCAACACTTAAATAAACAACATTCCGTTTGTTGTTTGTTTGTCTACAAGACGTTTCCAGTACATAGTTAATAGCACCGGATTTACGCCTGAACACGCGCAACGACTTCACGGACACATCGTACACGGCGTTGAGAATGCTGCTCAAAGGAAGTTCCATCGTATTCGAGGAGCGCACGTCCAGTCGGTTCAAGCTCTGAGATGACTTTGAGCCACATGCAACGGATCGGCTCGACGGGAGGAGTGAGTCACACCATAAGCTAATGAAACGTGTACGGCACTGTTCCAACATGAATAATTGTATCCCATTATATTGGGTAGGTGTTTTAAGAAATTTTCTGATACACGAAGTAATACCGGTTTTAATGTTTTATCACTCCCACTCCCCACAATACGCACCAGACATTTTTGCATAGGGGGATTTTCACGAACTAAACACATTTTATTCACACTCCGGCGCACTATTTGAGAGAAACATATGACCATATTTTTTTTTTGCTTAGCATGCGATACTCATCTCTAAATTCTGTTAAATACTCACGCAGACCTTTAGCCACAACATGTAAGAGAATACTTGTATCCCATTATATTGGGTAGATGTTTTGAGAAATTTTCCGATACATGAAGCAATATCGGTTTTAATGTTTTATCACTCACCAGACGTTCATTTCCACAAACTAAACATCTTCACAATCCGGCGCACTATTTGAGAGAAACATATGCCCATATTTTTCCTTTTTGTTTAACAATCGATACTCGTCTCTAAAGTCTGTTAAAAACTCACACAGGCCATTAGCCACAACCTCACTACAAACCTCGTCATGATATATATTAATATAGTGGTAAAAATACTTAAGATTCTCCATGATGACAAGATTTACATTCTCAGTCGCAGGGTACGAGTACTCGGTATGATGCAACATGACATAATATCGCTTGTCACACCACTCATCAACAAGACTCACTATCCATATCCGTTGCTTCTCTTCTGCACGTGTTGTTTCTTCTACTTCACGGTATATGTAAGCTTTTATAAAGTTTAGTCCTACAACATAGTTCAATACATCACTTGTACCACGAAATCCTACAATGCTCTCGCCAGAATAGCCGTAGAGTATTTGTACCTCTTGCTCCTTCGCACGATTCAATGTAGCCTTAAAAGTATCAAAGGAGGGTGGAATAGGGAGTTTTTCAGTATCCACCACATCTTGGCACTTTGCCGAATACCACTTCATAAACGTCGAACACGCAATATTAAAGGTAGCCATTACTATTTTCTGTCTACGCGGGAGAATACACGTCTGAGATCCAGGGCTTACTGCGATCAACTGAGCACGCAGGGAAGAGATATGCCCAGGTAGTAGCAGGAGTCACGTGATCAATCTTACAGTGGGCGGAGCTTAGAACTTTCTCCTGTACACACGCTGGGCGGAGCTTAGAATTTTCTCCTGTGTACACACACACACACACACACACACACACACAGGAGAAAGTGAAACGCTAATTGAAAACGATTTATTTAATAAACGAAATATTCAAGGTATATATATTTACAAATACGTGTAATAAATAAGTTAACAATAGACATATCAAAGATTATGGTATCCAAAGGGTACGGTATCATAGGTACCAGGCACCTGGTAACGTTTCCTATAGGTGTTACGGCACACCTTTGTACCCCTAAGTTCCTTCACGCCCCCAGCTTCTGCGCCCGAAAATTGTGGGTACCTACAGTTAGTTGGGGCGGCCGGTCGCCTCATCATCATCCAAGCACACTAGATCCTTCAACGAATCAAAGTTAACGACCCGCCGATTCGCCTGGTTGAGCGTGATACCCTTAGCCTTCACGATATATTTCATATCCTCCCCACCCTCACCCGTACCCCATAAGTTTTTGGCCCTGTTGAGACAAAAGAGTCGGCGTATGCGATGTCTCCATACTCATCCTTGATCTCATCAGTCAACTCTCCGAGGAATTCACCAATAGGAGGCATGTATTCACCCTCCCTCTCTGTGAATATCACACTATCTGTATCGGCGTACAAAACCCTCCGCCCAAGAGAATGCAATAGGCCCCAAAGTTTGATGCGTGCGTAGGCCGTTGTGAAGCTGGCTACAGGTATGTTTGTAACCCGTGAGGTATCTGTGGCCAATTCGGTATTGTTGTACTTTATTATGTATTACCTACATTCACGATCTCCATGACCTCTTTATCGGGAGCGTTGGCATAATCCCAGACTTCACTATAACTTTGTGCCAAATGAACGTTCCCTTTGCCAGTATTCTGTGCAAATTTTCCCCAAAGACTGTTTAGACACAACTTTGCACTAAAGCGCTTGCCAGGGTTCTTTACAATTTGGGAACGGTCAAGCTGTATACCTTCACGGTCACGGTAACGTTGAATATAGGCCGATTTTTCATCTTCGGTATCAACTCCTCGCGGATACCCTGATGCTTCGACCTTATCTTCAAAAAAGCGTTTATATATGGCGTGAAAAGGTTGGGTAGCTTCTGAAACCTCCACACTCATGTATCTTCAATATTCTGTAGCCATGGCGAACAGCTAGATCCAGCTCTGGACTTGTATATACACCTCTGATCTTACGCTGGTTGGCTGTATGATTACATTCCCATTGTTCTCTGCGCACTTCACGCACAAGGGAAACATGAGCTTGTGATCGATAACGACGGGTAAGATCGGCATCCATAAATCGCGTGGGGGGAGCACATCTACGAAAGAAAGGCCGAAATAGTACCCGTTCAAATTTGTTGAGAACACCTCGATGGTGGGCAGATCAGGTCCCACCAGTTTCTCAGGTGCACCCACGGGGTACGGATTGTTCTTCATCACGTAGGGATATAAAGAACAGAAGTCGTAGTAATGGAGTTTCACGCCCTCCGTAGGCGGAAAGTATAGCTTGAAGGGATTTGTACGCCCTCCGAACAAGCTATCACCGCATTTGAGAGGATCCAGCACCATTGAACGTTTGATCGTGTTTATTTCTTCACGGTACTGTCCATCTGTTTCCATCCGTGCATCATACTCATGCTCCCACAAGACTTTGTGAGTGAACTGGGAGCCTATAAGTTGATCGCGGGTGTGGGTCCACGCAAGACTGTCGGCAGGAGATCTACCGTGGATATCTCCTACGATTCCACACTCAGGACGGGGGCATCCGTGCCACCAGCAACCGTTAAAGGAGTACACAGTCTTCTCACCAGTGGCACGGTTTTCACTTAGACCATCAACCCAAAAAACACGGCCATTAACCTTAATGGGTACTTCACCCGTGTTGCGGGCATGCTTTATGTATACACCTGTTTGCTGCTGTAGGTGTATGAGCCAGTAAATAGCCTTGTGCCCATAACTGCGGGGTTGTTTCTGTGGATAACGCTAAGGTGTCTTTCGGCATGGTTATTCTCGTGACCGGACAGCTCATACCAGGACAACACATACCCGGACAACTCATACCTAGGACAACTCATACCTAGGACAACTCATACCTAGGACAACTCATACCTAGGACAACTCATACTCTCTTCATCAATTACCACCCAATGTTGATCTTTTCGTCTATATCCACCCCGAAAGTTTAAACTCTGCAA
The DNA here is from genome assembly GCA_023014485.1 of Bathynomus jamesi. Taxonomy (NCBI): domain Eukaryota; kingdom Metazoa; phylum Arthropoda; class Malacostraca; order Isopoda; family Cirolanidae; genus Bathynomus; species Bathynomus jamesi. Next base: position 445,504 of record JAJOZX010001484.1, read on the forward strand.
ATTAACCAAAATAAGATAAGAAAACAATAACAACAAATTTATTATTTATTGCAAACATATAATAAATAGAGAACCATTATTTACACAGGATAAAATTTGAATGCCCGGTTAGGTCAACTGTACGCCCTTGACGATTGGTTAGGTTTAGTCGTGATATTTTCGTTAGTTTTAACGAAAATATCACGACTAAACCTAACCAATCGTCAAGGGCGTACAGTTGACCTAATTGGGCATTCAATGAACCCAACCGGGTATTCAGTTGACCTAACCGGGCATTCAATGAACCTAACTGGGCATATATATATATATATATATATATATATGCAAATAACTGCAATGACCGCGCGTATATAAATGAATAGAAACGACATAAGTATTAAGGAACGTTTCTGCACACGAGGAGGAGAGATAACGAAATAATGAAAAATGAGACGGCGGTTCCCAGGCGGTTCGCCTCATTTTTCATTATTTCGTTATCTCTCCTCCTCGTGTGCAGAAACGTTCCTTAATACTTATGTCGTTTCTATTCATATATATATATATATATATATATATATATATATATATATATATAACTTGTATGAATTTTAAATGTTTAAATTTAATTTTAATTTTACAAAATAAATGTTTTCATTAATTTTAAAAATAAATGTTTTCATTTCAAAATGTTTTCATTAATAACTTGCATGAATTCTAAATGTTTAAATTTGATTTTTAATTTTACAAAAATAAATGTTTTCATTAATTTTTCATTTTTTTTCTGGTCCTATGTATGAGTTGTCCTAGGTATGAGTTGTCCTAGGTATGAGTTGTCCGAGTATGAGTTGTCTGGGTATAAGTTGTCCTGGTATGAGCTGTCCTGGTATGAACTGTCCTAGAACCGGTTATTCTTGAACACCATAAAACATAATGAGGCGATGGTGGTTGCGCCTTGCAACGGATCGCATTTGAAACGGCCTATATACATCCTTCTAAAGGCCTGGAAACATACTCTAAGCACGCGCACATTATTCACGCAATAACGCTCACACTCATCAGCTATATTATAAGGATAACATTTATTAAAACTGTTGTAGTATCGTCAAAATCTTCACGTTCATCTGTACTCATACATTCATAGTTAAAGTAATGTTTGGGTGGAGGTAGTCCTATGTAATTTAAAGTTTCGCTAGTGAGGAACGTGTAAGGGAAATATCCTTTTGAAACTTCAGCGGCTACGCACATCACCTTGGATAGCTTTGCTAATTTACAAGTTGTGAATAATAAAGTGTCTTTAAACTGTACATTACCTCTTATCTGCATCTGTATTAGTTTGTTGCCTCTTTTCAAGTGGTCACCTATAAATATCTCGGATGACTCGTGCTCAAGCAACTCTTTATAATGGAACGGTGTCTCAAATTTTGCCCCGTTATGGGCGAGAATATACACAGTCATTTTTTTTATCTTGTCCGCTAACTTGACAATATAGGACGCAAAGAGTTTCACAGGGCTATCGTGGGCATTCGTTTTAAAAACGTTTGTCCGCTTACCGCATTTGTGACACTCATCACACTCGATCTCCATACACTCATCACAGATAGTCTGGTTTACAAGTAAATGTGGAATAACCACTTTGGTTTCAGCATTCGTATATGTTTCTATATCGTAGTACACAGTTATACAAGGGCTATTTTTAGTCTTGGCGTCTTTCATATAACATACATGCTTTGCTCCAACCGCCTTATATTTCTCATGGCATGTAGAACAGTGAATTTCATCACATTTATGCTTGAAATTCCCCCAATTATCCATCATATGAAACATACCACATTCACAGGTTCTCATTTTCTTGCACGTGCCAATTGATTTATGGAGCTCAAAACAGTTATTAGTGAAAAATGTGCGTCTACACACATCACAATCCCTCTTCTCAGCTTCAACTACACGGCTTCCACATTTGGAGCTTTTACACTGCTCACATACCATGTGGTATTCTTTACAATGTTTCACTATATCATCCGCAAACTCGATACATCCCTTACACAAATCATGTCGTCGCCCATATTTTCGACTTTTATCATAATTCGCGTAAAGGTCCCTTATATTACGGATGGGTAGATATGTTGTTCCTGACAGCCCTAAAATAAGTAGGGGTCTTGTACGATCTCTCACACAGCTTTTAAAAACATACACAGTCCTACGACGATCATCCATTCCAACAACTATACGAGCATTCATTTCCTGTTCTACCCTTCTCAGCTCTTCAGGACCCATATTACAGTCAAATTCAAGTTTACAGTCTACAGCTAGTTCGGGCACGCTCCACTACCGTAGGCAACCAAATTTTTTGACCCGTGTATTTAGTACAGTAAACATACGGCCAAGACTACTGCTATAAAGCCGCAACCACGATCGGCGTTTATATGCCGTCTATAAATAGCCTGAGAATTGAAGTTAAGAGTATAAGGTGTGGCACTATGACCCGCAACACGGAATACACGGTCAATATTTACCGTGAAGTTTCCATATTGAAGGCTGTACTACTTTGAGAGGCCTGCATTATACGTAATATATACTCTATATCTTCAGCTGCCAAACGTCTGAACGGTATTACTACCCAAAAATCATCTACATCTCCGTCATCTGACCCGAATCCGAAGGACAGCCTCGTCCTGACTTCACGTTCGTCGCGGTTCTGAACGGCAAACTCTACAATACGTTCAACTATGCCGTAGTCCGTGTTCAACACCATTGCTATACATGGACCTAGGATCAACCCTGACTATATAACCGATTTCTAGTCAAGGCCGGGGTGGGGGTAGCGGTGCGCACCAACTCGAATGTTATGCCATCCTCAACAGAGCGGGAGCTGCTGTGGAGGATGTACCCGGAATTGAATAAGGGGTATATTTGAGGAAGTACTATTGTGGGGTTGTGTCGTAAGACGTTGAGGGTTGGGGCTCTATTACTGGTGGTCTAACAACCGGGCAATCCTGGCACGCTTTATACCTGACGTGGAGGGTTCTTCATCGTGCCTCCGCTTTGAACTAGTCGTGCTACAGGTGTCGCTGGTGAGGGCTCGTCGGCGGGGAAGGGTTCTGTAGCTGCACGGTCAACGGGTCGTCTGTGATATCGATGATGGGGTGCTGTACATCGTCGTCATTCACGGTTCTGTGGAAGAAGAAAACAAAATATAAGGAACAGCACTCAAATTTGTAATATTTTGTAAATGACCCACTTAGGGGTGACGTGTTAGAAATGGATTCTGTAGAAAAATTCAGGTTCACGAGCCCATCCACATGTATTATATCTGGCCTACAGGATGTGGTAAAACTGTGTTTATGCTTAAAATCATTAAAGAAAAGGGAGAGATGTTCTCAAAATTTGTGCATAAAGTTATATGGTGCTATTCGACGTATCAATCAGTGTTCAACGAGTACCAAATGAATCTTGTTCCACAAGGGGGTCTATGACGTTAATTCGTTAAAGGGAAATGAACATACAGTCATTGTAATTGACGATTCATGTTGGAAATGGATAAAACGTTTGCCAGACATTTACAGTGTTCTCCCCCATCTTAACATATGCGTGTTCTTCATCAATCAGAATCTATTTTTCAAAAATAGATACATGCGCGATGTGTCGCTAAATACACAATATCTAGTCTTATTCGCGCAACGTAGAGATGTATCACAAATTGGGGTATTAGCAAGTCAAATGTTCCCGAATCAGCGTAAGGAGTTTTTGGAGGTTTATAAAGAGGCCACAAACCAGCGTTATGGATATTTGCTTTGTGACTTCACCCGCGAAACACGTTTAGGGTGCTTCTAAGAACGAATATATTCCCAAGCGAACCTGAAACGGTGTATATTCCAGAATGACAAATAGGCTAAAGAAATACCGTGAATTAATAAAAATCTATCAACGATTGCCCGGACGCTGCAACAGATGTTTGTTAAAAATATCGACTCTGACTTTTTAAAATGCATCTGTGAAATCTGTCTTAGTTATAAAATGTAATGTGCCAATGAAACCCTCTCAGAAGACTCGCTTACGTCGTTACAAGAACATAATACGAGCGCTCGCTCATAAAAGTCAAACTGTGGGTAAGAAAAAGCGCATTATTGTACAAAGAGGAGGATCGTTCCTGCCCATCTTATTTTCAGTTTTGGGTCCTTCACTGACTAGATTAATATAATGAAGAAGGTGGTTGTGATTCCGCACGAGGTGTATGCTTCATTGCAAAGTTCAAAGACTCCAGACACGGCTCTAGAGCCCCGTAAAAGTAGGCTTAAAAGAATGGAAAACGAGTTCCTAGCCCTCATTAAGAAATCTTAATGAGTACGAGGATTATAAGCAGCCGACAGAGCTCCCCGTGGTTATTAGGCACAGCGCGAGTAGTGCTGAGCATAGTGACACAGGACCTGGCCACGACGATGGCAACCAAAGAACAAAGGAACACAACACATCGAACATGTGTTAAAAAACAGCCTCCCACATACATTGAGGAATAAAGGATTAAGTCTTTATAATCTATTGAGTGAGGATCCCATCATACAGTGGACCGATACAGGCGAGGTCATTGTTGAAGGAACAAGGGTACAAGGATCCAATATCGTTGATATTGTTCATGATCTGGTGAGAAAGTGGGACAGACCCTCGCCAACAGGCTGGAAGCATATTAAAGCAAGACTACAACAAATAAATGTCCCCAAAACATTGATAGGTAAAAGACTTGGATCAAGTCTCGCATGTGTCACAACTGAGTACACCATCGCCCCCAGCAGAGCAGCGCTCTGAAGAGGAAAAGAAGAGACAAACGGTCAGCCTTATCCACGTATCTCTAAAATACGCAAATGGCTAACATATTAAGTAAACGCTATTATGACATTTCTAACCCCGCCTCCTATGGTGGCGTTAATAGACTGTACAGAGGTGTTACGGTGTAAGGAAAAAGATGTTGAGAGATTTTTGCGGGAACAGGATGCTTATACACTTCATAAACCGGTGAGAAAAAGGTTTAAAACGGCCAAGACAACAGCTGCTTCGATTGACTCTATTTGGCAGGCGGATTTAACAGACATGCAAAGATATTCATGTATAACGATGGCTACCGCTACATCTATTCATAATAGATGTATTCTCTAGATATCTGTGGCTAATTCCCCTGAAAAATAAATCGCCTGAAACAGTCTAAAGCGACCAAAACGTTGATGTTGAAAGAAAACAGGATTCCTGGCTATTTTTGTACGATATGGGGAAAGAATTTATAGGTCGCTTTTCAGACATGCTGTCAGAGTTTAATATCAGTTACTACACTACCAATTCTATACATAAGGCTCTTTAGCTGAAAGAGTTCAACGTACCATAAAGGAACGCATGCATCCGCTATTTTACACATAAAAACACATACAGATATATAAACTTTCTCGGTCATTGGCTTCATCATACAACCGTTCACACTACCGTACGATTGGCACAACGCCTAACGAAGTTTTAGAAAGAGGTGCGCTGCCAGAGGTGAGAAGAAATGGAACACCACCACCACCACCACACACTCTGCGCGTTTCAAAATCAACGATTTTGTAAGGCTGTCGCGTTCGGGAAATAAATTTGCGAAGGGATTTGAGCAAGGATGGACACGTGAGATTTTTAAAGTTAGGGCTATGAGACCTAAATGTGAGATAATGATGTATTACGTTGAAGATTTGAATGGGGAAGAAATCGCAGGAGGCTTTTACCGCGAGGAGTTGCAGAAAGTGGCATTCAATTTAGGAAAAAATGTGTTTAAAATTGAGAAAATTATAGGAAGCAAAGGTTCAGGAAAGAGAAAAATGTACCTGGTGAAGTGGCTAGGGTACCCAGAAAGCTTCAACACCTATATAAAAGCTAATGCAATAATGAAGCTTAAATAGTATGCACCATGGCGCCTGACCATTTCTACGCCACACTCCCGTCCTCCTCGTCCCTGTCTGTACACCCAAACAACACCCTCGCCAACTTTGTGACAGAACTCCATGGACCCATTGAATTGGAGTGTGATTGTATGAGGTGGGGTCATGTGAACTCCAGTTAGCCACCAAATTTTTAAGTCTTGAAAATGAACAAATCATATTTCTGATCATTAAAAGATTCGATGAGTGCGAAAAATTACGCATAATCTTAGACAATACTATGCGCTCAGTCCTGTTCGGTGAGGAACGGTACTATAGCACAAATGTATCGCTAGGAATCGGGCATTATGATACAGCCATGGACATTGTGACGGGGTTAAACAAGTCTTGAAAGGTCGCGCCTGACATACGACTTACTTTTTGATGTCGTAAACATAGACACGCCTGCATGCACAATGAAGTTAAAGTCAACGCTTAGTAGAAATATTAAAAATAAAGAGCTGTTCACAATTGTGGCTGAGGGCCGATATAGCGCAGCTCTCCAAAGGGATACCTTTCACGAGGCACAGCATGACTTGTCCAGCTTAATATATCAAATGAAGATGGAGAAGTTGGGTGAATACTCCCCGCCCCCAGACATGTGCTATATTTACAGCAATATCGTAGAACACCAATTTGTTGGGGACACCCAGGCGGGCGCACCTGCTGCGCATTGCACACATCCCCAACCATAGAGGGAGAAGTTTGAGCATTACATATGACAAGCCCCTTTATGTGAATGTTGCAACTAATCTATTAACCAACATCTCGATATATATAAGAACGATTGAGGGGAAAAATTTCCCATTCGGTGAAGGGAGCTTAACAGTGAAACTACACTTTCGTCGTTTATAATGACTCGAAGACCTTTCACAGTCTACCGAGGGGTGAGATACCAGCGTGGGAGTGGACTTGGGTCCATTTTTTCATCCATACTACGCACCGCTGTCCCACTGTTGAAGAGGGGTGCCAGGTACCTAGGACGGAAGGCGTTACAAACAGGTTTTAACGCAGCAGAAGACATAATGGGTGGCACTAAACCTAAAGAAGCTCTAAAAAAATTTAAAATGTACACAGGATGAAATCATCAAAGATGCAAAGAGAAAAATGCGTGGTGGCGGAAAGAAGAGATCTGCCAGGAAGAAGGGGTTACCAACACGTGGTGGAAAGAAGAGATCTGCCAGGAAGAAGGGGTTACCATCACGTGACGCTAAACGTAAAATGAAATTAAAAAGTGTTCTAAGCGTATGAAACCTATGGCTGATCATTTTTTGAACTGATATAAGCTGAGGACACTACTCTCACGAATCATAGGCTGGCTAATACTTGTCGAGGGAGGTGGCACTATTTCTGACTCGTCATGGCGCGTTTCATCCATCTGTCCCTCTTTGATATACCCCCCACTCAGGTCTCTATTGAGCATAGCGACTTTATTACAATTAACCCATTAAACACAATTAGTTCACCCAGTGCCCCTATAGAATTTGTGATACCCAGCTCAGGCCCTTACTTTTTTGACCCGAGCTGCATGCACATGTACCCTAAACTGCGTATAGCCCATTCTGATGGAACGGACTGCGATGATTGTTACTCTGCCTACCCTGAAACCAACTTTTACACTCCATATTCAGCCAGTGTGAGGTGTATTTAAACGAGGTTAACATCTCGGCAGGAATGGGGTACTACTACCTACGAGCCTATCTGGAAAATGTCCTCAACTTTTCAAAAGAAGCGAAGGACACCTTTTTAACAGCCGAGGGGTATTACCACACTAAAGATGAAAATGGAATAAAGGATAAATTTAAAAATTCTAAAAAAAAATATATGAATGTTTTGGGCGCCTGCATACAGACTTCACATTCCAGAAGTTGCTTTTGAACGGGGTGGATATGAAGTTCAAGCTTACCCGCACGATTCCTAAAATCTGCATAAATTTGGGGTTTGATCAAGAAGAATGCGCGAAACCCGTTGTGATACACATCATGGAAACGTATTTGCGTATACGCCGAGTGAAATTAAGTTCCCCGAAACAAATAGAAATTGAGAAAGATTTAATACACGCCACAGTAAAATACTCAATTAACAGGGTACAGATCAAACTGTACACGGTCCCCGCAGGGTTGGCATCGAAGCAACTAGAAAACGTGGCCCTTGGCGTCCTACCTAAAAGGATATTAATTGGAATGCAGGACCACGCCTCGACGAATGTAAAATATAAAAAGAGTGCCTTTAAATTCGAGAATTTCGGCCTTAAAAATATTACTCTATACGTAAATGGCCTCGCTCTGGGAGGGACCATGATTACAGACTACTCATCAGACGCTGTGTTCCCGCTCTGCGCGAGAGCATATAGTAGTCTGGCTCATAATACAGGCGCCTGTGACGAACTTGGTTTTGGTGTAACGCAGAAAGAATTTGTCGAAGAATTTAACATTTATTCATTTGATATTACGCCTGACTTGTCTGCTGGCGCAGATACGTCCACAGCAGATGGGAATATCTCAGTCAGGTTGGAATTTGCCAAGCCTATAGACGCGCCTATAAGTGTACTCGTGTACCTCGAATCACAGGCACTAATAGAAGTTGATCGTTTCAGGAACGTGGTCACAGACTTTTAGAATGGATGCGAATACACTCCAGAGAGATGAAAAGTGACCGTTTCACGCGCTCAAAATTTATGGTGTGTTTGCGAAGAATGAAATATTGAATTGCCAAGTACGAGAAACTGGTACGGGATTATCGTTAACACCGACATTGTGGGGGTGAGGGGATTCATTGGTTTGCAATCTATTTTAAAAATAGGGAAAGAATGTACTATTTTGATTCACTCGGATTTCAGCCCTGGAATGATTCGGTAATTGTACAGTTTATCGCGCAATTACATGTGCCTGAGATTGTTTGGTCCCCATATCGTTTCCAAGGATATTATACTGAAACATGCGGATTGTATTGCATTTTATTTCTCATGCACATGTCACGTGAAGGGATTTATGAATTTTTTAAATTATTCGATTTGTGCGACACAGAGATAAACGATAAAAGTGTATGCAACAGATAAAAAAAGGTTCCCATATGTTAGTACCCCCTGTAATGTGTAAAGGTGTATATCTATATTGTGTAAAGTTGTATATACATTTGTAACTGTAGCCATTAAGACTTATTTAACGGATACTGCCCGTTTTGTACATGTTTTCTGCTATTTAATAAATGAAAATACAATGTTTTTATCCTTAACTCAAAATACTTACATTATCTCCTCGACGACCTGGCACTCGCTGGACCGGATGTGTGCCAATACCTCGACTTCTGTATTCAGGCCCCTGGGGTGATTGTGCGGAGAAGCACCCATATCATATTCCCCTTTCATCAAAAGTAGCTATAACACGCCCTAGGTCCGATTCGGTCCTATAATGGTAATTAAAATAAAGAGAAATGCCACGAATTTAAACGCAGATAATTCATAAAAGTTTTGTGTCCTATTGCGGTGCTGAATTATCGTGAAAAATATTCTTAAAACTACACCATATATATATATATATATAATATATATATATATATATATATATGCTGACATAATCGCGATGGAACCAGAAATTTTAAAAACAATGGGACTGATTTTTACGTTGTAGAAAAATTCAGATTAAAAGGATATTAGATTACCAATTATAAGCGAGAAAAAATACATCTTTAAATTATCGACTATATAATATAATATATATATATATATTATATATATAAACAGAGACAATATAACCTAACCTAACGTTGCCTAACCTAGCCTAGCCTAACTTAATGTTTAAGATTCAAATTGAATGTCAAACGCTGATGATATAACCTCCCCGTCGATGTTAATTAAAATAAAGAATAATGCTACGAAATTGACTGCAGATAATTCATAAAAGTTTTGTCCACCATATATATATATATATATAAGCACACCGGACAAAAAATTAGTCACCCCTCTCAGAATGTACCTAATAACGTGTGACGGCGCCTCTGGCCTTGATAACCGCACGAATCCGGCGAGGCAGAGACTCTACGAGGTTGTGCATGTACTGAACATCGATTTGCTGCCACTCGTTCATCAGCCGGTCCCGAAGTTCCGCCAGAGTCCGTGGGTGTCTATTCCTGCGCTTCACTTTCTGTTTCCAGCCTGAACAACACCTTTGACGCATTCAGGATTAAAGGCTTCATTGGACCTGCGATGTACTCGTCGCCTCCCATCATTGGAGAACAAACAAAAACGGGACTCATCGGACCAAATTACACGTTTCCAGTCTGCCGCAGTCCAGTTTTTGTGCCTCTGAGCCCATTTATAACGTGCCAATTTGTGACTTGCTGTTAACAGCGGCCTCTTCCGTGGTACCCTGCTCCAGATGTCCATCGCATGCAGTTCTCGTCGCAATGTCCGTTCGGAAATTGGTCGCTGGAGAACCTCATTGGTTTCTTGGAGCAATTGTTCTCTGGTTTGAAAACGATTTGCAGTTACTAGACGAGAAACATGGCGGCGGCCCCTATTGTCGAGAATTGTTTTCCGGCCACAGTTACGCCGTCGATTGTCAGTTGATTGCGAACTACACCACTCTTTGTAAACTCGCTGGACAGTACGCGTTGACAACAAATTGGGCTACTTCAGACATTTTGTGTCCGTGGGCTCTGCCAAACACGATGGCTCCTTTTTGCCACTGAGTAACGTCTGCCTCACGACCCATTTTGCAGACTATATCCAACACACACTTTGTTCTTCACCACCTCACAAAACAGATCTGATCCTGTGTGCTACGTCACCGCTACTTGTCACTTACCAATGCTACATCAGCGCCCTCTGTGTGACCTTGAACTTCCTACTATCGGTGCTATTAGGGGTGACTAATTTTTTGTCCGGTGTGCTTATATATATATATATATATATAAATGAAATGAAGGAACAGACAATAATTAAAAATATATTTGAAAACGCTTTTATTGTCGCCTTTTATGGTTAGGTTATATTGTTAAAAACGAGAAAGGGTCCTGGGAATAATTTTTCTTTGTAGGAAAACACTGAATAAAGTTAGGTTAGGGACTTAGGGATTACTTACATTTCAACAGCGTCTTCATTGAGCCGGTCTAGCACTTCATCACAATTTTTCGGAACACTCAGGGTAGGTAAAAGTTCATCCCGATCTATAGCATTGAAGAGGTGGGGCGTTGCGTGAGCGTAAAAGTCTTCATCCCCAATCAGATCGAGGGAATTGCACAAAGATAACTGACTCATGGTGTATAAAGCACTGAGCGGAAAATGCAAGAAACTGAGGCTCTGAGTCGTAATTCTCCCTTTATAAGGGGGCCTGTGACCAATCCACAAAACACATTCGTAGCTTCCTATTGGCTAGCGGTAAATTTTGGGAGGGGCTTGACGCGTAGGCCTGCATTGCAGCCAAACAGAGGTCCTGGGATCCGCCCCATAGGGATATGTTTGTTTGCCCTGTGAAATCTGGGGCGTGTCAGATGTCCCGATTCGTGGAGAGACGCGTTACGATTTGGTTCTCGATCTTGTATTCGAGAGAGAGAGAGAGAGAGAGAGAGAGAGAGAGAGAGAGAGAGAGAGAGAGAGAGAGAAAGTGTTATAACATAAAAAGCATTAATATGATTTTTAAAACAAAATAGATTCTATTTCGGGTAAGTTATTCATTTTTCCCTTTTGGCCAATTATTTTGCTTCAATATAAATTTATCCTTAAGACACAATTTTATCCTTAAGCTATAACATGAAGAGCATTAACACGATTTTTATGGTGCCTTAAAATGGAAGGATATTTAATTACCCATGAAGGAATGACAAAGATGTGGGTCATTTCAGTTCGTTCGATATTGTATTTAACATCTTTGTCATTCCTTCATATTTTAAAACACGTATCTTATCTCGAATCTTGGAGATCAGAGGTTTGCTAATAAAGAAATAAAACGTGTATATATATATAATATGAGAAGATCGTTTATGGCGTGTAATTAAATTGTTGTTGTAGAAAAAGCTTTGGTCAGCAGAGAGAGAGAGAGAGAGAGAGCGGAGGTTATAGTAGTACCTTGAATCATAAAAGTGAATGATATTTGAGCTATAGAATAGATAAATTTAAAATCAAAGAAGTGTAATAAATTGGGCTGTTTAGCTCTATAGTATAATTTAAGACGCATATCTTATCTCGAATCTCTGGTTTCCAAGATTCGTTAATAAAGAAATAAAACGTGTGTGTGTGTGTGTGTGTGTGTGTATATATATATATATATATATATAATATATATATATATATAAGGACGACTTTATGGAGCGTAATAATTTATTTTTGTAGAAAAATCACGATTAACAGTTATACACGAAACAACGAAGCAATTCTTGTTTATAACGCTTTCGCGTCACCCTTGAACTTTTTTTCCAGAAATTTACATATATAGGACCGCATTTGCTCTCCGTTCGAATTGTTCGAATCTTTACACTCACCTTAGACCCACTTTTAAACGGGAAGTGTATATATATATATATATATATATATATGAGAGAGAGATAAACAGATAAGCAACATGATAGAGTGTTGCAATAACGGGGTCCTGCCCCTACGAATCGTAGAAGGCCGCGCCGGGGTCTCGAATCCAATTTTTTTCTTTTTCTGATCATTAGGACACCCTGGGTAGCAACCGTGGAAGGCCGCGACGGGTCTCGAACCCAATCTTTTCTGATCATTAGGGTACCCTGGGTAGCAACCGTGGAAGGCCACACCGGTTCTCGACCCCCACCTTAGAGTTTAACGCACATAAACAGTATAGATGGGTGTGTACGTGCCGTGTACACTGTGCCAACTGGCTGATGGTGCCAGGGGCACTGGCTGATTAAGCCAACTGGCTGATGATGCCAGCTGGCTGATTAGGGGGCCCTATAAGACAACGGCGGCTCGGCTGAAGTCTTAATATGCGCCTGGTAGCTGCCGGGTGAACACCTCTCCTCCTCTCTTCTCTCTCTTAGGTTAGGTCTCCCCCTTTGGGGGTTCATTGCAGCTTGGGGGATAACTCCGCCTCCAAGTTGCATACCTCATTGCAACCCCATTTTGGGGGTGCCTTGCAACAAAGGGGATGAGGGTTGGCACTACGGGTTGCCTTGCAACAAGGGGGTGGGGGTTGGCAATATGGGGTGCATTGGCACTTGCAATATTATGTAACATTTGCAATTGCATTGCACTCTCCCATTTTTAGGTCATACTACTAATGACAAATACTATAGTTTTTTATTTTTCATGATGCTAGCCCGACGTGGGCAACGGGTCACTCGCAAAGAGGTCCTAAAAATGTAGCTTCCCTCACCAGCTATCTGCAAAGCAGATAGGATCCAGCTTTGGGACAGGATCTAGGGTTTAAAGTAGCCTAGCCCAGCTACATTTAGAACCTCAGTATAAGCACTCAGTATAAGCACTTATTCGGACTATAGTGGATTTAATTTTCCTAGAAGAGTTCCTTGTTCCATGCACGGTCTGTGTGTATCATAAAAAAACCTCAGGGAACCATTCTGGGTTCATTCCCATCATGAAACGGACATGTTATGTGCCTTGAAAAGTGGACGCTCAATTCTGCCAGTTGAGTTTTAAGTTTTGGTTTTTGGCTAAAAATATAATAATTACCCCTTTTTCTTTGATGTATTCAATCTGACGTGAAGGCAGCGAGTTTTTTGCTTATATTGAGGTTCTAAATGTAGCTGGGCTAGGCTGCTTTAAACCCTAGATCCTGTCCCAAAGCTGGATCCTATCTGCTTTGCAGATAGCTGGTGAGGGAAGCTACATTTTTGGGACCTCTTTGCGAGTGACCCGTTGCCCACGTCGGGCTAGCATCATGAAAAAGAAAAAAACTATAGTATTTGTCATTTACCATTACTTATTCGGACTATAGTGGATTTAATTTTCTTAGAAGAGTTCTTTGTTCCATGCGCGGTCTGTGTGTATCATAAAAAACCTCAGGGAACCATTCTGAGTTCATTCCCATATATATATATATATATATATATATATATATATATATATATATATATATATATATATATATACAGGGCGTCCCAAAAAAATGTATACACACTTTAACAGCTGATAGCTCAATTGATGTTTCTTTCTTTCCAAGTTAAACCCATTAGAATTAATAATGGCAGTCAGACTAAGCTTTGAACAAGGGAAATTCATTCTAAAATGCTACTGGAAGTGTGAAAACGCAGTTGAAGTGCAAAGACAGTTTAGGAGGGAGTTTCAAACAGATCCACCAACGCGACTTACCATCACTCGAATTAGAGATAAGTTTGAAGCCGATGGAACTGTTCAGAATGTCCACAAGAAGCGTTCCGGAAGACCACGGACATCGACAAGCCCCACAAAGCAAGAAAGAGTACTGGAAACGTATCACCAAAGTCCAAGAAAATCTGTGCGGCAAGCGAGTCGTGAGGTAGGAATTTCAGAATCGTCTGTCCAACGCATTTTGAAGCGCTGTCAATGGAAAAGTTACATTCCAAGATTAGTCCATGCTATTAATGAAGATGATGATCCGGACCGAAGAGTGGAGTATTGCGAGTGGTACTTGGCACGATGTGGATGTGGATTGGACGAAGGGGTTTCGTAGAATACCCTCCGCGTTCACCAGACCTCACACCACTAGACTTTTTTTTATGGGGATACTTAAAAGACAAAGTCTACGCTATAAAACCTGCAACAGTCGCTGAATTGAGAGCAGCCATTGAACGAGAATGCACACAAATACCAAACGAAATGTTTCGTGATGTTTGCGATTCCATTGCTTCGCGTTATCAGCAGTGCCTGGACCAGAACGGACGTCAGTTTGAAAACAGACGTTGACAAAACAATTAAATAATGTCTGTAGATTCTATTACATTTTGAAAATGAAATGTATTTTAATAAACACTGCCCTTATAAGTATTTAAAGTGTGTATACATTTTTTTGGGACGCCCTGTATATATTATATATATATATATATATATATATATATATATATATATATATATATATATATATGAAATCCTTGTAATATATATATATATATATATATATACACACAGGGTGTCCCGTAAGTCCGCATCATAGGAAAAATTAAAAAAAGGCAAAACAAAAGCTTTTATTTACAGAACGTGCTCAATATGTCCACCATTGTTTTCAATACACAAATTCAGACGTGATACCCAGTCAGCAAGCACACGGTGAATGATGTCAGGAGTAATGGTGTTACATGCCCCAATAATGCGCTGCCGCAAATGTTCAACACTCCTAATTTTCTCTGCGTATACCAGCGCTTTCAAGTGTCCCCAGAGACAAAAATCTAGTGGCGTCAGATCCGGGCTTCTAGCTGGCCATTCCACAGGCCCTCGACGTCCTATCCAATGACCAGAGAATTGTTGGTACAGGTATTCCCTTACTTGGGTGCTGTAATGTGCAGGAGCGCCGTCTTGCTGGAACCATGTTGGGAAATTTCCTTCTTCGTTCAAGACACTGAGAAATGTTTCTTCCTTGAGCATACGTAGGTAGGTGCCTCCAATGACATGTTCATCGAAAAAGAGGGGGTCTATGATGTGATCCTTCCAAATGCCACACCATACCATCACCCGAGATGCACCTTGTTCCTTTGAAGAGGTATACCAGTGAGGGTTGTTTTGAGACCAGTAGCGGGTGTTCTGTCGATTTACCTCACCATTTCCATAAAAAACAGCCTCGTCACTGAACAGAATGGTGGACGGGAAATTGGCATCCCGAGCATATTGTTCCGTAGCCCATTCACAAAATTCCATCCGCCGGTCGGGATCATCATCGCTTAATTTCTGTAGGATCTGAAGTTTATATGGATGCCATTTGTGAGCCTGAAGAATGCAATGGATGCTACTTTTCGACACTCCTGTCTCAGCAGACAATCGCCGAAGAGACTTATTGGGACTTCTGTTAAAATGAGCCAGGATAGCAGTCGCTGTATCATCGTCAGTGGACCTCCTTGAAGGTCCACTGCGTGGTTTATCTTCTATGGATCCTGTTTCCTTAAACTTTGCAACAAGTCTGCTAACACAACTCTGTGTTATTGGCTCGCGGTCTGGATGCAGTCTGTTAAATTCAGCAGCGGCCTCGCTTCGACTCCGATTTCCTATGAGTAGAATTATCTGGATTCGTTCTTCCTTGCTCACAGACATTATGGCCTGTAGAAAGAGAAAAATATGAATTATAGTTTGTAGAAATAGAAAAATATGAATTTCTCCTATGATGCCGGACTTATGGAACACCCTGTATATATATATATATATATATATATATTATATATATATATATATAAATCCTTGTAGTAATATATATATATATATATATATATATATATATATATACTATAAGGATTAGTGGAATCGATCAAACAACGTAAGAATATCAAATAAATATATAATGTATAAGCCGATTTTATAAATAAATTTTGTGATATTAAATATTAAATCGAAAGGAGAGATAAAATCTTTCGAGTGTGGAAACATGACAACCAAAAAGCTCTGTATTATGGATTATAATCTCTCTCTCTCTCTCTCTCTCTCTCTCTCTCTCTCTCTCTCTCTCTCTCATCAGAAAGAGGAAACTAAGGAAATTTGTGTTACCCCATTGCATGAGGATGACTTTCTTTTCAAGCAGTTAATTGGCCTATTTGGTCGCAACGAAACTTAATGGGCGAAAACGCGTGAAGAGAAGTCCAATTAGTTAATAGTGACTCAAATTGGATTAATTTATCACCAATTTCGGGATAGAAATTCATGATGAAGCTTGACGAATATTCAGTGAAAATCTAGAAAGAATGCTTTTTTCTCTTGTTATTCGTACTATTGTCATTTCTGCTTCTTGCATTATTATCTCCAACCCTTTCCTCATCATTTCATTCCCATTATTATTATTATTATTATTATTATTTATTAGTATTATTAGTATTATTATTACAAAGTTCACTGAATAAAAGATCGTTTTTAATTGCTTTTCTTGGTTTTTTTTTCCTGAAAATCCGGTCGTGACATCACCAATATAATTTCAAATTAAGAGGAAATTAATGAGAATGTAAATTGGAATGAGAGTGGGATTTGTTCGAAATTCCAGTGGGAATAATCTGGAATTCAAAGCATTTCACATTTGGAAACGCAGATCAGAAACTCTTGTAATTAAAAGGATGAACAACAAAGGAAGTTGATCATTCGAACAGGAAGACCGGAACAAATAGACCGGAAGAAGAACGTAAAAGACCTACTCGTACAAAGACGAAACATTTGGTGTTAAGAGTTATCCATGCAGAGTTATAGTGACAAACGGATCTGAAAAGGGGGGGAGTAAGGTTACCGATCCCTCCCTGCAAGTGCTGATAATTTTAATAAAATCCAGCTTGGGCAACACTTAAAATAAATAAAATGCTAATCAAAATTAACAATTGTTCAGTACTCATCCCACTACAGCCCCGCTGAGGGCTCGCGCCAAAGTTAGGTTTATCTCGTGCAAAATTCGAATAAGTGTCAGCAGACAGGGTTTCTGAAAAAAACATATGTTCTCCGTCCGGATATGCCCACTAGCACTTTATACCCATGGCATACAGGTTAACTTTAGCTTGAGTAAACATAAAACTAATACACTAACCAAGGAGGTCAATGGCAGTGCAAAGTCAATATTCATTTTGAGTTATTTATCATACAGATCATGAACCTCACTAGCAGTATTGTGATGGCACACAGAAACGAATCCTCTTTTACGAAGTTCCGCAAATACTGAAGGAAATTCACCTATTTTTTAACCACTGTTTGGAGTATGACCCTTTATCATTCGCATAGAAACCAACTGTGCCCAACACGAGTTATCATAACAAGTGTTTATACCCAGTAGGGCCATACCCATTGAGTAAATAAAGGGAACAGTAACGAACTGAAGCTGTCATGATGTTCATTAATTTCAGTATTTTTAATTATGGAAGGAGTATGGAGTTAATGAGTGAAAATAATTTGGTGAATGTCAAAGACTTCATTTATGGAAATGAAGCAAAACGCAAAGAAATCCTTAATTGAAGAATTAACGGGAAGTGATCCGTCTTCATTGAATTCTCATTCGATCGAAATATTAATATAAGGCAAGAATTATTAAGTGTGATCACGTGTTTTCAGTGCGATTTCCTTATACTTTATATATATATGTGTTAACCCTCCGTTGGTTCGAAGTCGACGGGGGTTCTGGTTAGGAGGCAGCAACGGATCTGTTACTTGCAGTAGTTTCTTCTATACTACTCTCCGAGTTTTTCTGTTGTGGCTCGGAGGATTCTAAGAGGCTTATTAAATTATATGAGGTTTCTCCCCGATTCTTCTTGTAACGTATCGGGAGATTTTAATGACTAAGTTTTCTGAAGAGAGCACGGCTCGAAGGAGAAGATAAAGACTTTTTTACTGTAATTTACTGCTACAATGTTACAGGCAATGCTCAGCCTCGTAGTTGGTATCAGAATAAACATGGAAGAAATTGTTGGGGTTTATATACCCAGATTCTACTAACATCATCATTATTAAATGTTGAAGAGGCTGCACTATTTTTGCACAATATTTGAAAATAAAGTAAATCTTTTAACTGTGGTAAGGTTTAAACAAATAAACAAGATATTTGAAACTGAAGCCATATTTTTATCTTAAACCGCGTATTTTCAGATCTGATGTTATCATGATCTGCCAAGTTAACTAAAAGTGGAAATTGAACTATGCATCTTTACACTAAAATATGCATATGAGTGAAATTTAAAGGTTTAAGATTTACAATTAAATGCTTAGGCAAGACATGACTTCATCTTTTATAACAAAGAGAGAATGTATACAAAATATGAACATTGCAAAAAGTTTCTCAGAATTCATTATTAAGCTAAATCTAAAAATGATTAAGAAATTTAAAAAAAAAATGAACAAGTCATCAATTATTTGGCAAAGTAGAAAGCACATCAAAATTTATCCCAACGGAAAAATAATAATATCGCCCAGTGTACATTCCTAAATGGCGACATAATGTCGTGCCGGACATTTAGTACAATCTAACTACATCACTGAGTACGGTGTAATTTTGGTTTGTTACAATTATGATTACAATTACGGATTAATTTACATTCGCTTATTATCGTTAATTATCGTTATTAAAATACATTAATTATTTTATATTAAATTATTATCGTTACTTAAAGTACATTAATTACATTTAAATTATTATCATTAATTACAGTTTCATTTTAAAGTACGGTACATCAATTACATTATTAAGTACATTAGTCACTTACAATTCTTAATGTTTTTATATTTATATTGGAATTAGAGCGAGAGGAGATTTTACGTTTTCAGATGTTCAGTTTATGCTGTGATCATCGAATTGTGTACACCTGCATAAGCGTTTTCGAGTTCATTGCAAGAGGTGAACGCACTTAAAAAAAATAATAAAAAAAATAATACATGCAAACGTATTTGCGCGATTTTGAACGAACAGGTACGGATGCATAAAGTTTCGTACCATTTCGTAGACTGACACGAGTAATAATGAATATTTAATAAAATTGATATAGGATAATGGTCAAGAGAAGATATGGAAATATGGATACGACTAAACA
This sequence comes from Bathynomus jamesi, assembly GCA_023014485.1. Classification (NCBI taxonomy): domain Eukaryota; kingdom Metazoa; phylum Arthropoda; class Malacostraca; order Isopoda; family Cirolanidae; genus Bathynomus; species Bathynomus jamesi. The sequence continues at coordinate 465,057 of JAJOZX010001484.1, forward strand.
ATAGAAATGGTAGATCGTAGGGTTGTGACACAAAGAAAAATAGAAAGCAACAAATAAAATTTTATCCAAACTCGCGTTAAGCGATTTTGGTTCTTATGTAAAAATGAATATTGATTATTCATTGTTCCTTTTTACACACACACACACACACACACACACACACTATATATATATATATATATATATATATATATATATATATATATATATATAATATTGGTGAAGGCCGCTTCTGGCAAGCTTCAATTTCAATTTAAGCAGAAAGCCACAGACAAGAAGGAAAGAAACATCCATCAAGTTGGAAAGGGACTATATTTTGTATATTGCAACGTTTCAAGCACAAACTATGCTCATCCTCAGGCAAAAATTCTAAAAAGTTAAAAACATAATATTAAAAGCCATAATGACTAACAAAATAAAATAGGGAAAAAATCCACAAGTATTAAAAACAAAAAGTCTCACTAAAAATTCTAGAAAGTTACAATTAAAAACCATAATGACTATTATAAAACAAAAGTGAACTTTCTAGAATTTTTAGTGAGACTTTTTGTTTTTAATACTTGTGGATTTTTTCCCTATTTTATTTTGTTAGTCATTATGGCTTTTAATATTATGTTTTTAACTTTTTAGAATTTTTGCCTGAGGATGAGCATAGTTTGTGCTTGAAACGTTGCAATATACAAAATATAGTCCCTTTCCAACTTGATGGATGTTTCTTTCCTTCTTGTCTGTGGCTTTCTGCTTATATATATATATATATATATATATAATATATATATATATATATATAATATATATATATATAATATAATATATATATATATATATATAATATATATATATATATATATATATATATATATATATATATATATATATATATATATATATATAATATATATATATATATATATATATATATATATATATATATATATATATATATATATATATATATATATATATATATATATATATATATATATATATATATATATATATATATAGGGTGTCCATAAATGATTACCCTGACTAAAAGCATGCTATAACTTTTAAATAAACACTCGTATTCAAACACAGTTTTAATCATAAGTAGATAAACATACAAAGTTTTGATACATAGTTAATGAGCTTAATAAGCTTCCACATGTGCACCCTAGTGGCACGTAAAATGTCTAAACGGTATTCACACTCACGCCACACATTTTCCAACATTGCGGGTTAACTGTTGCAATTTCCCTGCCAATCCATCGATTTGGAAATGTTGCGTCGAGAGTTTCACGAACAACATGCGCCCAATGAGAGGGGTGCCCCATCTTGTTGGAAGATGACAGTTGGCTGCCTGTCCTGCAGCTGGGGGATGGCGTAATTGGTGAGCATATCTAGGTACACAGTTGCGGAAACAGTTTTCAAGAATTTTTTCATCCACGACTTCACATCAGGTGGATTCTTTCCATACTTTGTTCTGAACCTTCGCTGAACACTGACAGGAGATTTTGTTTCTGCAAGCCACACAACACATTGGTGTGCCTTCTCTGTCACAGACGCCATCTTAACTGAACAGCTACTACAGCGCTCCTAGCGGCGAATGCGGTAGACGAAACACCAGCACAGAAACTCTATGCGTGTACGAGATCACCTGTAAAAGAAAAACGGATGTAAGATTCGTCATTAAAACATGAGAGCATGCTGTTTTCAGGGTAAACATTTATGGACACCCTGTATCTATAAATAATATATGAAAATAAAATGAAAATAAAAAGGTTTATTGGCAGACTATAGTCTACATGACAAATATTATTAATACAATGACGGTTCACATACTAAGGATAAAAATATATGCAATTGATTAGAAATGATACAGTAATGTCGGAGTTAAGTGGAGGTACAGGACAGACGTTTTCGTACCAAGAAGTCCAAAGTTTAGAGGATAAACGGCAGGACTCATGGATAGCCTGGCTAACCGGGTTGGTTAATTTTTTAATTCTTTGCATCAGACAGTATTGAGCACGTCTTGTTACCTCCGGGAAGCTCGGGACATTGCGGGTAGCAAACATTTGCGAAGCTGAGCATCTCGGGGGTAATTTATGTAAGAGTCTAAAAGACCTGTTGTACAGCAAATTTAGAGTTCTGCCAGAAACTTTTTATAATTCACCCGGAGTTGCTGTCGGTATATATTACTGCAGAAAGTACGAAAGAGAGTGTCTTTCGCTTCACTTGTACAGAACCGAAAGTTCCTTATAGTCATATTCGCTTTAGTACAAAGGCTTCGAGATTGTTTTCTTATATCCGAGTCATCAATCAAGGAGCTGGTAATAGTTTGACCCAAATGCTTAAACTCTTGTACTTCCTCAATTACTTCACCTTTCATTTTAAACCTAATGTCAGCTGGCTGATTACAGCTTTTAGGATGAAATTGCATAATCTTAGTTTTGTAACATTAAAAAGAATATCATGTTTCTGCGAATACACTTCGCAGATTTTTAGTAGCCGATCAGACCTTTAACAGAGAGACTTATTAAACACCATATCATCGGCATAAACTAAGTTATTTATCCTTGTGTTATCTATAAACATCCCACTGTTGCCTCATTGAGTGAAGCAATTAATCCGTCAATATACACATTAAACAGCATAGGGGAGAGCAAGGAGCGTTGTTTCACTCCGCAAGAGGGGCCAAAACATTCGGATAGTACATTGCCCTACCTAACGTTAAAAGATTGGTGGAATACCAAAATTTCAATAAATTTAATATGTACATGGGAACCTTCCTGTCTTCTAGTTTTTTAAATAACATATTGTGTTCACTCTATCATATGCCTTACTTATATCTAGGAAACAGCTATAAATAGTTGAAGTACTGTCAATGTATTTAGATATTGTTTCTTTAAGTACATAGATACACGGGTCAGTTGAGTGGGACCTTTTAAAACCAAACTGATTAGGAGATGCCAAAGGTAATCATTTAAGCGGAGTAACAAGAGTTTTTCTAGTAGTTTCGAGAAGCAGGAAGCGACAGCAATATGCCTGTAATTATTGCTGGACAGAATGTCTCCATACTTATTTTTGACCAGGGGCAAGATATATACTCTCATGAACTCTGCAGGGATATGGCTATGAGCAAGCATGGCTGATAAAAACAATGATATATGCAGACATTCTACGTCATTGGCATATTTTAAGAGCTCATTCGATAGGTCATCTACCCCTGACGCAGAACTAGTCTTTCACTCTTTAATTAACCTTTTTACTTCAGGAACTGATATCAAAGTATTTTCCCTTGTCCCTCCCACAGGCGTTTCGCTGCAATCTATCTTTATATATATATATATATATATATATATATATATATATATATATATATATATATATATTAAGCTTATATATATAGTAGTAGTATTTCTTTTTACTTTATTTTTTATCCTTATTGTAATTCGATAGATGGCAGCACTGGTGGTAGTTTCAGTATATATATATATATATATATATATACTGGGTGTTTCACAACCGGTCTGCCATACTTTGGGGTGACTTGGGGGTGATATCGAGTAAAAAGGTTAATACAACATAGGTGCTATTTCCAACCGTTGCGGAGCTACTGACGTTTTAAGGTGTACAAACAACAAATCCCTACTTGTTTGTAATTCGATAGATGGCAGCACTGGTGGTAGTTTCGGTTAACGAAGTTACCACTACTAATCCTCAGTTTTTTCTTCCAGTTGGTTCTGATCTGGGGTACAGGCACTGTGTTGCCCTAAGGTGAACAATCAAAATGAATCAACAGTTCACACCCCTGAATACGCTGATATCCATTTCATTTATGGATTCTGTGATGGTAACAGCAGAGCGGCCGTTGAGAAATATCGAAGACGTTTTCTGAACCGCCGTATACCGAACAGGCAAGTGTTTAATGACACACACCATAGATTAAGGGAAACAGGGACAATTGTTCCACGTAACCAAGAACATGTAGCACGGCGGCCCGTTGCTGTGGAGGAGCGCATACTGGACCTAGTACAACGTAGCCCAACTACCAGTGTTCGAAGGATTTCTAGACAAATTCATGAATCCGCATCGTGTGTATGGCGAACCATACATGATGAAGGTTTTACCCCTATCATTCATTTACAACGTGTACAAGCTCTTCAACCGGATGATTACGATAAACGTGTTCAATTTTGCCAGTGGATGGTTATGCATCGCCAAATTCTTAATCGCATACTGTTTAGTGATGAAGCACAATTCATTCGGGATGGAATTAATAATAGACGAAATTCCCACTTGTTGTCCGCCGATAATCCCCACAGTATCGTTGAAGGAAACTTCAACATCGATTCTCGGTGAATGTTTGGTGCGGTGTAATTGGAGATCAGCTGATTGGACCGTTCGTTTTAGAACAACGATTAACTGCTGATATTTATCTGAACTTCCTGACGAACGAATTGCCTCTTTTGATGGAGGACGTGCCGTTGGAGACAAGGCGCAGGATGTTCTTTCAACACGATAGGGCGCCACCACATTTTAGTCGTCATGTTATGGATTACTTGATTCAGCGTTACGGGAGCCGTTGGATTGGTCATGCTGGTCCAATATCGCTGCCTCCGAGATCTCCGGACCGTTAGATTTCTTTTATGAGGCTTTATGAAAGATATGGTCTACGAGACCAAAGTACAAACGAGAGAGGAACTTTTGCGTCGGATTATGGATGCCGCTGCTTACATACAAGAACACCCCGAAATGAGTCAATGGACAGTGGACTGTTGTTTGGAACGAGCAAGGCTGTGCATTGAAAACAGAGGCGGACATTTTGAACATTTAAGGTGTATCTCATAAAATGTAGCAATAAATACATCAGATTAATAATCCCGTTTATTTTTTTCCGTGCACCTTCAAACGTCCGTAGCTCCGCAACGGTTGGAAATAGCACCGATGTTGTATTAACTTTTTTACTCGATATCACCCCCCCACCACCACCAGCTTCAGAGAGGGGGGACATAGTTTAAAAGGTCAATATTAGTGGGGGGGGGAGATAATTTAACAGGTTTTACTTATCTTATTTCATAATAGAATTTTTAAGATATGTATATAAGATACATATCTTGAAAATTCTATTATATTCTATAATATTTCCGGTTTATAGAGAACCATTATTTACATAGGATAAAATTTGAATGCCCGGTTAGGTGAACTATACGCCCTTGACGATTGGTTAGGTTTAGTCGTGATATTTTCGTTAGTTTTAACGAAAATATCACGACTAAACCCAACCAATCGTCAAGGGCGTCTTTGCATTTTTCGTAGATGGTTGTTAGTTGCTAGGTGTAACGGGACAGTTGGGTACAAAAGTACTGATCGGACTAATGCCAGGTAGAGCTTTCTTTTGTTCTCTTGATTGAGTCCTCTAAATCTGTATAGTTTATGAATGTTGGCTTTTGCTTTGTTGATTCTCTCGGCGTAGTGTTTGACGTAGCGTGTTCTTGTTATTTTTAGGCCTAACATTTGCCTTCTGTAGCGTAGTCATATAGCTCTCCGTCGACTACGAGATCCCCAGTTTTAGATCACCCTATTGGGATCACCGTAAATTTTGCTCTGTTCGTTCTGATCTTCCATCTGTTTTCGTATTCATTAATATTTCTGATTTCTCTCGCTGTGTTTTGTGCGATCATTTGAGGTGATTTAGAGTTGTATGGGACTACCTGTGTTATGTCATCTGCAAACACAATATTTACTTTGTCGTTTCCTACCGGTTCTGGCAAGTCAGACATATATATTGCGTACAGTGTAGGGCTTAGACAGCCGCCTTACGGTACTCCTGCCTTTAGGGCAAACTGGTGCCCCTGGTAACCTTCGATGTTTATTACAGCTTTCCTGTCTATCAAGTGGTCGCAAAAAATACGTTCCAGTATGGGGTTAATGCCCAGTCGCAGAATCTTGCATTGTAGCCCGGTTATCCCTACTTTGTCGAATGCTTTCTGTACGTCCTGGAGAACTATATCTATTGAATGGAATGGCCTTTTGCTTTCGCTGAAGCAACTCTCTCACACATCAGCGTAATAGCCGTTTCCGTACTCCTTTTCTTTCGGAATCCATTTTGGTGTTGGTTCATCAGTTCGTTTTCTGTTAGGTAGTTCATTAATCTGCTGTTGGTGATTAGATCTTTTCAAAGAGTTTGCCTATGAATTCTAAGGAGATCGGCCTATAATTGGATACTTGTTCGGGCTCTTCCCAGGATTGGGAATAAATATCATTTTCGAAACTTTAAAGGCGTCTGGGTAGTATCCCACGTTTAAGGCTGCGTTGAATACTGTCAGTAGTTTATTTAGAATATATATATATATATTATATATATATACCGGGTGGACGAAAAAAACCTGGACACTTTTGTTTTTCCTACAAATTTCAAACTAGTCAAGCTAATACACCCAAATTAGTACAAGATGTAACCAATCGTATAATTATCATGTGCTAAAACTTTCAATGGAAATCATATAAAACTTACCCTATTGAAATCGATGTTGTATTGGCCCCTCATTTTCTTGAATTACGGCCCGTACTCTCCTTTTCCACTGATCTATGGATGACTTGATTTTGTCTTGGGACACCAAAGGCCAAACAACCTCAGTTCTTTGTCTAAGTGCTTCCAGGTTTGAAAATGGTTCCCTGCGACCATGGTACACCAATGACTTCAGCTCATTCCACACGAAGTAATCCTGAGGATTTAAGTCAGGAGAATTTGGTGGCCATTCTTCACTTTTTATGAATTCAATTATGTTCGCCATTAAAAATTCTTGGGTTGCCTTGGCTGAATGAGATGGTGCATTGTCTTGAACAAAAATAAAATCTTTTCGGATACAAGTCTTGGCATTCCGGTAAAAGTTCTCCGAGGTGTTCAATGTAATTTCGCGAGTTCATTTTTGTTTTCTGAGGATCAGTAAAGAATAATTTGGTTTTTCCATTGTAAGAAACACAAGATAGATACCATTAATTAATTTCTTGGAAAATCGTGAAATTGGATGATAAAGACGGTCTGGCGGGATTTCCGATTTTGAAGTTAATGCATTGACTCGGTTGTTTTGTCGATTTGTTGTTGTTGTTTAGCCGATCAGCCCACCCTGATCGAGCAAGCCGGCGGCACGCAGGTAACCGATTGCCCTCTCCGGAGTGGACCAGAGGTTCAGCGCACTAGTGATGTTGTGTTGTGTTCTATGTTGTGCTAGAGCGGTACAGTCTGTCATAATGTGTTCAATTGTTTGTGGTGTTTCCTGGCACAGGTGGCAGGTGTCGTCTGTGGAGTTGTCTAGTCTGTGTTTATATGTCCGTAAGTTGGGGTGATGTCCACATCGGAATCGTGCTAAGTTAACTCGATCCGATCTGCTCAGGCTGATCTCTGACCTGTTAATGGGTGGCGGCTTCGCACCTAGGACCGCATTCAGACCGAGTCGTGTCAGTGCTTTGTGGTTTAGGTGTGTGTGTGTATGTGTTTTCTGTACTGTGTGATGTCTGTGGGGCGTGGTATGGAATGGAGTATTTGGTTATAATGTGTCTCTGGTGTTACCTTAATGGTGCGAGGTGTTGGTGCATGACTGTACATGTAGTGGCAAGGGTGTTGTGGGTTAGTTGTCGCTGCTGCCATGAATTGTGTTCCCCTCATGTCTAAATGTTCCCTAACTTTCAGTATTTTTGTTTCTGTGTGCAGGTGTTCTAGTGGTGGTGTTTGAGTGCATCCTGTAATGATACGAAGTGCGTTGTTTTGTATTGTCTGTAAGGTGTTTATGTGTGTGTTTGAGATAATGGGTGCCCAGCATGGGCTAGCATAGTCCATAACTGAGCGAATATATTGTTTGTATATGAGTGTTGTTGTTTCCTGCTGGTGTCCAAAGTTTGTGCCTGTTAGTACCCTAAGCGTGTTAAGTCTTGACGTACATTTGTTTTTAATGTCCTGAATGTGGTTTGCAAAAGATAATGATGTGTTGTATATGACCCCAAGTATCATATTTTGGTCCTGTGAGTGTGTGGAATGTTGGTGTTGTTTAGTGTAAGCTGTGGAGTTACCTGGTGTTCTTTTGTGTTGCTTGTAAGCAAGGTGATGGTTGATTTTGTGGGTGCTACTTTGAGTCTATTGTGTGTGAGCCAGTCTTGTGTACTGTTTATGTATGTTTGTAGGTTATTTGTAGCGGTGTCGATGTTGTTGTGGGTGGATGTTAGAGTGATGTCATCTGCATATGATGATAAGGTGACCTTGTTATCTATGAGTGTTGGAATGTCATGCATGTATAAGTTGAACAGTGTTGGTGAGAGAACAGAGCCTTGAGGAACCCCGTTCGGAAAAAGCTTGTTTTTGGATGACTTGCCATTAAATGTGACATGTGAGTATCTTCCTGAAAGATAGTTGCTCAGCCACCTTTTGGTGTTATTGTGCATGTTTATGTTGAGTATTTTGTTTATGAGAAGGAAGCGTGGGATAGCATCAAATGCTTTACTGATGTCTATTGTTGCTAATAGTGTACGTTGAGCTGGTCGTCTGGAGTTGATGCCATCCATGATGTGCTGCGTGAGGTTAGTGAGTAATGTCGTGGTTGAGTGGTGAGGTCTGAATCCATGTTGAGTAAGCGATAGTGGTATGTGTGGGTTGGTGATTTGTAAGATTAGTCTTTCTGTTACTTTGGAAGGTGTGCATAGTAAAGAAATGGGTCTATAGGAAGTTGGTTCTGTTGGATTTTTGTTTGGTTTGAGTAGTGTAATAATTTTACCTTGTTTCCATATGTCAGGAATAATACAGTGTTGGCATGAATATGTGCTGATATTTGTGAGCGCTCGTATTCCTTGTGGGCCCAAGTGTTTAAGGTGTATGTTAGATATGTTGTCGATTTGTTGATACAGTTAATGTAAAGTCGGACTCATCTTGAAAAAACATGCGTTTAATGTCTGCTAAATTAAATTTCCTGTACAAAGAATTACACCTTTCTAACTGTTTTCCCATGGCTTCTTTTGTTATTGTGGGGGCACTCAATCTTTTAAAAGATCTGATTCCTTTACTTTTCATTGTTTTGGACACTGTTGCGCGAAATATTTAAATTATTCGCCATTTTTCTCTGCGAAAGATGAGTACCAGGATTATTTTCCTGCGACAATGCATGCTCTTCAACGTACCTTTCGTTTTCTCGAGTCCGAGCAGTACGCGGACAACCGCTGCCACGTTTTCTGTCAGTTGATTCTGATTGTCTAATTTTATTTATTACGTATTGTACTGTACTTCTTTTCCAATTTTTTCCCGGAAATTCCCCAATTATTTTTCTAGCACTCCATCCCTTCTCGGCAAAACACGCCTTTATAACAGCTGAGTCTTCTTTACTTAAAACCATTATGATAGAATTTTAATTAACACCACAAGAAAAAAAATAAGAAAAACATTCCATCAGCCAACACTTCTTAAAGACATCTGCCACTGCTAGCCTACCAATTCGCCATGTGGCCACTTATCATTGTCTTAGGTGTGCATGCGCAAACTGCTTGTTTTGTAGCGAACATCTGACACATCTAAGGGCGTAGTCAGCTTCACAAAATCTCGCTGTTTGTTTCGTCAAGTTATAATTAAGAAACGGACAAAGATAATTAACTGAGGTTTTCAGCACATGATAACCATACTATTGGCTACATCTTGTACTAATTTGGGTGTATTAGCTTGAATAGTTTGAAATTTGTAGGAAAAACAAGTGTCCAGGTTTTTTTCGTACACCCGGTATATATATATATATATATAATATATATATATATATATATATATATATATATATATATATTTGCCTTTATATGCATCAAACACGCAGACATTTCTTTTGTAAATTTATAATTATACCAGATCAACTTACCAGTGGTCGGTCTGTACTTGATTGCTGACACTTGCATTTTCATCGCTTAGTTCTGGTTGATGTGCATCGTCTTCCGCTTGTCTAATAACTTTACGGGAGGGTTCTGCTGTATCACTTTCATTGTGTTCTTCAACCGACTCAACTGATTTTCTTTTGAAATATTTTCGTATATCCATCGCAATATTGTATAACGAATTAACGAAGCTTGACCAACATGCAAAGGGGCAACACGCCCCGCTCGTCACAATGTACTATGCTGCAGTGCATGCAAAACTGACTGGCGCCGAGCTGTGTTCAGTTTCACCGCGCTCCATATTTCAGTTGTTCAGTACGATACGTGTTTAAATACGTCCAAACGTGTTTAGACGTGATTAAAAAAACGACGCAAAATATCGCTTAAATAACATATATATATATATATATATAATGTTATTTAAGCGATATTATATATTATATATATATATATATATATATAATGTTATTTAAGCGATATTTTGCGTCGTTTTTTTAATCACGTCTAAACACGTTTGGACGTGTTTAAACACGTATCGTACTGAACAACTGAAATATGGAGCGCGGTGAAACTGAACACAGCTCGGCGCCAGTTAGTTTTGCATGCACTGCAGCATAGTAGTGTTACGAGTGGGGCGTGTTGCCCCTTTGCATGTTGGTCAAGCTTCGTTAATTCGATATACAATATTGCGATGGATATACGAAAATATTTCAAAAGAAAATCAGTTGAGTCGGTTGAAGAACACAATGAAAGTGATACCGCAGAACCCTCCCGTAAAGTATTAGACAAGCGGAAGACGATGAACATCAACCAGAACTAAGCGATGAAAATGCGAGTGTCGGCAATCAAGTACAGGTTGTGGTGCCGTCTGAAACGAAGGCTTCACAGGACCAACTGACCACGGGTAAGTTGATCTGGTATAATTATAAATTTACAAAAGAAATGTCTACGTGTTTGATGTATATAAAAGCAAATAATAAAACTATAATATACTTAGTAAATTGCTGATCAATGAATAAATCGGACGGTGGGCGGTAATGTGATTTTGTGGTGTACCTATATGTAAATTGTGCATTTACTAAAGTATTCGATTTTGATTTAATAAAGTAATTGCGTATTTAATAACGTGCATATTTTTTTGTCAAGTAGCCCATAAATTATTTTTCCATGCGATTATCTTGTTTAAAATTTTATATATGTCAAACAGATGTGCGTTTCTTCTGTCTCAACTGATCTAGCTGTTTCTGCATCCGTTTGACTTGCCTTATACGTGAGAGTTTCATTTGGATCTCTTCTAATGATTTCGTTATTCATAGATATGTTACACTGTTAAACGTGTATACACTAAATAATTGTATGCATGAAATCAATAAATGTGCGAATAAAATAGTTACTTTCTTTGTTAAATATGAAAATTTAGGATCAATACCTGATTTCAAATTTCAGAAAATACAAGTAATTACATCATAATATAGCTTAAATTGCACCAATGTGACTGTCCTATCCAAACTTTTGTTGGAAAGGGTACATATTTCACGTGGATGGCTGTATAGTGGCTGTTCAAAAATGGCAGTTGCACTGACATTTTCAGGCAGTTTTTACACAAACTAAGCTTAAAATGCGCTGGCTTACGGGGCTCCGCCCGGACCCGCTGGAGAAGTTTTCTCCCCCAGATCTCCTAATTGTATGTGCTCGCCCGATTCACCACGGAACCTGACGAACGAAGCTCAAGTTCGTCCCCCTTTGGGACATTCCTGGCTATGTCCCTGCTGTTAGGGCCATTTATTCTTATTTGTTGAAATATTGTTTTAAATTATTGTTGCTTGAGAGTGATCTGCCCATTTTGAGTTGAGTGAGGCAGTGTTTTGTGTTTAGTTTTCGGGACACAAGTTGCGTCTGCTTCTTCTATTGCTTTTGTAATGTTATTTAGTTCTGCATCTATTTCGTCGAGAGTAGCGTCGGTTTGGTCGCTCCCTCCATAAACGCTCACATTTGTTTGTAGCGCTCCCAGTTAGTTTGCTTATAGGATTTTCTCTCTGTGACTGGGATTTGTATGGGGTTTGCAGATAAAAGCATGATTACTGGCAGATGATCACTTGGTGTAAGTGGACCTTCTGTAATGTGTAGTTGAATGGTTGTTCGTTATTCATTAACACTATGTCTGGCCGAGTGGCAGATCTGTTTGTAATGAAGGTTGGAAATTCGGGTCCAACTCTCTTAACTATATTCCTTTCTAAAAGCGTGTTCAGGTTGTTACCAATTCTATTGAAGACAGTGTACCCGGCAGTTACACAGCGGACATTCAGGTCGCCCATGAATATAACTGGGATATTTCTATTGAAAAGGTTGATGAAGTTGTGCAGTGGTAGATAGTTTCTCCTCGGTGGCTGGTAGCCAACGGCTATTCCTATTTCTCCCATTTCTGTGCTTGTAGTGATGGATAGGCAGAGCTGGGCAATAAATACATTGAATGTATTTAAATACTAAATACTAAATACATGGGAGAAATGTATTTAAATACTAAATACATTTTACGAATGTATTTAAATACTAAATACAAAATACATCAATTGTATTTAAATACATTTGTAAATACATTTTAAATACATACAAATTTTAACATATGCATTCACTAATTCATGAGTAACAACAATATAAAATGCTTGATAAAGGATAAAGAAATAGTACAATCTAATTTCCGATTATATATTTTCCTTTTTAGAACAAAACAAAAACAAAAGAACTTAGAACTTACGATGTTCAACCAGTGACATATTATACTCATTATATCATTGCAAAATGAGTAACAATTAATGAGTAGATGAGACATAAACGTAAACATAAGCCGTAAACATAAACATAAGGCACCTTACGAATTCTCTTTTATTTCACGGTTGCTGCGGATCAAAACCAATCTTTCAAAAGTTTTGTGCTAGTACAGAACGTGTATTAAACCAGTAAAAGTATTTACATTTTTATATTTTGAGTATTTAAATACATTGTATTTAAATACTCATTAAAGTATTTAAATACTATATTTAAATACATGAAAAACAATGTATTTATAAATACAGTTCTAAATACACAAATGTATTTAAATACTGCCCAGCTCTGTGGATAGATAGGTAGGCTTCGTCCAGAGGCTCTCTCGCTTTGTATTTGATTCCTTTTTTTATTGGCTATCGCTACTCCGTCATAGATCTCATTGCTTTCGTTTTTTTTTATGATATTGTAATTGAATATTTTTATTTTCCTGTCATCTTTCAATCCATGTTCTGAAATGAGGATGATGTCGGAGTCCTCGTCCTTGCCTCTTCATATCCCATTGTCCTACGTTGTGCGCTATTATTTTTATTTTGTTATTGAGGTTTACATCTCTAGTTGGGGATCACTCCGCGCCACATCTTTTCTTATTGAAGATCTCTTGTGTTAAGATCGTGCAGTTCTCTTTTGCGATTTGTGGCCTTGTCTTAAGGCTGTTTCAACTTCTGATCCTCTTGTCGGGCATTTGAAGTCCCACTTATATCTTTGGAACGCTATTCCCTCTATTATTTGTTTCGTGGTTACGCTTTTTGGGAAGCCTTGCTTCTTAGTTGCGTAAATCTGGAGGTTAAAGTCCTCGGCTTCATATCTGTATTGTTCGAGTGATTCTTTAATTTCTCTGTTGGCTGGTTTTCGTTTAATTGTGTCTCTACTTGTTTGCCGAGACGATGCATAAATATAATTTGCGACGGTTTGTGCCGCCTCAGATGTGATGCTATTGGAATACGTTTTGTCTGTGATTTCTTCTTCGGTGGCAGTTGCCTTCTTTTGTTTCCTGTTGGGATCCCTTCCTTCAGTGCCTACTGTTCCTTATCCTAGTGTGCTGTCCATTGGTGCCAGATTCATTATATTAGTGAGCTGGTTGGACGGGGGGTTTTCCGGGAACTTCATTTCTTTAAATCCGTTGAGCTTCAGTATTTTATTTAGCTCTGTAGCGTAGCTACCTGGATTGGCGATATTCATGACATGTGCATGCATGATACATGTCATTAGTTCAAGGGGGGTATTATTGCTCACTTTGATAGTGTTGTCGCTATCTGGCCTTGTAACCGCGGTATTGTGGGCTGCTTCTGCGTACCCGCGATTATTTCTTTCTCTTTGTTGTTCCTTTGTTCCTTCCCTTTTCTTTTTGAGAATTTCCTTTTCTTGGGGACAGTTCATTGCCATTGTTCTGTGCGGTCCGTCACAGTTCATACATTTTTTGGTTTCACTCTTACAGCTCCTCCAGCTGTGGTCACTTCCACTGTATTCGAAGCATATTGTTTTGTCCTTTAGAGGACAGTCCTTCGTCAGATGTTCTTCCATTTTATAACATTTGAAACACATTTGGATGTTTATGAAGCAGGGGTGAAGCAGGGTAGTGTTATATCACCACTCCTGTTTATAGCCTACATGGACACAGTCATTGCAAGTTTCAAGCGACGTCATGAAAAAATAATAATAATGGAATAATGGCACATGCAGATGACATAGCATTCTGGACGACAGAGAGAGAAGATATAGAACAAGCTTGCTTTAATTGATTGGAATGAATGTTTGAAGGAGGGGGGGAATGGAAATAAATGTAGAAAAGACAGAAATATTAAGTGTATGTCGAAGAGAAGAAGGAGAATTTGGAGTTCAAATAGGACATACGGAAATAAGAAATGTTGGAAAATTTAAATATTTAGGGAGTATGTTTACTAAAGAAAGTGGTACTATGCAATAAATAACTGAAAGAATTGCAAAGTTTAGTAAAAACGTCGGAATGTTATACCCGCTACTGAGAGATGAACATATGCCCCTTGGGACTAAGAAAATAATCTTCGAAACAGTTTTAACACCAATACTGATTTATGAGTCGAAACACTGGAAAATGCACATGGCAGATCGAAGCAGAATTCAGGCGGCAGAAATGAGGCCGCTGAGGACTATTCTGAGAAAGACGCGAAAAGATAGGAGTAACGCCGATTTTGAGAAAAATCGACGCTGCCAAATTGAGATGGTTGGGCCACTTGGAGAGAATGGAGGAGGGGAGAACTGCGAGGAGGTGCTGGGAGTGGAGACCAGGGAATGGCAGAAGACCGAGGGGGAGACCGAGGAGATGGAGGGACGAAGTGGAGGAGAGCTTGCGAAGATACGACTTGCCCAGCATGCAAGAGCTCGGGGAAACGCGAGTGCTGCTGGACAGGGCGGAGTGGCGAAGGAGGCTGGCTCCACTAACAGGCTAACTAGCCTACCTGGGAGCTGAAGTAAGAAGTAAGTAATGAAGCGATCCTGTCCAATCTGGCTCGGTGATATTTTTACGTTGAAGGCCAGTAATATCTTGTCAGGGCGTTCTCTTTTATAACTCATTTCGGAGGTTTTCCCGCAGTTTCGCGTACGTGTACTCACGGGATTGATCAGTTTCGTACGTGTAACTTGAGGATTCGTTCTTGCCCGGAAAATTTTGGAAATATTACTTATAATTTACCAACATTATTGAAAAATGTCATACGGAAAATTGAGAAAACCAATAATAAATTAATAAATAAAAACTACGGTCGATTATTCAACCAAACATATATATTTATTTATTGAAATATCTTAAGTAAATACGGATAGTAAAGTTCACAGAGTTTTTCACTCATTACTGAAATTGAGAAAAGTCAACAGTAATTTTTAACACAGTTAATTGCAAGATATTAAGAACAAAGCTTCCCTATTGGCTGGTACTTGAGGAGTTACAGCAATGTTTAACTCCATTGCGCTCATCGTTTTCTGTTCCACAAGTTTTTAATAAGAACTGAGGTTTTTAATTTAAATGTTGATGATGTTAATTGTATAATTTGAGAGGTTAATTAACAAACGTTTCCTTTCGTGTTAAAATTGGGATAGAAATGAGATCCGTCGATGGTTCGCACGAATTCGTTCAATGGCGGATCATTTGAAGTCCTCTTCTTTTGTGTCTTAAATGTTTCCTTCGTGACACCATTCGTTTCCCGTTACTCCTTCAATAAGGATCCGTGACCCTCTGGTGGCGGAAATGTTTTTCCGTGAGAAATCTTCATTTCAGGATGCTGTACTTCCTTTCGGTTCTGTTTCAGTTTTGATCAGAAGACGTGATAATAAAACCCACTCTAATAGACAGACTTTATTTCCACAACAGTTTCGATGCCTACTGGCATCCTCTTCGGGTGGATACAGAAAAACGAATATTATCATATTTTGACCTTCACGTAGGAAAAAAGTGAAGTTTTTGCTTTGATCCGAAGACGATTTATTTTCGAAACGAAGGATTCCATTATTTGTCATTTTTATCTTTTCTTCTTTGGAACGAACAGGGAATTTAGGCTAATACGGAAGGGATTAGGCGGTTCATCTGTTCAACTTATAGCTTCACACACACACACACACACACACACACACACACACATATATATATATATATATATGAAAATTATTTCACGAAAGTAACACGTGAAAAATATTTATGATGAATAAAACCACGAAGGAAAGGAAACAGAATGGTGCTCAAGCGCTTTCGTCTTATGACATCCTCAGGAACACTGAAGTAATTAAAGAGTTAAGACTATATACAGGTTACAAAAAAAAAAAATATATATATATATATATATATATATATATATATTATATATATAATATATGAGGGGTCCCTCGTCTTAAGGTACCTAAGCGCCAAAATTAAAATTCGTCAGAAATCGCCTCCAAAGTTCAGCAATATTCTGGCAATAGTATCTCTGTTATTAATTGAGCTAGAACGTTCATTTTTGGCTAAATTAGAGTTCTAAGTATGCTAATGAAGATGATGATGAGTTTTTGGAATAGATTTTCATATATTATATATATATTTTTTAATTTTCTTATTATGCCGAACTTTGGGTGAACTTTTGGCTGGCGATAGAGGTGAAAAAAGTAGTTCGCTTCATAAGGTTTTTAACCATACTTCTAGTGTCGTAAGGTTATTATAACCCAAACCACGCGATAGAGGAAGGGTGACAATAGTGATATCCATCAAAAACACGTTTTCGCCTGTGGTGGCGCTTAGGTACCTTAAGACGCGCGACCTCTCATATAATAAATATAGAAATAAAAATTGTGGGAGGAGCATACAAATTTGTAAGGAAAACTACCAATTTTAGCACTTTGCCCGAATTCAACACAAGATCAAATGGATTGTTTACAACCAATTTTATAGTTAATGCCTGAATGATATATAGGCATTAACTATAAAATTGGTCGTAAACAATCCATTTGATCTTGTGTTGAATTCGGGCAAAGTGCTAAAATTGGTAGTTTTCCTTACAAATTTGTATGCTCATCCCACAATTTGTATTTCTATATTTATTATTATATATATATATATATATATATATATATATTTGTAACCTGTATATAGTCTTGAACTCTTTATTTACTTCAGTGTTCCTGAGGATGTCATTAGACGAAAGCGCTTGAGCACCATTCTGTTTCCTTTCCTTCATGGTTTTATTCATCATATATATTGTGTGTGTATGTGTGTGTGTGTGTGTGTGTGTGTGTGTGTGTGTAGGGTCTACATACAGTTTCGGAAAAGTTTTGAAGCAAAATTTTTTTTAAAAATCAGAAAATTTACTAATTAGTGATATGTTTTCCTTTAAGATATTTTATTCTTTATCGTGACCCTAATTTAATTTCTAAAACAAATCCACTTAGTAATTACTCTTGATTTTTACAAATTTTATTTTTCTACGAGCAGAGCCTTCGGCTCCCTGCCCTACGGGCGGGTCTTGTGCTTCGTAAACTCGCTTACGGCGAGGGCACCTTCGTAGACTACCGAGATGAAGACAAAAATATTATTTTCCATTTTAAATATAGCTTCACAAATTTTTAACCCACTGGCTCAGAATGCGAAGCTCAAAAGGTTAGGGTTATCCCTATGGGGGGGAGGTCATTCTCCCTCTCCCCCCTCAAAAAAAAAACCATCACCCTCCCTTTATGCAACTTGGAGAGCTAACCCCTTCTTGCATACCCCCCTCCCCCATTACCCCTACCCCCCACCTTTACTGTTAAAAATAGTTGGAAGTTTGTGTAACACACTGTATTTTCATATTTTTTATATTTTAAGTCAAGGTGAAAGGAAATGGAAGAAATTGAAGGTGTTTTTTTAATAATTAACGAGTCGAGCTTTTTGCCGAAACTATATATATATATATATATATATATATATATATATATATATATATAATATATATATATATATATATATATATATTATATTACACGGTGAACCAAAAGTAGGTGGACAGTAGGTTGAATACGGTTTGTGTTATATTATATTATAACTATGGTGTTCATTATAACTATGGTGTTTGTGTTATATTATATTATATATTATAACTAAATTTATTTAAATTTTATTTTGTATTATAGTATACAAAAAAATTAAATATGTATTCTCAAAATAAACGTTATCATTTACTGTCCACCTACTTTTGGTTCACCCTATATATAATATATATATATATGTATGTAAAGATGTGATCAATATTTGTTTTAAAAGAGTGTAAAAGTGGACCTGTCTTTTTATTCTCTAAAATTCTTTTCTTTTAAACGTCTCTCGATTTTGACATCGTCACTTTTAGTCCCTCCAAAATCCCTCCATTCCACGATTCTCTTCATGTTCCTCCATTTGTGGCCGAATAGTTCATAAGGGGTTTTTTTTCGGGGTGTTTTTTTTTTTGTGGAATGTCTTCGGTTTTAACTTTTAGTCACCATTTGTAATTTTTTTTTTTTTGTGAATTTCTAGAAATTATTTACCTTCTTTTGAGGTTTTTGAAAACCAATTCTGATGTCACCGTTAAGAGATGACACTGTGCTTACGTTAACTTTCATTCTTTTCTGAGATACCTGTATAAAAAGACTAAAAAATAGTGTCAGTAGTGTTCCTCGAGGCACTCCACTAGCCTCTGAATCCTGATGACGATATTTCTGGACTTTTCACAACTTCCTTTCTCTTACCCGAAAAGTTACGAGAACATCTGATCTTATAAACTATCCATTGTGCTTGGCAAAGCAGGCTTTAAATCTTCCAGCGCAGTGCCATTATTCTTCGGGGCCACTTGATGAACGCCTTGGCACAGTTGGTAAATCTTACACCCTATTCAGTATTCTGCTCGCAAGCTTGAAATTATATATACACATTTTGTGTGTGTGTGTGTGTGTGTGTGTGTGCGCGCGCACGCGTGTGCGCATGCATTCTAATTGTATCTCACTGTATATTATACTCAACCTAAGTCATTATATTTTCTCTGTTTAATTAAATTAAATATGCATCTGTTTAGTACTATAAAATCTTTTAAATATTATACAACTTTTGTCCTTATTCTCTCTGGACGTAAAGAGTATATTCGTTTTGCATTGCCTATTTTTATTTTACGATTTATGGCGTTCTTTAATGAAATGGAAATGGTCTTAATCATTTTGTTTACGTTTTCTAAATGGAAATCAAGGTAAACCTAATTTTAATTTCTAGAATTCCTTATTTCCATTTTCCTTGTATATATATATATACTGGGTATATACAGTATGTAAGGAAGTATTCTAGTGGTTAAGACGCTAAGCTGCTGAGCGGAGGTCGTGAGATCGAGTCCGAGCTAAGACTGTGATTTCAGAATTTTATGGTGGGGCGTTGTGATTCGAATTCTGCAATACGTTAAGCTGTAGGTCTAAGGTGGGACGAAAAACCCCATAATGAAGAATTCGAGCGAACCACCAGGGTTATAAATGACGATAAAAATTATACTGTAGTCACAACAGTTATCATGAAAACGGTAGTCACTATGGAAGACCTGGAATAGTAGTAAAAAAAGAGGCCACGAATGGTAGATGATCTTTCGTTCCGATTCTCAGTACCTCTACGAGTTGATAACGACGGTTTTAGCATCGAAATCATACAGATGTCCTTTCTTTCAAAATGGAGAGTTTTGTACTCATAAATATGTTTTGATTTGAGTTTACTTTTGAGTATTTATGTTGTTTACAACTCTTTTGATGGTTCTTATAAATCCTTAATACAAATGAAATTTATTTCTTTAATACTGTGAAGTTTTTAACCTGATTTTTTTTTTACAGTACACAATCTTAGTGCCAAGTGCCAATAACTCAAAATTTAAGTTTGTAAATCTTTGTCAGTGGCATAAACTAGTCTCTTTTCTCAGTTTTTTGACGAGTTTCTATATTTACCTAATGACACCAATTTGGAGCATTAATTTAAAACTATTTTTTATTTACAGTGATCAATTACTTGAGTTTGCCATTTTCATGAAATTTCGCGACACCCACTGGAAGGCACTCGCGGCACTCCGATTGGAGAAACACTTTCCTAAACAAATAATATTTGAGAAAGAAATTTTATTCAGTATCCGAATGTATCAGCTGATTAAAAATAAAGGTGGTGTATTTGTGGAAATAAATTAACCAAAAAAAAAATCAGTTTTTCAAAACAAAAATAATCGACATTGTATCGACAACTTTACTTTACTTTACTGAAATTAGTTTTTAATATCGGATTAATTCCAAAAAAAAATTGACGTAACCTCTTACTGTAATATGGTAATAAGTTATCATTTTAAAAAATGACTGATTATGAAATAAAATAATTGGGTTATTCTTAATGATAATCAAGAGTAAATTAAAAAAAAGCGGACAGAGAAATTCAAATTAAATAATTTGATATTCTTTCTTGATATTCTTTATCAGAACTTTCAAATTTTTTATCTCTCATATACGTAAAATACTAATATTATATATATATATATATATATATATATATATATATATATATATATATATATATTCCCCGCAAGGGGGTTCTAAGCTCGTGCTCTTGAGTGTTCTTTGTGCTCGTTTGTACGTGCTTGTTCCTGGAGGTTTCACGTGCGCCCTCCCGGCCCTAGCACCCAAGGATGATGGGGCTCGACCCTGCAGTCCTTGTCATCCTTGGTCTTTTTCCACTTCGACTGTCCCCTCCACCCTTTCTTTTTCCTCTGTCTTTCCTCTCACTTTTTCTTTGTTTTTCCGCCGAGATATGCCCTTTTAAATAGAGGCGAATCGGTTAAAAGTCAACCATGAAGTCTAGAAATTCCAGTGTTGTCCCATTTTACAGAGAATCTCATTACGTTTTTTGATACCAAGTTCTGACAAGTTTTTTAGAAATTCCAGTGTGTCCAAACATTATCTGTACAATTTCATCTTTTAATAAATTCTTGATAACACACGTAAAATTCTTAAACAAGATTATTTAGAATCTGTATTTTCAAAAGTTTATTTTATTAAAGTAACGTTGTTACAAACATTCGATATATGCACCATTAGTGATTCGCAAACATCCAATCGATACTCCAAATGTTGCCATGTACGCTGCAGCATATCCACATCAATTCGCTCAATAGCAGCTGTGATTCTTGCTTTTAAACCATCAATGTCTGTCACCCGCGTACATTTCAAAAAACTTGTCAAAACGTGGTATCAGAAAAACCTTAATGAGATTCTCTGTAAAATGGGACAACACTGGAATTTCTACACTTCATGGTTGACTTTTAATAACAGCCAAAAATTGTACAGATAATTCTCGGACACCTTGTATATACAGGGCGTCCCAAAACAATGTATACACACTTTAACAGCTGATAGCTCAATTGATGTTTCTTTCTTTCCAAGTTAAACCCATTAGAATTAATAATGGCAGTCAGACTAAGCTTTGAACAAAGGAAATTCATTCTAAAATGCTACTGGAAGTGTGAAAACGCAGTTGAAGTGCAAAGACAGTTTAGGAGGGAGTTTCAAACAGATCCACCAATGCGACTTACCATCACTCGAATTAGAGATAAGTTTGAAGCCGATGGAACTGTTCAGAATGTCCACAAGAAGCGTTCCGGAAGACCACGGACATTGACAAGCCCCACAAAGCAAGAAAGAGTACTGGAAACGTATCACCAAAGTCCAAGAAAATCTGTGCGGCAAGCGAGTCGTGAGGTAGGAATTTCAGAATCGTCTGTCCAACGCATTTTGAAGCGCTGTCAATGGAAAAGTTACATTCCAAGATTAGTCCATGCTATTAATGAAGATGATCCGGACCGAAGAGTGGAGTATTGCGAGTGGTACTTGGCACGATGTGGATGTGGATTGGACGAAGGGGTTTCGTAGAATACCCTCCGCGTTCACCAGACCTCACACCACTAGACTTTTTTTTATGGGGATACTTAAAAGACAAAGTCTACGCTATAAAACCTGCAACAGTCGCTGAATTGAGAGCAGCCATTGAACGAGAATGCACACAAATACCAAACGAAATGTTTCGTGATGTTTGCGATTCCATTGCTTCGCGTTATCAGCAGTGCCTGGACCAGAACGGACGTCAGTTTGAAAACAGGCGTTGACAAAACAATTAAATAATGTCTGTAGATTCTATTACATTTTGAAAATGAAATGTATTTTAATAAACACTGCCTTTATAAGTATTTAAAGTGTGTATACATTTTTTTGGGACGCCCTGTATATATACGTATATATATAAATGACCTACTCGAAAACAAATAGATTAGGGAGTGCGCTATTTAGGTGTTATTTAGGGGATCCGAAAAGTCTATACTCAATGAGAAATACATTGAAACTCGTAACCCGATGGGAAATACAGGATGTCCACAAAAGAATCGTCCAAATTTCATTTGAAATAAACTGAATTTGTACGATTCTTTGTGTACACCCTGTATATTTATTTATGAAACCTTATCATAAGTGTTCAAAATGAACCCCCCCATTCAGTTTAAAACACGTAACGTAATTAACCAATTAATGAAATTGATTAATTAATGTAATTTTGTGATTCGCCAACACTTTTCTGACACCTGGATTTATTTCCTGACGTTAATTATACATTTTACAACTCTGATGAAATTTTCAGTTTCCATTTTTGCTTTGATCCTGTAAAAGAATTTTCTATCTCTGACTTAGCGATGAAGTGGTAATCAGAAATGTGAGCAGAAATATTCAAAATAAGGGTGTAATCTGAGTGGTGTAAAATTTTAGTAGGTTTTTATAGGCAGTAAAAATGTCCCTAACTTTAATATTGACGATACTGATATCACACCATTTTTGGGCATATGTCACAATATTTGTTCAAGCAACTTAATAAAATGCCTTTTCGTTCGTTTTTTTATTTAAATTATAGAAATAAGCATAAAATACCAATGGTTTAGGTATAAATTTCTCTGATTTTGCTAGAACTAAAGAAAAATGTGATGACGTCATGTTCGTTCTGAGTTACAAACATGTTAGCAACGACTCATCTTCAGAATTTACTCGATACTTTGTCCCACTAACTATATATAAGGTTGTAACTTATATTCTGCTCGATTTTTTAGTTCATTCAGAACAAAAATTAAATGACTTATCAGGAGAAATTTGTTCGAATTTTTAGTTTATTCACAACAAAAATTAAATGACATAATAACACATTAATCAATATAATTCCTTTCTTTTTCTATAACCTCCTCCCACCTGTAGAAAAGTTTTTTTATGCCACGTTCGAAGAAATCCCTTGGTTTCGAGTTAAGAAAAAGCGATCACTTCGTTTTCGATAGCTTCCCTGGATTGCAACTTTTGTCCATCTACGCGGTGTTGCAGACTTCTGAATAAATGGTAGTCTGAAGGTGTGATGTCCGGGAATAAGGTGGATGAGGTATTTTTTCCGAACCAAAATGCCTCCAATTGGGCAGTGGTGATTCGAGCAGTGTGAGGGCGCGCATTATCCTGGTGGAATAGAACACCTCTGCGATTAATTAATGCAGGACGTTTTTCTTGTAATTCCATCTTCAATCGTTCGTGTTGGCAGGAGTTGTTGGCAGTAGACTTCAGCTGTGATTGTTTGGTTATCTGGCGGAAGTTCAAAATGAATAATTCCTTGCATATCCCACGGTCCCACCAAACGCATAGCAAAATTTTCTTTGGATGGGGTTCATTCCTTGGCTGAGGTTCAGGCTTTGTTTCGCGGCTAAGCCACTGATGTCGACGCTTAATATTGTTATAGAGGACCCATTTTTCATGCCCAGTGACGATCCGATTCAAAAACGGTGCCTGCAGTTGCCGAGAATGCAGTGATATGCAAATATCGATTCGATGTTGAAGATTCGCTTGTGACAAATCATGCGGAACCCATTTTGCAACCTTCACTACTTTTCCTAACAACTTCAAATGACGATGAATGGTCATATGGCTAACGCCGAGTTGCAGGCCAAGTTTTCTTAGTCACCGTTGGGTTTCCTCCACTGTTGCTTTCAGCAACTCTTCATCTAATTCATTTGGTCGTCCTGTTCGTTGATAATCTTTCAGACGGAAGTCTCCATTTCTGAACGTCTCAAACCATCTACACATCCATTCGCTCACATCATTTCCATAAATCTTTGAATGTTTCTTGCGATTTCACTAACGTTAGATCCTTTATGGAACTCATACAGCATCACATGTCGAATATGCTTTTCGTGGGCCCCATTTTTTTTCAATTACTGTAATATCGTAGGGTGGCGTTGTAACTTGAAAAACACCAGAGAAAATATTCGTTAGCCTAATCCTACACTAGCCTAAGTCATTCTGTATCGTGATAAAACCTGTGTGAACCTGTCGCCATGGCCGTAACTACCTATGAGGTCACCGAGGTCCGGACCTCGGTAATTATTTCCTAAAAAAAAAAAAAAAAAAAAGAGACTGAACCGTTCTCCGTGTATGAAACGCATATTACCGCTTTTCTTTTGAAAAGAGGGAGCGTCGAGCGTTTTGTGTTTTGTGTTTAGTGTATAGCTTGGGTTGTGTTTGTAGATGTCATTTGGTCTGAATTTTGCTCGTCCCGCCGCGCTCGAAAAAATCTGGACCTCACTAATTCTAAACCCTAGTTACGGCCCTGCCTATCGCCGCGTGTATTTTGCAACATTTCTAAACTATTTCACATTATCTTGAGATTATTCTATTATCTATCGTCAGTTTTCTAATCGAGCAGAATTTATGTTACAACCATGATACTCTATTCCACTACGAATAACTTCAGTACGTGCCAAAAGTAGGATGTTGTAATTCATATAACCCAAACTTCAATATTCTTATTAAAAGGCATTTATGTAAGAAAACTAGAAAAAGTTCTGGTAACAAGAAACGCCAGATGTACGATAATTACTTCACAACAGAGTGTGTGTGTGGAATAAAATTGTTGCTTTTTTTATGATTTATAATCACTTGGTCACTTAATTTTCATTTACACTTCGTGTATGCTTAAATGAAGTTTCACTTAGTGTTCTTTACACACACACACACACATAATATATATATATATATATATATATATATATATATATATATATATATATATTGGTGAAGGCCGCTTCTGGCAAGCTTCAATTTCAATTTAAGCAGAAAGCCACAGACAAGAAGGAAAGAAACATCCATCATGTTGGAAAGGGACTATATTTTGTACATTGCAACGTTTCAAGCACAAACTATGCTCATCTTCAGGCAAAAAATTCTTAAGTCTAAGTAGACGGAAACATTATCAATAAATGCGTTTAAATTATGTAGACTAAAATTTTTAATCATCAGGAAATCCAAAAATGAAAGTTTAGTTTTCAAATTAGCTTCTAATTTTTCAACCGAAGCCGACAAGGAAGAGAGTTATATATATATATATATATATATATATATAAAACCTTGCTTAACCTTCCGCCCGAATTGTTCATTCTGACGAAGATCAAGCTTTTCACTCCACCTTAGACCTACAGTTTAACGTGGAATCCGAACCACGCCCCACCAGCAGCCCAGCGTTTTAACCACTATGCCACCTAAGGTACCCATTTATCTACCAACCATTTTCTTCATTGTGTGGAAGATGAACAGCTGGGTTTGGCTGCGCGCCGGCTCCCGTCAGCGGGTCTCGATCCCGGGGCCGATGGATTCGTAGTCAGCGACGTTAACCACTACACCACCGAGGCGCATATATATATATATATATATATATATATATATATATATATATATATATACTTCTACAATACATATGGTGTATATATAATTGAGTCAGTCTACGTTGAAGCAATGTCAAAACACCACTTTCCGTAAAACGTAAAACTGCGAAGTTAAGTGAGATTGGTTCTGGGTTATAGCTGGATGGGTGACCATCCAGTGTTCAGATGATTGTAGCGACCCGTGGTTCGAATCTCACGTAAAGCTGCAGGTTCCCTCCGTTATATGACCTTTGCTATTACGTACGAAGGAGATCCCCCCCCCCCACAAAAAAAAATATAATTGAGTCATTTTGAAGCGTCTCGTGCAAATACCAAGAACAAAGGGGAATGAAAGCTGGAAAAAGTTAACCCTTGGACATTTTCTTAGCTTTTCTTCGTTGGAACTTAATCGTTACATTTTCTAGCGTCAGCGTCTTATAGGTACACTATAAGCTGAGGTCGAGGCTTCGAATCCCGATGATACTGGTAACTAATAATAAAGGAGCTGGTACAATGGGCCGCATTAGTTGGCCTGAGCTCTGTGCCATTTTCTGGCTTTCCTGAATCATTATTATTAATATTACATTTTGCGGCTTTGACACGACAGTATATATTATATTTAAGAGTTTACGTTCTTACTCGGGATTAGTTAAATTGGGGTATTTTCTTGATTGGGTACAGTTTATATCTGGTGTCTTCTGTTAATTAAAGTGAGCTACGACGTGGCTCCGTCTCAACACCGCTTCCCGTTAGAGTAGCGAGATTAAGCGACGTTGGATGGATTTGTTCAGTTGTTGGATGGGGGACCGTTCTCTGTGACGAGATGAGGTAGTGACCCGTTTTTCGAATCTCGCGTAAAACTGTAGGTCCCCTCCGTTACATGATATTTGCCATTACGAAAGCCAAATAGCACAAAACATAATTATTCTTTGAAACATATCCTTAAGTGTTAGGTTAACAATGGTTAACAATAGGTTAACAATGGTTTGTGATTAGCTTCATACTGGTCCCTCCCCCAACTTTGGTTTGTGATTAGCTTCATACTGGTCCCTCCCCCAGCTGTGGTTTGTGATTAGCTTCATACTGGTCCCTCCCCCAACTTTGGTTTGTGATTAGCTTCATATGGTCCCTCCCACAGCTGTGGTTTGTGATTAGCTTCATACCGGTCCCTACCCCAGCTTCCATCTATTTTATAATGTTTACTAGATGCTACGAGAAGTGGTTTAAGATTAATCCTGATAGGTTAACCCTCTTACTGCATCTACTGTAAACTATTTACTCTCACAATAAGAGGAAAATATTTATCATTCAATGACTGACCCCCACAATTCATAAGCTAAAACCGAAACTCAGAAACGTTACGTCTAATTGCGAGTTAAAATTAAGGAAATTAATTTGCCGAAGACACTACAAATTAGTTTACCTTAAAAGTAATCTTATGTTTAAAAGTAATGTAATTTGTAACGATGGTAACAAGGGGGGGTCTATTTTTGCATGCTATTTTTGTACACTATTTCTTTGGTGCAGACTACTTTTTTATACAGTAATCCCTTGATTAGTGCGGTTTTGATAAATGCGGTTTTGATTACTGCGCAAAAATTTATTGTGACCATCCCTTGATATTTACGGTATAAAATTTAAATAGTGCGGTTCAAAAATGTTTGAAAATGGTGGGCAAATAACCAGCTGGGCCGAAACTGTCTCCCGCCTTCCCTACTGCGCTTCAGTTTATCGGCAGACACAAGTGCACACAGACATCTTACACGCTTAC
This sequence comes from Bathynomus jamesi, assembly GCA_023014485.1. Taxonomy (NCBI): domain Eukaryota; kingdom Metazoa; phylum Arthropoda; class Malacostraca; order Isopoda; family Cirolanidae; genus Bathynomus; species Bathynomus jamesi. Next base: position 492,756 of record JAJOZX010001484.1, read on the forward strand.
ACGCAATTTAACATTAAACAAGCAGTTGCATTCACGAGTCGTGGGAAGAAGTGACAGCCAGCTGCATGAGAGTGGTCTGGCAGAATCTTTTGCCTGAATGCGCAAATGATTGTGGTGGTTTTATTAATCCTGTCAAGAAGTCATTAATGATATTGCTACGATTGGAAGAGACCTTGGCTTCGAGGATGTCAATTCGGGAAATGTTCGGGAATTATTGGCTTCACATTCAAAAGACCTAAGTGACGAAGATCTTCTTGGAATCGAGCATCAACAGGCATATGAAGAAGAAGAAAAGGAAACTGAAGATATGGAAAATATTTCTAAGGAAATCACGGTGAAAGAACTTGAAGAATTGTTTCTGACAATTGAGAAGGCCAAACATCTTTTACTCGAGGGATCCAAATGTAGACAGAGGCATGAACGTTCGCCGTGGTTTAGATAAGCAAATTGATTGTTATCGCAAAATGTTGTAGAAAAGAAAAAAGCTAACACTGTTCAATTGACTTTAGATAAGTTTTTCTGTAAAAAATAAATGTTCAATCGACTTTAGATTAGTTTTTCTTTATAAAATAAATGCTTTAAAGTTTAAATATATGTTCAATTGACTATAGATAAGTTTCTCTGTAAAAAATAAATGCTTTAAAGTTAAAATAAATGTTATTCTAAATTGTTTTTTATTTTCCAGGATTCATTATAATTATTTCCATTGGTTCTTAACTTTGATTAATGCGGTTTTGATATATGCGGTGACATCGGAGGATTAATTAACCGCACTAATCAAGGGATTACTGTATATGCTATTTTTCGGTATGCACAATTTGGATCACCTGAAGATCAGGACCCCCAGCCTTCTTTAGTTAGCTTTATAAGGCTAACTAACGAAAATATCACGACCTAACCTAACCAATCGTCAAGGGCGTACAGTTGACCTAACGATTGGTTAGGTTAGGTCGTGATATTTTCGTTAGTTAACCTTATAAGGCTAACTAAAGAAGACTGGGGGCCCTGATCTTCAGGTGATCCCACTATTTTTGGGGTCTACACTGTTTTGTGAAGTTACCGTACTTGTCATTGGTCCTTCATGTTTGAAGGACGTAAAACAGAACCACTTACGGAATAATGAACTAGGCTACCTGTATGACGTAGTTTGGAAGATTTGTTCTACGAAATAAAAGTGATAAGTTTATTTCTAGAGTGGTAGGTATATTTGTGGCCATGTAATCATGTAGCGGCGGCTCGTCATTAGGGGTCAGCGGGGCCGGGCCTCACCTAAAAATATGCTACGGAAAACGTGTGCTGTTTTTTCATTTCTTATATTAAGGTAATCACAGAAAGTCAGTTATCGAAATGAGCGCAGTCGGTGGTAATGGAACGGTGGTTGTTTTATAACAGACTTGGAATGGAGCCCAACTCTCCTGGACCATGTGTCACGGCCTCCTTCCCCAAAGCTTTTAATTTAAATCCTCGTCTTAAAAGTGTTGTTTTATAATAAGTTAACATAGAATATTAATCCCCATTTTATATATATTTATTTAAGTTTATGGTATTAGTGGGGAAAATAGCTTACAGCCTTAGCCACAAAATAAGTCAACATAAAATAAATGAGGCATAATATTACGACACGTTCAAAATTTTTAGTAATTTTCAGTCATTTGTTAAGATTTACTAAATCGGTAAATAAAATTGAACACAAATTCCATCAAACCTGACGTAATTTCGGTTGTCTGTGTTGCGAGAAAGTGCGCTTTCAAAGTCCTAGACGGAGCCAGCTAGCCGTAGCCTCAGTAGTATGATGGCAAAAGGCCAGAGAAATTTGGGGTGTTCTGAAATCCTGCCCTGGAGGAGCCCCCCTGGAGACCTACGCCTCCGTTTAAGGAGCCCTCTTAAGTTCCTAACCCATTTATGGGGTCTCACCGTCCTTAATGAAGGGCAGCTGCCCCTTGAGGGGCCCCTTCCTCCTTGGAAAAAAAGAGGATTTATCCTCGCCTTCCTTCACGAGAAAAAATCCTCCTGTGGAGGCATCTTTCATGAGACAAGCAAAAACAAACATGCAAAAACAAGCAAACAAACGCTGGAAGCGTTCGTGCAGAAGATCGAGTTCTGGAACACCAGCCTTCTGCTGATATATATATGTGTGTGTGTGTCTACTAATAAATGTAACCAACGTATATATTTTATATATAAGAACTGTAGTGTAAGACAAATACCAAAGATTTCTTTTATGCCGTCTATGATCTCATCGTTTCGGCTTAATATATTAATAACGATACCACACAAAATAAAATTCAAATAAATACAATCACTCATAAATAAATTTTGCCTTGTTCTAATATTTGTATTACGAAATAGATCCAAAAACTATTAACTAAAAAGTTTTAATTTCATATATCTAATCTAAGGGGAAGCTATTATATTTTAATCCATTCGTATAGTAATGTGAGTATAGTAACGTGATAACAATCATCATGAACAACAAAAGACTAGGATGAACGCGAATACATGCAATTTATATTTCGTAAATTCAAATATCCATATCTTCCTTCATAGACGTATATTTCAACCACGTAGTTTTCTGTTATTTACATGGCCTCACGTTTCTCGAAAATAGTAGAGAAGTTCTTATAACTACGCCACTTAAATGATAACTTATGAACTAATTGAGTTTGGTATTAAAAGGTACCGCTCAACTGATCTGTGTGTCTATATACAGTCTAATGCAACGATTTAAAAAATCAACCACCCCGATTATCCAAGCTATTAGCAATCCTACCGTATGTCTTCTAAGCTATGGAATTTGTGATATGAAAACGGCTGGTTGTAGCTTCACACAACTTCAAAAGTACTGTATTATTTCTCATTAATTGTATATATTTCTATCTTTAGTATGTGATTTGTCATTGCATTATTAATATTAGGCATTTGGATAATGGTCTAGCAATAAACTTATTCATATTCAATTTTCATACAAAACATTGAAATAAACAAGGAAGTATGCCTTAAATTTCGAGCAAACAGCAAGCAGTTAAAGAAAACGACTAGTGGATTTTTCGGCGGTAACTCTGTTATTTGTATGTTTCTTTCCAAATCATCAACCCCATCTGTAAAATACTTGGTCAAGGGACTAACAACTTCAATACAACTACATTTTGCATTGTCGGTAAAGATTAATTTATTTAACCTCATATTAGCTATGCAATAATCAACTCTTACCTCGAAGCAAAGAAACGTACAAGTTATATTTCCAGTCGACCACTGTGTTTGTATTTCTTTTGTCAGTTTCTGTACAAACGGCAATAAAAAGACTTCTTTACAATCACAATATATGCACATAATAAAGGCATATATATATATATATATATATATATTAAGCATAACAATATTAAAACCTCATCAATAAATATATTCTCTTTTTAACTCACCTAAAAGAATCTGCAAGTTTTATAATCTATTTAATGTCTAAAATCAAATTGCTGAAGACGCCAATAACTAACGCATACAGATTCAGCTAAGACATAAGAGAAAATTAAATCAAGTGGGCCTGAAATCGAACCTTTAACCTCTTAACCCTGATCAAACAATTTTCTAACAAAATCTGAGCAACAACGAAAGACGACTTCTCTCTTTGGGTCTATATTTTAAGTTAACAAACTTTAAGATAAATTATTTTAAACACTTTTTATCATTTGAAAAACTTTTTCATAGTTTAAAACGAATCCTAATAGCTGACGATACCAAATTTTCCCATTAGACCTAGCCTTTCTGCATACATCACCCATAAACACTTTTATAAATTTAAAACTCATAAAGTTTTTCCCCCTAATCAATAGTAAGATATCGCTTGCCTAAAAGAATCATCAGGGATGACTCCATCATAATTTCACGTCCTGACAAAAGCAAAGATACCATTTTTCTTAACAAGTCAGATGATGATAATAAGTTGAATAAAGCCCTCAACGACTCCACCAAATTCGAAAAGATTAATGACAAGCCTCTAGTACTTTCCCTAAACTTGAAGATAAAATCATCCGTTTCCTCAAAAATTATATGATCAAAATAAAATTTTGGAGGATGATTACGACCAAAACACTACCGTCACCTCCCCAGACACTCTTTACGGCCTCCCTAAAATACACATACCAAATTTACCCATCAGACCTATCCTTTTTGCCTACATCACCCATAATTTGCATCTAGCAAAATTCATAATTCCCCCCAACTCCACCCTAACCCCTAATGCAGAACGAATATTCCATCCCCATTTCCTACGAATTCGTCAAAGAGATACTGACGTTGAACAATTCAAACAACCTCCATGTGCACAGCTTTGACATAGTATTCCTCTACAACAACGTGCCAATTAGAGAAGCCATCGACATCGGCACCAACAATTTATTTTCCATAATCAGAACACAGACCTTAACCTAACGAAACAAGAATTTACCAAACTGCTAACCTTTGACACGTCAGACACCTACTTCTTTTCAACTTTACCAACAAACCTATTCACTAGCCAGGGGATCCCCCTAAGAGCCACACTAGTTAACATCTTTCTCTGTTATCACGAAAATAATGGCTACTCTATCGCCCAACCCATTACAAACACACTTATATAAAAGATATGTTGATGACACCTTTCTGCTCTTTCACATTGCTAACCACGACCCTCTTTTTATTAACTATCTCAATTCCCAGCATCAAATCATCAAATTCACTAAAGAAAACGAACCTAACAACACTTTACCCTTTTCAGATATAACAATAACAAAACAAAATAATAAATTCAGCACTTCCATATATCGAAAACCTACATATACAGACCTAGATACAAACTACTTAAGCCACACCCCTTACTAGATAAAATTAACATCATTAAAATCTCATTCCATCGTGCTTATCAATTTTGTTCCTCCTACTTATCCTTCCACAACGAAATAGGATTCGTTCACAGTTTCTACATTAATAATCCTTTCCCAAAACATTTACTACATTCTCTAACTAGAAATTTTCTCATCAACATTTATCAGCCCCCCTTAAAGGCCCCACTGTTAAAAAAGATATATCATACATTACTTTTCTTATCCCTACTATGACTATATTAGTTACAAAATACAATCAGAACTTCGGCACCTACTGATCCCACTTTACCCTCAATTTAGTCATCAATTTGTATTCACCAATAATAATAGCATTAATTCATATCTCAAAAAAGAAAGAAAAAAACCCAGCCCCTTGTCTCATCCAATATCTACTGTTTCATTTGTACTCACTGCAATACGAACTATGTGGTCATCTGGGATGAAAAAAAACAATTTGCCTTAACTTAGGCCTACAGACTTTATTATTAGGGATGGACACAAACCTGTATGTTCACATTATAAAGGCCAGGTGTCATAATAACATGGCAATATAATTTTTTTTCCTGCAAAATATTTAATTGGTAAAATAAAAAAAAACTGAATTTTTTTTCACCCATAGAAAGGGGTGAAAACGAACCATGCTTGGGGTGAAAAAAATATAGCATTAACTCTGGTATATGGTCCTCAAAACATACAATATTGGTGTCAATGGAATTACAGAGATATAATAAACCTGCAGAATATATTGGTTACACTTGTAAAGTAAATTGAAACCACCTCCGTCTCCTTTCTCTTCCTCTCTTAGGTTAAGGCTACCCCTTTTGGGGGAGGTCATCCTCCCTTCTCCCCCCGAAGTTCCCTCCTCTCTCCCCCTTTGCAGCATTGATTTGTTGCATAACCCTTCCCCCCTTTGTAGCATTGATGCTGCATAAGCCTTGCAACATTGATGTTGCATACCCCCTTCATGCATACCCCCTACCCATTTGTTGCATAACACCTTTGCAACATTGAACAACATTTGCGATTGCATTTCAACATTCCTGCACTCTCTCATTTTTCGCCCATACTACTACATAAAACAGGTTCTTTTTAACCCCAAAGAGGCTTCACCTGCATGGGGTTTAAAAAAACATAGCTTGACAAGGCTTATGCCACAGACTGTTTTATTTCTCCTCATGCATTACAAGATACACATCTTCACACTTTTCAACATAAGTATAAACATTCTACAGTGAAAAATAATTCAGTGCCAAGCAAATAAAAAATAAATGCAAAAAAGTTTTCTTTACATATTTTTGACACTTTTTTTTCCGGTGCTCATTTCTTGGAAATGAACAAACATAAAGACATCATTTTACTAACACTTTTGAAGGATATAGTGGGCTACCTAAAAAAAAATTCTTACAAATTTTCTTTATATTCAAAATTATTTTAAGGGGCCTGTTCGTTTTCACCCCAACATACCCTATGTTTTTTTTCACCCCAGATGACCAATTGGCAGCACCATTCGCCAACATCAAACAAGAGTGGACGAGCATTGTCTCATTTCTACCCAACGAAATCATCAATAAGAGATCATTGACACCTCCACAACCACCCACTGCTCCCCACCAATTTCAAAATTATCATTTCAGCATACCAATCAACCGACCTCAACATCCTCGAGTCCCTATCTACCCTTAGTACAAAACCCGGGTGTTAATAACACACTAGATTGGTGCACCATTAAACATAATCAATCAATCAATCAGTACAAGACCTACCCTCAACGACTACAGTTCTTACCTCTATACATTTTATATATTTTTAACTTTAAATTATTATCATAGGACTGTACAAATATTTCTATATAAAATCTCTTACTATACTTGTACACTTTTTATTTTTTACTTATTAACAATGATGATGGAAATCGAATTTCCGAAACGTCTGACTAATAAACATGTACTACCTTCTAGTCATACTATTCCTTACTATTATATATATATATATATATATATATATATATATATATATATTAGTGATGGATCGAGTGGTCGGTTTTTCACAACCGCGGTTGCGGTTGTGTTTGCGGTTGTCGAATTTTTTCCAACCGCGGTTGCGGTTGCGGTTATCATATACTAGGAAAAATGCGTAATTATTAACTGGATTTAGCCACTATAGTGCGATTTAGCCACACTTGGTACATAATATATACTAAATAGTATTTATTTAGTAAATACCTTATGTTGAACACAAGTTTTGCAATACACCGCTACCGCAATCACAGTTGTATCGTTATTCAATAAACTAAACATTACACAATATGAAAAACCGTTGTAGATATGAAGAGCTCATAACATTACACCGATAACAATCAAAGCAGAACGAGGACTGATGTTGTCAACTAGCAGCGAGTTGAGACTGCGCAGGTCCGTTTTAACACAGACCACTTCTTTACCCCCTTTTGGGGGGAGTCATGTTCGAGAAACCACCCCTTTGGCCAACCAAGGCCATTGACCAAGTTACACGAACCCAAGAGGTCCGTCGAGCAGGAATAAGCTTTATTGACTATTGTACTAAAGGCGATTTTAGTTTGAAGAAAATTAAATAAAAATAAATGTTACTTCATGGAGCTCACAGAGTAATAACTTAGAGCGCAGTTTAAACCAATTTTACTACGGCAGCCGTATGACGTCACGTTTAAGCACGCATAAGGAGACCCATCATTTTCTTTTTAAAAAAAGAAATATTTCTAATTAACCTAAAATTAAAATTAACTAAGCTTTTACAACCGCAACCGCACTTATGGAACGGCGGTTGCGGTTACGGTTGCGGTTGTGAATTTTTGTGCGGTTGTAGTGCGGTTGCGGTTGCGGTTATTCGATCCATCACTAAATATATATATATATATATATATATATATATACAAACTCAGAATGGTCCCCTGAGAAATTTATATGTTAAACACAGACCGTGCATGGAACAAGGAACTCTTCTGGGAAAATTAAATCCACTATAGTCCGAATAAGTAATGGTAAATGACAAATACCATAGTTTTTCTTTTTCATGATGCTAGCCCGACGTGGGCAACGGGTCTCTCACAAAGAGATCCCATAAATATAGCTTCCCTCACCAGCTATCTGCAAGCAGACAGGATCCAGCTTTGGGACATGGACCTAGGGTTTAAAGCAAGCCTAGTCCCTACATTCAGAAGAGATCCTTGTTCCATGCATGGTCTGTGTTTAACATATAAATTTCTCAGGGGACCATTCTGAGTTTGTGTATATTAAACGGACGTGTTACGTGCCTTGAAAAGTGGACGCTCAATGTCCCGGTTGAGGTTTAAGTTTTGGGTTTTTTGGCTAAAAATACAATAGTTACCCCTTTTTCTTTGTTTATTCAATCCGACGTGAATGCAACGAGTCTTTTACTTATATAGAGGTTCTGAATGTAGGGACTAGGCTTGCTTTAAACCCTAGGTCCATGTCCCAAAGCTGGATCCTGTCTGCTTGCAGATAGCTGGTGAGGGCAGTGGCGGTCCTAGCTTACATGACGCCCTGGGCGAACCTCACCTTCAGCGCCCCCCCCCCCCTGTTCGCCAACACACACACATTCGAATCCCCCCAAAATAAAGGACAGACATAACTCTTTCACAAAATAACTTTTTATTGGACTAATTGTTGGAACTTCAGAACCAAAACAAAGACTCAAATTTCTGAATTTTACAAATCCTTCATCACGTAAATAGAATAACTCACTTAAGAGAATGTAATTATGATACTATGAACAGGAAAAATACAAATTAAATTGCACAACTGCCATAAATAAACTAGAGAATCAAATTTCTAAATTGTACAAATGCTCTATCACATAAATAGAATAAGACACTTAAGAGAGGGTAATTATTATGCTACACTTTGAACAAGAAACAAAATAAATTGCACCACAGCACAACTGCCATCTAAAGCCTGACTCTTCTTACCTTCCTTGATGCAAAGTCATGAATTAAATCATCATATGAAATCTGCTCAGCAATTGTATGATTTATACTGATGATGGCCAGACCGGTAAGGCGTTCCTGTGACATAGTTGACCTCAGGTAGGATTTGATGAGCTTCAGCTTTGAAAAGCTCCTCTCTGCTTCAGCAACAGACTGACTGGAAGAGTAAGACCAATTCTGAGAGCAGTCCACAAATTTGGATATATTTCAGAGAGCTCCCTTTCATGGATAAATGTCAGCAGTTCAAGCAAGGATATGGTCTTTGATGGCAAGTCAGGCAAGTTCTTCAGCTCCTGTGCAAGCTCTCTGCCATCCAAGTCAGATTGTCCCTTAAAGTGTAGTGTAGTACTAAGGTTCACACATTGTTCTGTCAGCTCCTCAAATGTGAGATTTTGGAAATGTGTCAGCACTCCAAACTTCTCTCCCACAATTTCCAACGTGGAAAATCTTTCCTGAATGGCTGATGTTGCAGCATCAACCACTGCATTGAAAAATGTCACCTCCAGCTTCTTCAAAGCATCAATCAAGGGCTCATCAGATGCTTCATAGGAGAAGTGCCGCTTTGTGGACCTCAGCCGTTTTTGTTTTAACACAGCCTCCACATTCATTTGTTCACAGATATCTGTGGCTGCCATTTGTGCAGCCACAAAACCTGTTGCCCTGTAATTGCGGAGACCTCTCTCTGTTTTTTTTAGGAGATTTACTGCAACATCAACGTGCATGCTAGGAGACTGCATCTGCTTGCTCACATGCTGAATTTGGCACAACAGGTCATGCCACACCACTGAACAAATGGCGAAGCGGTATGACCCAACCTCCTCTGACAGAGATTGAGCCTCGACCTTTATTACAGAGTCTTTGGTGTGGTCCCTCACCTCGATCAGTGCATCTCTCACTGCAGCTGCCTGATATCTCAGGGGCTCCACACTCTTGATCTTGCTTTCCCACCTTGTATCAGACCACATCTTCAATGTGATGTTCACATGTTTTTTCAAAATGGCCCATCGTTGTGTGGAGGCTGAAAACAAGTTGTAAAGCTTCTGCAAGATGCCAAAGTAACTTGTGGCATCAATAGATCCCTTAGCAGCATCGGCCACAAGCAAATTCAGAGAATGAGCCCCACATGGAACAAACAGAGCTCTGGGATTAATTTCTAGGAGCCTGGATTGAACACCCTTGTTTTTTCCCCTCATGTTGGCCCCGTTGTCGTATGATTGTCCTCTACAGTCCATGAAAGGAACTTTTAGCTCCTCCAGTCTCTTCAGAATCAGAGATGCCAAATGTTGACCAGTGGACTCCTCTGCCTCCAAAAACCCCATGAAATGTTCCTTTATATGGGGCTTCCCCTCCAGTGACACAACCCGAATCACAACTGACAACTGTTCAGTGTGGCTGATATCTGGAGTGCAATCTAGAATTATTGAAAAAAACTTTGATTGTTTGATGTCGCTCACCATTGCTGAAATGGTCTTGCTGCTCGACAAATCAATGAGTTCGTTTTGTATGTGGTGGCCGAGGTAGCTGGTGTGACTGGAGGTCCCTTTTTGGACACGGTTAATGTGCTCTTGCATTATAGGATCAAATTGTGCCATCAGTTCAACTTCTTTCAGAAAATTGCCATTTGATGGTGAGAACAATTTTTCTGTATGTCCCCTTAGTGCCAAATTCCTAACTGCCAGAGAATGCACAATAGCAGTGAGACGTGTCAGCACCGCTCTCCATCTCAACTTCTCAGCCTCCAGAAGTGCCATCTCCTGCTTGTCAATGGTCTCCCCCTTTCTCATCCTCACTGCCAGTTCTTTCCAGATTTTCATAGAATTTAGGTGTTCTGAACTGTTGTCATGTGATGTGAGCAATGAGCTTGCATGCTTCCAGTCCGAGAGTCCCAAACTTGTTAAATTTATTTTCCTCTTGGAAAATAATGTACAACAGAAACAGAAAAGGCTGTTTTTTTTAAGGAATAGACCAACCAACTTCTGGTTATATTTTCCCCACTAACCAATGACTTCCTGAAGTATTGATGGTGGAAACTTCTTCCGTCACTGTCGTTTCTAGGGAATACAAAGTCAGATGGTACTTGACTTGGTCCCCTGGAAACCAGTTGTGTCCGAATTCTCTCAGTCAGAACTGAAGGCCAGTTAGCAGGGTCGGTGGACAGAGACTCATCCTCAGGAGGCGATTCTGCTCCAGGCATTTCTAATAGAAAGAACAAGAGCATTACTCATTAGTATACACACCTAAGTTAGATAACACATTATTCACAGCACTTTGTTATGGTGGTGGTGTTATGGAATTATGGTGGTGAAACACCACACATACCCAGTAACCCAGACCCAGTGATAATAACATTATAATTTATAACTGTTTGCAAAATGCTTTGCAGGGATGCACACACATACACATACACACACACGCACACACTCACAGACATATGTGCACACAAACTCACCTGAAGAGTCCTGCCGGGGAGAAGTAGAAGCAAATGGGTCTTCATCCTCAGGATCAGACTGCATTTGTGGAGACATATGTGAGGCTGAGGAGGTAGATGGCTCCTCAGCCTCAATAATGGCAGAAGTAGACGGCTTCTCATCCTGGCTAGTGGCAGAGGGTGTTCCAAAATATTTCAAAAGTGCCCCTGCAAATAGTAAAATAGAACATAACAGACCAATGCATGAATAGGCTAGTACAATTAATTTAACATGTTATTAAGCACAATTTATTAAACTTTTAGAATAGGAAACAAATGAATAATACAACCTCCTTGGTTAATGGCTAATTATATACATAATAGTACACTTCAAATGACTCAGAAAGCTATATCACAAAATAGCAGTGCAATATAGCAGTGAAGAGTAGATGACATAGCTCTATACCTTTATCTTTTGCTCGTTTCTCCTCTTCTTCTTTCCTCTTTTTTCTAAACTGAGCACCTGATAGCTTTGACCTCTTCTTATCCATTTGCGGTTATTTGACAGACCTTAGTGGCTTAGTGTGAAGATTCGTTCTGTAATAAATAATATACATTTCACTATTTAACCAAACCCAGAAAAATAACATTACATATGTTAAAGTATGGGCCTTTATTCCCAATAATATTAATCTGGAAGCATTTTGCATTGTTTAGGTCTTTTATGGGAAGGTTTATGGAAAATGCAATAGATGGTTTTTTATTAATAAAAATATATTTATTGATCTTTTATTATTTATTTTATTTTATTTTTTATTTTTATTTATTTCTTTATTTATTTATTCTTATTTTTATTTTTATTTTTTTTGCAGGCGCTCATGCCGCCCCTCCACAAATGCCGCCCTGTGCGGCTGCCCATATTGCCCATATGAGGAACCGCCACTGGGTGAGGGAAGCTATATTTATGGGATCTCTTTGTGAGAGACCCGTTGCCCACGTC
>JAJOZX010001484.1:507500-510000 GCA_023014485.1 Bathynomus jamesi
AAGGCAATTATCCGTGATCGTGACATGGAGTTAACCGCGACCTGGAGTTATTTACATTCGATGATCCCTCCCGCCATAACCACTACAATGCGCGCTCAGTTAGTGTCTCAGTGCGGCCAAGGCAATATTACGAACGAACTTATCAAAGGACGCAAAACAAAAATCGGCGAGTGGTACCAAACCTCAAACTAAACCCAATAACCATCCAAACAACGCTGGACAATAGGAAAGGGGGAATATGTAGTGTCCCCAAACTAAAGACCTGACAAGGGAACCTCCCCAACACTGAAAGAAATCAGCTTGGTTGTCAGTGGGTCAAGGCTTTTAACCAGCCTCCTAAGGACCTCAGAAACGTTACAGGGAATCAAAGGTGAAGTCTTCAAGAGAAGACTAGATGCCAGGCACAGGACGGTACCAGATGAACCGGTGTACCTGGTTACGTGTGGCGGAGAGAGCAGCTCGCTCCTCCAACAAGCCAGACATAGAGACGGGGTCAACAGCTTGACCTCCGTGTGAAGAGAGACCGAGCAGAGGGGGACACTAACAAATGGTTAGAAGACAACAATAGGGCATTTAACACCGAGAAGTTTCAACTCTTAAGATATGGTAGAAATGAAGAATTTAAACAGACTGCATATTAGGCTAGATGAGCTGGGTGTACATGGCTATGTGCGGTGGAGAGCGCAAGAGAGCGGCTCACTCCTTCACCATGCTAATCCTAGAGGCAGGGAGCACCAGCTCGACCTTCGTGTGAAGAGAGAACGACGCGCGGAAACGCATCGTGGTATATAACACACACACATTTTATTCAGGCAGTTATGCGTGATTCACTGGCGTCAATTGAGTTAACATGACCTACTCTTTGTTACCATCGTGTACTTATCCATGATCGTGACATGGAATTAACCGTGGTTCGGTGATGTTTACATTCGCGGGTCCCTTCAACCGTTCCACCACAATGCGCCTCAGTCAGTCTCTCTCAGCGCAAACAAATCTCGTTTATTTATTTTTATTAGCTATCTTCATATATCATTTTCTCCGAACTTCCTCAGTGGCAATAAGAAGCCTCCTGAAGGGTACAACTTAATTGTAGAATGGAAAGACTTATCTTGAAACTTAATGTAAGACCAATTTGACTGCTCTCTCAATTAATTATCTCTTTTCATGGCCCTCTGCGACCAATACAGTGCTCTCATGTTCACCTATTTATTGCCTAAGAGTCTTATTTTTACTTCTGTGCTTTTAAAATAAACGCTGCACTATTGAGATTACGTTACAAATTGGATAAATAACATACCCTAAGCTGATGTGTGTAAATAATGTGCTTAAGTAAGATTTAATTGCATTTTTAACTGATGATTCATCTACCTTGAGAAAGCCCCCTTTAGCCAACCAGATGCAAGGTTAGGCCATCATGCTCTACATTCATTAAAATTAGAATTAGCTTTATTTGGTGTTAAGTCGTTCAAGCGAGACAGTGTTTTGATTCTGTGTAATCTGCATGTTGCACTCAGGTGAAGGGGCGAGATGTTCTACTCCACTCTTCTGTACATAATAAGGTACATCCGGCTCATCTGGTGTTGTACTGAGGCAAGCATCTAGCCTTCTTTGAAGACTTCAACTTTGACTGTTGTGACGGTCCTAAGAAAAGACCATTTAATCTGGCAATATCCCAGGATGTATCATAACGCCCTGGGTTAGTGTTACTATTGCGCTGTAGTATTACGGCTTTCCGCTCCAAGCCGAGCGCATAGTGTCGACCTGTGTTACCCATTGCCTTTCACACTCCTCAGTTTCTAAACTGAGAATCATAAAATCGGGGATCTCTCTTGTCAATACTTTAAAGCATACTTACAACCAGCCGTTTTCATATCATAAATTCCATAGCTTAGAAGACATACGGTAGGATTGCTAATAGCTTGGATAATCAGGGTGGTTGATTTTTTAAATCGTTGCATTAGACTGTATATAGACACAGATCAGTTGAGCAGGACCTTTTAATACCAAACTCAATTAGTTCATGAGTTATCATTTAAGTGGTGTAGTTATAAGAACTTCTCTACTATTTTCGAGAAACGTGAGGCGATGTAAATAACAGAAAACTACATGGTTGAAATATACGTCTATGAAGGAAGATATCGATATTTGAATTTACAAAATATAAATTGCATGTATTCGCGTTCATCCTAGTCTTTTGAAAAGGGCTGATATATATATATATTATATTATAATATATATATATATATATATATATATATATGATGATGATTGTTGTTCATGATGATTGTTATCACGTTACTATACGAATGGATTAAAATATAATAGCTTCCCCTTAGATTAGATATATGAAATTAATATTAATTTAGTTAACAGTTTTTGGATCTATTTCGTAATACAAATATTAGAACAAGACAAAATTTGTTTATGAGTTGATTGTATTTATTTTAATTTTATTTTGTGTGGTATCGTTATTAATATATTAAGCCGAACCGATGAGATC
>JAJOZX010001484.1:515000-885098 GCA_023014485.1 Bathynomus jamesi
GATGGGGCGTGGTTCGGATTCCACGTTAAACTGTAGGTCTAAGGTGGAGTGAAAAGCTTGACCTTCGTCAGAATTATATATATATATATATATATATATATAGAGGCGGGGCCACCAGCTTGACCTCCGTGTGAAGAGAGACCAACGCACGAAACAACATAAGGTTCATAAGGTATATATATATATATATATATAACGTAAAGAACGACGCTTGTGTAGGAGATATTCCGCGCAAGACGAGAGAGAGAGAACGAAACAAATGAAAAAATGAGGTAACCACCCGGGCATGCGGGAGGTGCCCCCTTGGGGCATTGGTTTCTGCGAGTATGTAGAAGAATTACGGCATTTGGAAGAGTGAGGCCCATGGTGTAATGGTATCGCATCTGACCGGCAATCGGAAGATCCCGGGTTCGTTTCCCGGGTGGTTACCTCATTTTTTCATTTGTTTCGTTCTCTCTCTCTCGTCTTGCGCGGAATATCTCCTATACAAGCGTCGTTCTTTACGTTATTTATACTGCGTGTTCTTTGCAGTTGAATGTGTATATATATATATATATATATATATATAAGCAATTATGTCATACTTCAATAGTGCACGTTTCGAAGAGCGAGAATATTTCGTCAGTTTCCTAGTCCTTTCGCCGCAGATGTTGCTTCATCATAATCCCAGTTGGTCAGTTTCAGGACATATACTGTATAATGGCTGGCGCAAGTGAGGAGAATGCACGCTTCGTTATAGCAATGCGGTTGGCAGAAATTTTCCATTTCGGCTTAAGATGGGAGAGTCGTAAAACTTGATACTTAAAATATTTCTACTAAATTTAACTCGCAACAATATATATATATATATAATTTTTTTTTTAATTGGGGTTGTTTAACCTCCTTCGCAACATCTAAGGTCATATGACGGAGGGGACCTACAGCTTTACGTGGGATCCGAACCACGGGTCGCTACATAATCTGAGCGCGGAGGACGGTCTCCCATCCAACTACTACCCAGACCCAATGTCGCTTAACTTCGCTGATCTCCGGGAAGCGGTGTTACGACATTGGCCACGACGTAGCCCATACATATATATATATATATATATATACACACACTGCGTTCTTATATACTGTATATATACAGTATATATTCAAACTGAATATATATGTATATACAGTGTTTACTTCAGAATAATGCAATTAAAACGCACTCTTAAAAAACTAGTTGGCAACTTTTCAACATCAAAAGGCGTCATTGGATGCACTAATAGTATCAGTTAATATCATTCAACATCATCAAAGATATCTTCTTCGGTGCTTTCAAATCATTACGTCATAGAGTCACAAAGGATGAAATGAATCCTCAAATAAACATCAATTTGTCTGTTCACTTCTTGAGCTTTATTTGGAATTGAAGGTGAAACGTTGTGTCAACTCTCTACAGTGAGTTTAAATGTATAATTTTATTTGGGGGGGGGGGGGGGGGGGTTCATTACTAATGAAACCCCCAAAAATAAAATGGCTAATTAATCATTAGTCATTTTGGTGCTAAACGATTTTCACTGTTGCCATAAGTCAGTCACGTCTGCGTTAAAACTGTTTGGAACCGCGTGTGAGGGGGTTTTTATAGGACAGTTTTTAGGCGTGGCATAAACCTCGTGCCCACCCCTTTTTAAGGGAGTAAAGCGGGGTTTTAGTGAGTGGCTAGGGTTAAAATTTACTCTTTATTAAAATAAACAATTATTACAATTATTTTAATTAAGCATTTAATTAAAAGTAACAGTACCAAACTTGAAATCTAATTTAGCGACAAAGCACAGAGTGCCAAATTCATCTGGCACTTTTTATTAAGTTAAATTCCAATTCTGTTCTTGTATTCGACTCTTAATGAACTTCCTTTGAAATAATTAATTCTTTATTCAAGAAATTTTAATTGATTTTCATAAAAAATATAAAAATTTTAAAAAGGATTGTTTACTTTAGTGACTCTCCAGTCGGCGGATCTCCAATTCAAAAAGAAGACGCTCTTCCAAACTGGCACTTTAGAATTAATTAAATTTAAGGAATTTATTTGCAAGAATGTCTGTAAATAATTTAAAATATTTTACTTATTTTTCGTCAATACTTTTCATCGTGTAATATATATATACACATATAAATTAAGTAAAACTAAAAAATAAACTTTCCTTTTATTTACATAAATATAACTTTAATTACGAGCTTATTGGTACACACACACACACACACACACACACACACACACACACACTGTATGGAATTCATAGCTTATACCACGTCTAATATAATTTCGTTAGCATTAAAATGAAGTATATGTCTTAGCTTTATTTCTGTTAACGTGAAATTCCATGATTTATTCAGTAAAATCCTTGTCCGTTGAATTCCATGGAATTCTGCGTTGAAATATTCAAAAGTGTCATTTTAGGATGTCACACTTAAAATCCTGACTCTATTCCCTCTCTAAAATTGAACTTTCACACACACACACACACACACACACACACACACACACACACACACGGCTTAAATTCCACTTTGTCATGTGAAAAGGTAAAATTTTATAATATAACCAAACTGTTTGATTTCTTTTGTAGAAAATAAACTTTTTTCGAATGAAAATGTTTCACAGAATCAATTTTTATTCAAGCTGAAATTGAAGAAAGCATTTTTCAAACTTTTTCTTTTATTATAAAAAGATTTGTTCGAAGCCATTTCAAACCAAATGCCAAACTTTGGTTTTAAACCGGAATGAAAAATTGCCCTACTTTTTGTCGTAAAGAAAAGACTTTGTAAAAAATAATTTTTACCATTTTTATGTCGATTGCTGCCTTGTGGTTTTGTGGTTTTAATGGTGTGATTGCGATTCCACTGAACCAGGATCGAATTTCGATAGACGGTGACTAACATTATAACTCAATTACGCTTGTCTTTTGGTTTATTTTCCACTATAAACATAACTGAAATGTGGCAAACGTGTATTGTTGCTAAAGCAATTGCGTGCATGCAAACGATTTTAAATGTGAGAAGCAGGAACGTAAATTGCTTTTGGTGAGAAGCTATTAAAATCTCATTTGATTACTCGAAAAAACAGAAAAGAATTTTTAAACTTATTTATTGCGGTTTGCGGTCACTTTCGTTCTTCTGAACAGACTGTGACTGCGCCGCCATCTTGTGCTTATTTTCGTTTCCCTTTACTTTGTTACATTTTCACAGTCTATTTCAATCAATAAACTTGTATTTAACAAATTTTCTGTTTTGTTTCTACAATCCACATTCTGTTCATTTGCATAGTTTGGCAAACATTCTCTCTCCTTTACATAGTTTGTCTTTGTGATGAAGCATCAACTTTATAGGAAATTAACATGATTTAATTAAAGGAAGACAGATTTAAGGTGTCGGATTTATGGAGACCACAAGGACACACGCCACAAGAAAAGAAGGCGGAGCGGGACGATGTCTCAATGATACAAAATCATGATCGCCATGTTACGAGGCCACACCAAGTCAATAACAACATTCAAGGATGCAAAGATGCACGAACACACGGACCCAGAGGGCACAAGGTCTCAAATTCAAAGGAAAGGACAGAAAGAAAGTCCACAAGGACATCGGTGAACGTGAATGAGTTCGTGAGATTTGATCTTAAGGTGACGTTCATCTGAGAGAAAATATCTTCAAAAGATTTTTCATTTCACGCCACACCGATTACCAAGAGAATCGCAGTTACCTTCCACCAACACATACAGCCTTATAATAACCTGTGTGTGTGTGTGTGTGTGTATATATATATATATATTGTGTGTATATATATATATACACCTTTGGTAACCTTTGGTTTGCTTCCGCCCGAATTGTTCATTCTGACGAAGGTCAAGCTTTTCACCCCCACCTTAGACCTACAGTTTAACATGGAATCCGAACAACGCCCCACCAGCAGCCCGGCGTCTTAACCTAGGCCACCTAGGGTACCCATTTATCTACCAACCACTTTCTTTATTGTGTGGAAGGATGAACAGCTGGGTTTTGCTGCGCGCCGGCTGCCGTCACCGGGTCTCGATCCCGGGGCCGATGGATTCGTAGTCAGCGACGCTAACCACTACACCACCGAGGCGCACATATAGATTTTTTCCGTTTGGAGACTGGCAGCGAATTTTAATGAAAATCGGTATACTAATGTAGTTTTGGTCACTGATTTCAAAAATAACTTTCTTTTTTTGAAGAAATGAAAAACAAACATGTTGAGCACTTTAAATAATTAATGTGTTTTTAACGAAAATATCATGACTTAACCTAACAATCGTCAAGGGCGTACAGTTGACCTAACCGGGCATTCAATTGACCTAACTGGACATTCAATTAACCTTAGTTATTTAATTGGTGATAATTCTTGATTTTTTCTGCTACTTTTACAGATCTGCCGGGATCCTTCAAGAAACATATTCTTCGTTAGGGATAATTTAAAGTTGCACTTTTTACCGTTTGACCGACGCTTTTGCCAGCGAAAGAACTGGGTATTTTTATCAAAGGAAATCACTTTCCCACACTTGGAGCACTTTTTCATGAACAGTAGCAGTTTGTGACTGGCTAAATTTAACACAATCCTCTATACTAGTTTAAGCTAGTTAAAACACATATTAATTATTTAAAGTGCTCTAACATGTTTGTTTTTCATTTCTCAAAAAAAAAAAAAAGTGTTATTTTTTAAATCAGTGACCAAAACTACATTAGTATATCGATTTTCATTAAAATTCGCTGCTAGTCCCCAAACGGAAAAGATATATATATATATATATATATATATTATATATATATAATGTGTGTGTGTGTGTGTGTGTGTGTGGTGTGTGTGTCGTTCAAGACTATTTTTATATTTTAATAACTATTTTTTGTATGTGCCAATAAAGATGGAAATTATTTCGACAGTTTTTACAGTCTCCAAAAGACTAAAGTGTACGACATTTTAACACTGAAATTGGCACCTAAACCATGGATGGACAATTATTTCGATCGGAGGGCCAATTAAAAAGGCCATTTAGCCTTCACAGTAATAGAGTTTGTAAATAATTACAGCTTAAAGCAGCACTTACCTCATAAGTGTGTGTATATATATATATATATATATATATATATATATATATTATATATATTATATATATATATACACAGGGTGTCCCATAAGTCCGGCATCATAGGAAAAATAATAAAAAAAGGCAAAACAAAAGCTTTTATTTACAGAACGTGCTCAGTATGTCCACCATTGTTTTCAATACACAAATTCAGACGTGATACCCAGTCAGCAAGCACACGGTGAATGATGTCAGGAGTAATGGTGTTACATGCCCCAATAATGCGCTGCCGCAAATGTTCAACACTCCTAATTTTCTCTGCGTATACCAGCGCTTTCAAGTGGCCCCAGAGATAAAAATCTAGTGGCGTGAGATCCGGGCTTCTAGCTGGCCATTCCACAGGCCCTCGACGTCCTATCCAGTGACCCGGGAATTGTTGGTACAGGTATTCCCTTACTTGGGTGCTGTAATGTGCAGGAGCGCCGTCTTGTTGGGAAATTTCCTTCTTCGTTCAAGACACTGGGAAATGCTTCTTCCTTGAGCATACGTAGGTAGGTGCCTCCAGTGACATGTTCATCGAAAAAGAGGGGGCCTATGATGCGATCCTTCCAAATACCACACCATACCATCACCCGAGATGCACCTTGTTCCTTTGAAGAGGTATACCAGTGAGGGTTGTTTTGAGACCAGTAGCGGGTGTTCTGTCGATTTACCTCACCATTTCCATAAAAAACAGCCTCGTCACCGAACAGAATGGTGGACGGGAAATTGGTATCCCGAGCATATTGTTCCGTAGCCCATTCACAAAATTCCATCCGCCGGTCGGGATCATCATCTTCGCTTAATTTCTGTAGGATCTGAAGTTTATATGGATGCCATTTGTGAGCCTGAAGAATGCGATGGATGCTACTTTTCGACATTCCTGTCTCGGCGGACAATCGCCGAAGAGACTTACTGGGACTTCTGTTAAAATGACCCAGGATAGCAGTCGCTGTATCATCGTCAGTGGACCTCCTTGAAGGGCCACTGCGTGGTTTATCTTCTATGGATCCTGTTTCCTTAAACTTAGCAACAAGTCTGCTAACACAACTGTGTTATTGGCTCGCGGTCTGGATGCAGTCTGTTAAATTCAGCAGCGGCCTCTCTTTGACTCCGATTTCCTATGAGTAGAATTATCTGGATTCGTTCTTCCTTGCTCACAGACATTATGGCCTGTAGAAAGAGAAAAATATGAATTATGGTTTGTAGAAATAGAAAAATGTGAATTTCTCTTATGATGCCGGACTTATGGAACACCCTGTGTATATATATAATATAACGGGCTTTAAAACACTTCCACTTAATTGTTAATAAATTAAATATAGAAATATTTTCTAACATTTTAATTTTAATTATTTATTAAATTTTAAACAATTTACTGATAATTAAATTTTAAATTATGGGGTAATAACCTGTCAAGATCAATTGCATAGCGATGGCATAAGACTTAAGTTATTATCGTAGTGGGACGAGTAAAAGCGCTTGTAAGCGTTGAGTAATGTGTCGATATCTGGCTTCATTTCTGTTGTTGCAATGCGGAACACCGAACCAAGATGTTCATAAGTCATCACTGATCGATATTTTGATTTGTTAAATCGTGAGACAGAAAATGTCATAATCAGGAAACCTCGTCATACGCTCAAAATTTCCCTGGAGAAGTTTATCATATTCGGACACTGGCGGATCTAGTCCCCACGTTTTAGGGGGGCGCCAAACTAGGTGGATACAGTTCGGCCAATTTGGGTAGGAGGAGGAGGTCAAAGTCCGAACTTATTATTATTATTATTATTATTATTATATATATATATATATATATATATATATATAAAACAGGTGTCCTCAAAAAATGCCCCTATTTCTAAATAAATGTTCTAAGCTTAAAAAAAATGAATGTAGACACAGACAAACGCAATAGGTACATAAAACATAGTTTATTAACCTTAATTAAATATAATGTTCGGTGTAATCGCCATTATTTTCCAAAACAATATTCAACCTTACACAAATGTTACATAATTTTTTGGGAATAGCTTAGCTGGGATGTTGTTGATTACCTCATAGACTTTGGTCATTAGGTCTTCAAGTGTCTTAGGCTTGTTAGAATCCAAAATTTCTACCAATCTGTTACCAATGTACAGATTTCAGGTGAATAGAAAAAGCAGGTAGGTATAGAGAGCATTTTTGTCGGTAACATAAAGATAAAAGGAAAAGGTAGGAAAAAATATTTTAAGTGACCTTTTGGGGGGCCAAAAGTGGTGTTAGCCCCACCTTTATCAGCTTTGAGGGGTCATGGCCCCTTTGGCCCCTCCTGGATCCACTAATGCCAAACCAATTAAATAATAAATGCACGTCGGCTTTTTGTCGCACAACACCTTTCGGGCAGTTTTATTAATAATTTCTAGTCGACATCGCGAACCAGATTAAATCTTGTGAAGGGTCGTATTTTGTCCACCTTTAATCCAAACGAAAACTGAAATTATACGATATTTCATGAGATGTAGCTTAGTATTTCTGCCAGACGTAAGTTGCAATTCCAGTGCATGTGAAATATGTCCGTATGTTCATTCCACGGTAGACCTTCGTACCGTTGATTCTGCATTATTTCACCATTGCTTATTATTCTGCTGTGTACCGTCATGTCGTTAACATCAGATAACTACTGGTCGCCCAAAAAAGGGGTACGTTATGGATTCAAGGTCGGAGCAGTTGCAGGGTTAAAACCTTCATGGTAAAATTAATACAGTTTAAGTCGAGAGCGTTTTTCGCATCTTAGCTTCAGCTCTTTCAATTTGTGTTTAGTGTCTAATTTTACTAGACTGTGTTTAGAACTTTATTTACACAAAACATCGTTTTTCACCTTCAATTTAATATATCCCAACTAGTTTCTCTCTCTAGCCGGTTAACTGATGATTAAATTAAGGCAGTAACATTTAAAACTTTGTTTTCAACATTTTTTTTTTTTGTTGGTCTAATTTAACCTTCGGTTATCCGACGGGATAAATAAACTTCGCCATTGTGATAATTTTAACCTAGGCACCCCCGAGTTGTTATTAGCATATATTTATTTATAACTTAGGTTAGTTTTGAGGCATTGTTTGCAGTGTTAGAATATCGTAAACATTGGGGATATTACCTTACAGTATTTTATAGCTGTGGTATAGTGTTAGATTGGTTAACCAGGTTGGGACACAGATTTCGGCAATCCTCCTATTTCATCTTTTGGATCAATTTGGGTGAATTTTACGTCCGAGTTAGGTTTCACTAGGTTAAGTGATCGTCCTAGGTTGGTTAGTTATTTCCAGTGGTGCAGTGCTAAATAAAGAAGTGAGGGAACGCATTTTGAAAGTGTTACTCAGATGCGGGGGGGACAATGGCGAGCGCGGCGAGCCCATACAGCTGAAAGTCCGGGGGCACTGTAAGCCACCCCGGGAAATCTTTTGAAATCTGACCAATTTCAGGGATATTTTGAGGTCATATGCACTGGATATTAGGATATATTCCAAGGTTGAAGATGCAGTATTTCCAGTGTCATTAGATATACGACATCCAGTACGATCAATAAAAATAGCTAACAACTGGAATGATTAACTAAAAAAAAGTTAACAACTGGTACGCCGTGGTGACTGTTTCACCAGATCTTTATAGGCTAGCATTGCCTCAGTCGAAGCTAAAAGAAATGAAGCAGTTAATGATTCTTTCTCATATTTCTTCTAGGGGTGGGAATTAAAATTTCATGACGTTAGAGATTTGTAAGTTCGGATTTATTTGAAAGTGAGGGAACGCCGTTCCGTCTACCAAAAAAAGTAAGGGAACGCCGTTCCCACGCGTTCCCACAGCACTACACCACTGATTTCTTCGTGCTAAAATTAGTCACATTTTTGACATTGTAAGGGAAAAGTGTGTCTTTGTATTTTAAAAAGTTTAAAATATGGAGTTTGACATTAATTCTTGCCAAGGTTGTAATTTTGGTATAATTCAACTTTACAATTTCATGATAATTTTGAGTTTACTGGAATTTTGTATTGCGCATAAATTAATTTTAAAGTTTTAAAGGCCCAAACTGTGGTAAAACGTAAAGTGGACTTAAATACTAGGCTGTTTAGATGCAATTCTAAGAAAAACAGCAAAAAATAAAATGTTCGGATCACTTGAAGATCAGGGCCCCCAGCCTTCTTTATTTAGCTTTATAAGGCTAACTAACGAAAATATCACGACTTAACCTAACCAATCGTCAAGAGCGTACAGTTGACCTAACGATTGGTTAGGTCGTGATATTTTCGTTAGTTTGCCTTATAAGGCTAGCTAAAGAAAGCTGGGGGCCCTGATCTTCAGGTGATCCAAATGTTCTTTTAAAAGATTACTAATGCCAGGGTTAGGTCGACTGATGCCCAAGTAAATTTCTAAAAATATATGGTACTTTTGCATTATCCTCCCAACACTAATTTTTTTTTTATAATGGAAGGAAAATAAAGTACGTTAGCAAAACACACTTAATTTTTAATCGCTTAACCTAACCTAACTTGAAGCCGGCTAACGCCTGCGGCGGGCTGTTTTTAACCTAACCTAACCTAATCCCAACACTAATTTTTTTTATAATGGAAGGAAAATAAAGTACCATAACCAAACCAACATTATATAAAAAAATTAGTGTTGGGAGGATAATGCAAAAGAACCAAATATATTAATAAGCATTGTATTCATATAGTAAAAACTTACCATTTGGGGGGTATAACTGAAAAAAAACATAAAAAATTGAAGGATGCCTCTAAACTAGGAATTTACCGAGTTTAACAACTTTGAACTAGTCGTGCCCCTTGAGTTGCGGTGTCGATAAAGTTCTAGATGCCAGTCGCAGTCCAGAGAGACGAGCCATAATTACTAATCTAACCTAATCAACCTAACCTAATCAAACATATTATGAAGCTATTACGAGCTGTCTCCGAACTGCGTCTGGAATTTAGAATTCCGCCGCCGTCACGTTTATCTAAAAACTCCACACAAGTATACATTTCCTAAATTTGTTTTCATGGAAAACATTTTCAGTGTGATATGATCTCCATGGAAACCATTAATTGGATTTAAACGTGCTCCGAAATTATGAAACTGTTCGTGCTAAAATATGTATCTCCCGAGTTTCACTTGTTACAGACGTGATATTTTGTGGCTTATCATTAATTTCCTCGGATTATTGCTGTTGGCTTTGTCCTTTAGATAACCCAACAAAAATATAATTGCGAGGATTAACTTCCGAGGAGTATGGGGCTGAAGGCCAGCGGTAACCAAACTATTCTGGGTCGCGGTTAGAAATCGCTTTAACACAAATTTTTCAAAACTTCAGAGATTTTTTAAATTACATTTATTGACTTCATTGGTGATCAAAGTGAAAAATATTTTCCATTAAAAAAATTTCAAATTGTGTTCTTTACTGGCATAGAAAAGGGTCATTGTAATATATATATATATATATATATATATATATATATATATGTGTGTGTGTGTGTGATCAGAGCTGTGTCAAGTGGCGCTAATTATATAGCAACGCTAGTTAATTATTAGCGCATCCATTAGCGGCGCTATTTTTCAGAATAGTTAGCGGAACAGATAGCGCCGCTACATTTTTAGGCAATGTTAGGCGCTAACCGCTAAGTGCTAATATAAATTAAAATGAATAGTCTTAGAATGGTATTCTCTATATTACGTTGCTTTTCGTGCATAATGCTGAACGCAGAATGTATAATAATAAACAGTTTCCTGAACTGAGTATGTAAAGGAGGACAAGACGATGTCTTTCCAATAAATAAGTTTAATTATAAATATCAAATTACGCAATTTTCTTGAATATCCAATAATCATTTTAAAGATATAATTTTGTTCCCATTTGACACTATAAAAGATGATAAACAGCGAATACACACAAATATATACAAATGCATTATTATTAGTAAAAAATAGTACTTAGCTATACATTTCATAAAAATTAACGTTAGCGTTAGCGGCGCTAGAATTTGTTAGCGTTAGCGGCGCTATATATTTATCTGTTAGTGATGTATGTCACATCCGCACCTGCGGGATGAGGATTTTGCGGATGTGTACCATTTACTAAATTGCTATTTTTGAAGCTATTTTCCCCTCATTCAGTTCAAATACTGAAAATTGTGCAACCTTCATTTGATCTTTAATGTAATTGGCAATGTCTGTTGTGTATTTGTATAATTAATTGGTCATGCTGCAATACATAACAATGTCATAAGCACACTACATTGTTGGGGAAAGTGGTTGGTTGGGTTCCCATCCCGCATCCTGGTAACACAGTTGTGTGGCGAAAACTCTTCCAAAAAGAGAAGTGTATGTAAAAAAATTATAATTACAAAATAATAAATAATATTTAATATCTAATATTTAAACTAACCAAAAATCGAAAGTCAATCAATAAATTAAGTATGAATTTGAACTATCATATCAAGCTGACATATTTATGTATGAATATCGGATGTCAAAGTTTGGCATCCGCATGCGGATGTCTGAAATCTGACATCCGATACATCACTAGTGTATATATATATTATATTATATATATATATATATTAGTGATGTAGGTCGCATCCGCATCCGCGGAACATCGGCACATTTTCCCGCGTCCGCATCCGCACTTTGGACTGCGGATGTGGACCGTTGAGATAAAACGTCATTAATAAGCGGAAATTATAAAATTCTACTATATTAATAGAACTAGTTCATTGTGCGCAAAAGTGATGCAAGCGATAAGACGAGAGGCTGTTCTTGTATGAAGTTACTCTCTTGCAACCTACTTAGATCCACGTTACAAAGCTAAGTTATTTTCACCTAGTACATTAGAACGAGTTAAATCATCACTTGGCAAAGCAGTTGAAGAGCTTCAATCTCTTGAATCTGTCGCTTCGCCACCCACCAAAAGAATAAAAGTTTCAGTGACAGAACCAACACCTTCAACAAGCAAATCTATCACAGAATCTGTCTCTCAGTTTCTTGAGTCAAGCAGCAATGACGAGACCTACGCGATGTCAAAAGATGTAGTAAAAATGATCGAGAGCTATCACCAAGAAAAACGCCTGGCTGCATGTGACAATCCTATTAGTTGGTGGAAAAATACGCAGAATATCTATCCATACTTGAGTAAACTTGCAAGGAAACATTTAGCCTGTCCTCCAACAAACGTACCAAGCGAGAGATTATTTAGCAGTGCTGGATTAATATATGATGAAAAGAGAAACAGACTGGCAGCAGAAAAGGCAGAAAAGTTAATGTTCCTTAAGCATAACCTTCCTATAATTAAGTTTGAACATTAAACGATGAACATCTTAGTTTACTTTATTTTAATTACTCATTTATAAATATGCCTAATAAAACTTTAAACTTAATATAAATAGTTATCAAGCTAATTAAAGATCTCTTTCTATAAGGGTGGAGGTTGGGGAAAGAGGTCGGTGGGGTGCATTTGAGTTGGGTTCACGTCCCGCATCCTGGTAACACAATTATGGTTTCTAATTGTGGCTGAAACTCAACAAAATATAACGAATTTATTTGCAGACGAATTCACTAATTGATTTCTATATTAGTTAGATGCTTGATATTATTTTATATGTTCAGAGAAAAGTACAGCAATTATTGTACAATTAATCAATTATACTACATTATAGCTACAGCTCTCTCTATATAATAACTTATTATATACGTTAAACACAACAAATCTCGAATATATCCTAAAAAATAACGAAAATGTAGACATCCGCATCCGCGGATGTTGAAATCAAACATCCTCATCCGCATCCGCGGATGTGAAAAAAATGACATCCGCTACATCACTAATATATATATATATATATTACAGTGAATCTGTGGAAGTAGGGATTTTATGAAATCCCTAAAATGTTCAGGGATTTCATGTAAGGTTGAGTCGTGATATTTTAGTTTTTGACAGTACAGTAAACTAACGAAAATCTCACGACTTAACCTAACCAATCGTCGAGGGCGTACAATTGACCTAACCGGGCATTCGTTTATTTTCCCGTAGGTTTAACGAAAATATCACGACTTAACCCTACATGAAATCTCGTTACACAAATTCCCTGTAATAAATAAATATATGCGCCTCGGTGGTGTAGTGGTTAGCGTCGCTAACTACAAATTCATCGGCCCTGGGATCGAGACCCGGTGACGGCAGGCGGTGCCAGATGTCCTCCACAAAAATACCGGACACCGGCAGCCGGCCGGGGTAGGGTGTAAAAAGTAAAAATGTACAGTATTTTCTTCATTACTAGCAAATCGGTTCATTAGATGCTTTATAAAATCAGTTAATTATATGGATAAATAACACTTTAACCGGAAAATAATATTGGAACCGATTTACAAATAACATGAAAACATTTAGGTATTAATGAAAATAAATCAACTTTATCGGCATTTAACTTTTATTTGAACAAAATTACGTAACTTGCACAAAATTCCATCCAATACAGCGCCGTGAAACTATCCAATTCTTTATCAGATCGCAATAGAAAAAATGTAAAATAATTAATTATTGACTTTAAAAAACAATAAATTCTGGATAACCAAAAAAAACAGACGATCTGTTGAAGCTACACTTAAGACAAAAATAAAAAGCAAAGACGTAAAGACGTTGTTTACTTTTACGTGTCGGGTATTCTTTGATTTTTTTTTTAACCGGACAGAGAGCCCAAATACACGACTGTACGGTTCAATACCGGACACCTTTACATTGGTGGAGTGACAAGCTTGACTTTCGTCAGAATGAACAATTCGGGCGGGAGCAAAAGCAAGGTTAACCAATACTAATTTTAAAATATATATTTCGTAATTGGCGTTTTGTTGTCGGATTTGTGACCGTAATGGAGCATAAATTGGCTGGCCAATATGCCAGTTCAGGTCGAGAGTAAATGAATTGCGCATCACATCAGTAAACAGAATCCCCTCCGTGTCCAATCTCCTCTTTAATGAACCAACCAAATTCTGACCCCATTTCTGAAACAGGAAGAGCAATTAAAACCACTTTTCACTTGATAGCTTTTCAGTGTTAAAATGACACCAACTGAATTTATTGCGGTTGGAGGACTTAAAATAGAATTAACCAACCAAGTAATTAAAGTGGCAGCGCATTGATATTTAATCCAACTCCCCCTGAAGCATTATGAAGGAACGTTTCAAACTTCATTTTAAGTTGTTGTATTATTATTATTAAAAGTTTTATTGGGTGTGGCAATATAATTTTAACGAAATTTGTTTAAAAAAATTTCAATTTTTTTATGAAGGATCATCTATTATTATTTCAGATCTACGTATAAGCTGTTCCCTGAATATATTTCGGACTCGTCAGTCATCACCATCATGCACGGATAATCCCAATAATGGTGAAACTATTTCCAATGGTATGTAATTATTTTTCAATTCACTTTTTAAACTTTTAACAGAGGCTATACGCGTTTCGGGCATAGTCTACTCTTATAGTTTATAGTGGAATATACTGACTTGAATTTAATAATTAAAGTTTCTTCAATATGCGCGTGCTTTTTGTCGTACAGGGTGTTCATAAAGTTACGCGAGTGAAGTTGATTTAGAATTTATATTGTATGTATAATTGTATATACTGGTTAAAATTTGAATAATTCAATTGGAGACTGCCATAAAGGTGTACATACAGTGATACCTCAATTATAATAACCAACCTTGATTAGTAGTACACTATTAAAACTATCCAATACAACTTTTTTTCGTCTTTTGCAGAAAAGAATGCGCTTCTCATTTGTTCGTCTATTTTGTTGCGATTATGTGCTAAAGGGAAGGCGATAACAATGTTTTGCATATCACTCGAAAGAGGACACTACAAGTTTTAAAATAAGCTCTAGCCGGATGCTATTGGCCTACCTTCAAATGGTAAGGAAATTTTTATTTACTCGTTAAAAATTAGTAACTTAGATAGATAGATAGATATGCACTACGTCATGGTCATTGTCGTGATACCATTTCCCGTCGATCAGCGAAGTTAAGCGACATCGGGTATGTAACGATCCCTAGTTCGAATTCCGCGTAAAGCCGTAGGTCTCCTACGTCATATGACCTCAGATATTGAGGAGGTTAAACCAATCCCCATTATATATATATATATATATATATATATATAATATATATATGTGTGTGTGTTCCTGAAGATGTCATTAGACGAAAGCGCTTGAGCACCACTGTTTCCTTTCCTTCGTGGTTTTATTCATTATATATATATATATATATATATATATATATATATATATATATATATATATTATATATATATATATATTACACCGTATCTACCCTTTCATTCTTGTAAAAGCATAAAGTATATCTTTCCTTTAAACGACTATCTTAGATAAATTCTTTATTTATAAGATAAAATGAAGCAAAAATAAACTTTGTCGACATAAAAGCATTTTTAGGAAACTCTCCTTTCGAGACCGCCCACTGACATATTATCAAAAGCTTTTAAGGAACTCTATTCTAGACTTCCTTTTCGTTTTCCGGTAAAGAGTTCCCTGAACGATAAATAACCTCCTTCCAATACGCCGAAAATCGGGTAATACATTTTTAGTGACATAATTAGCTTTCGATAGAAGCCAGTGAGCAAAGTACGAAATGTGGACTCATTACTCCAGTAAAAGTTACGTCAGTCTGTACTTGAAGAAAAATTGCAATTCTGACCCTTATAATGTAAAGGGTGTTATAGCGTTTGCCCCGAAATTAAACTTGTCTGCTAAAATGTGTTAGTTCCCCATTGTTTCATTTGTGAATTAATCTAACCCAACCTTTCCTAATATAGGAACAAAATAATCTCTCTCATTTGGCAAACGAAACTATAGGAAATGAAGCCATCTTTGTAATTATTTAATAGTGATGCACCGATGCCAAATTTTTGCCGATGCCGATTATCTAATAAATGAAATTTAGGGAAAAGATTTGTTCTATATTAATAATTGCATAAGTATATTTTCTTTCACTTTTTGCCTTACTCACTAACTTATGGATTTAAATTTTATTTTTAATTTACTTTTCTGACGACAATGTTTTATTTTGTTTAAATACAGTTACAGTTTTAAACAGGCCATGTAATGTATTTTCCTAGTGTCCACCTAGCTTAGTAAAAACTAAAAAGGCTGGTAATCATTGGAGTGGACAGTGGACACTGGACACCCACATGGTGAACTTTCTTTTCTGATTTTCATATATTGCTCCTCGAATGCATAGAAAGAAGGAACAAAAATTATCATCAAAGTCCAAGAGTAAACAAGTGTTTATTAAATCAGAAAGCACACACACACATTATATATATATATATATATATGTATAGAAACGACGTAAGTATAGAGGAGTGTTCTGCACACAAGGAAGAGAAATAACAAACAAATGAAAAATAAGGCACCCGCCCGGGAATCGAACCCAGGATCTTCCGATTGCCGGTCAGACGTGCTAACCACTACACTACGGAGCCACGATAGTCAGAAGTTGTAATTCTCCTACATAGGGCAGAAACCAATGCCTTGAGAGGGCACCTCGCAATCGTGAATATGTACATTTAACTGCAATGACCGCGCAGTATATTAACGTATAGAAACGACGTAAGTATAGAGGAGTGTTCTGCACTTCTGACTATCGTGGCTCCGTAGTGTAGTGGTTAGCACGTCTGACCGGCAATCGGAAGATCCTGGGTTCGATTCCCGGCGGGTGCCTTATTTTTCATTTGTTTATTTCTCTTCCTTGTGTGCAGAACACTCCTCTATACTTACGTCGTTTCTATACGTTAATATACTGCGCGGTCATTGCAGTTAAATGTGTGTGTGTGTGTGTGTATATATATATATATATATATATAATATATTAAAAAATATTCCAGAATATTTCATCACAAAATATTAAACTCAATGAGCTCGGTAGCTAGCTTTACGTAGGCTCTATTATATATCAGTAGCAGATACAAGGGGGGCGGGGGGGCTAGGCCACTCCCCTTATAAGTACTGATTGTAAAAAAATGTGTATCTATACAGGGTGTTTATGAAGTCCCTATGTATTTCAGTGAAAACGTAGCAAAAAGGGTAAAACTCAATAGCAATATAATAGAAGGCATACATCTAATGAATACTTAAGCATATGATTCTACATGAGCACCATCAGTATATCTACAGAGTTCGAATCTGTCAGCAGCATTGCGGAACACATTTTGGAGCATGACAGGTTATTTTTGTAACTGCTGTTACGATACGAGCAAGTAAATATCCCAGCTTCATTCAGATGGTATTTTAAACACCGTCGTCTTTCAACAAGATGGGGCACCTTCTTATTACACAAACATTGTTCGGGAGTACCTAAATGAACGATTTCCAAATCGGTGGATCAGACGTGGAGGCAACATGCCCTGGGCGCTCGATCTCCCAACCTAACACCCTTCGATTTCTTTGCATGGGGCTTTATCAAATCAAACGTCTATCAAGCGAGGGTTACAGATCTGCAAGATTTACGTGCTCATATCGTAACAGCAGTTACAAAAATAACCCCTGTCATGCTCCAAATGTGTTCGCAATGCTGCTGACAGATTCGAACTCTGTAGAGATACTGATGGTGCTCATGTAGAATCATATGCTTAAGTATTCATTAAATGTGTGCCTTCTATTATATTGTTATGAATTTTTACCCTTTTTGCTACGTTTTCACTGAAACAAATAGGGACTTTATAAACACCTGTATATATATATATATTATATATATATATATATATATATATAATATTATATATAATATATATCCCTTTGCTTTGTCCGGAGCTATAGGGCGGGTCCCTCTGTGGCGAATGTGGGAATACACCTTTCTTCGGTGTAAGGGCTTTCTCTGCCCTCGTGGACCATTGGGCCCGTTTGGGGACCCGGCTGATCTCCTGCTTCTTTTTCTTTCTTTCTCCTTTAACCCATTCTTTCTGGCTTCTCCCTGTTTTTTGGCGTTGTTCTTTGGACCTTGATTTTGACCCTTTCCTTGGCCCTTGGGTGTGGGAGGTGGTTGCCCTGCACCCTTGTCGCTTTCCAACCAAACCCAAACCCTGTCCCTGCCACTTTTCACCGCGCGTTGGATGAGAGTGGCTGCCTTTCAGGCACAGGGACTGGGTGCGGGGTGTATCTCCCCTGCGTGACATCTATCGGCGGTGGGACCAAGTGTGCCCACACTTCGCCTTTCCCTTGTTGGAGTCGGTGGTGGCTGGATGCGCGCGGGGGATGAAGTTCTTTTTTGTTTTGCTATGGACACTTCCCCCCCGGCTTACGACTACTGCTTCTCATTCCCGGACTACTACTTCTCTCAACACTCGGGTGGTGGGCAACCAGGCCCTCGAGTCCTTTACCACTGGAAGACCGCAACCTAATGGGGTTGACCCCCCTGTGGAAGCGGAACGCTTGCATTCTCCTTTTCCGTTGCCGACCCCAGTCCGTCCCTCGACTACGCCCTTGGACCTACACTCTCTGGAGCAGGGGTCTCGCCCCAGCCCGCTTCAGCCACCTTCGGGCAAGTCAAGTCCAACCGAGGACTTGCCCCCACAACCCGGCTTCTTGCTCTCCCCATATGCCCCCCTCACCCGCCGTCAGCCCACCTCCCCGCGGAGAGAGCCTCGCGGCGGACGGGGGAGCCGGCATTCACGGCCGTCCTACCGACCATTGAATATCCCAGTACATTTTGACTCTACAGCCTCCCTTTCCCTTCCAAGTATCCACAAATTCCTGGTGATTCGGCCTACATCTGGGTCCCTCCCGAACAACTCTGAACGGACGTTCCAGGCGATCCGAACCCACAGCAACTCCAGCCGCTATGACGTACGCCCACAGAGGGATGGCTCCCTCCTCGTAAAATCACGCTCAGCCGCAGAGACGAAAGCCCTACTCTCCATCAGTGAGGTCCTTGGATGCTCGGTGTCCGTTTCCCCACACCCTCGACTGAACCAGTCAGGGCACTATTTACGCCACCCGCCTACTGTCGGTCGCAGTGAACGAGCTCCTGGAGGACCTCGCCCCCAAGGAGTTACTAAGATCTACCGTTTCACATCCCGACAGGGAGGCACCCCCTCCCCACCCCACGTCTGCTCCTTACTTTTAACACACTAATCCCCCCTGGCCGTATTGTATGGGGTATGGGAGACGCGCCTCATGCGAGTTTTCTATCCGCCCATACGTCCCAGACCCGACCCGTTGCTTCAAATGCAATAAATTCGGACACGTCAGCTCCGCTTGTCGACAGCCGAATCCATTGTGTTCACTGTGGACAACTCGCTCACCCTGACAGGTGCCCCAACACACCCAAATGCTCCAACTGCGAAGGCGCACACCCCTCTTCATCCCGAGAATGCCTTTTCTTCAGGTTCGAGAAGGAGGTCGAGGCCTACAGGTGACGGACTTCCTTAGCCCCCGTGAGGCACGCGACAGGGTGCGGAGTCGGGAGGTGAGGCCGGGGGTGTCCTATGCCGCTGCTCTCGGCTCTATCATCTCGGCACGCCGCCCTGGCCTGCCGCCGAAACCCCCCCCAGCCACTGCTTCCTGTTCCCCACATAGCAAATCCTCGCAGGACCCGACGGTCCCCTGTCCCCCCACCGTTCCTCTTCTTCCCGCACCTCACCTGCCACGAATCCCCCAGGAGTCTGGGACCAGGGTTTCCAGGTCCCAGCCACCTCAAACCCTGCCTTCCCAGTACTCCCTGTACACGCCCGAACCTGCCGCCCGGAGCAAGCCGTCGAGGCGGAGACGCCGGAGCGTGTCACCAGACCCTCCGGCCTCCCAACGTCTCTCTCCCTCTTCCCCTAAGACCAAGAAGACGGCTCGGACCCTTACACCGCCCACCACGCCCACTATGTCCATCTCTCCCCATCGTAGAAGTCCCACCGTTCTACCCCCACAGACTCTGACAATAGTGGCCGAAATCCACGACCCGCCCTGTACGACGAGACCCAGCCCAGTGGATCCAGTGGATGCGGCTCTGGCGCAGCTGCACGGTGTGACCGAGGGAAGCTCGGCTGCGCCCACGCCCATGAGTCTCCTGGATCTGCCCTTGCCTCCTGGTGCCATTTTCTCCACCCCTCCACGAGACCACTCTGGTTCACCTCCTTCCACCCCCATCGTACCTACCCCCCCAACATCCCCGACCCCCCCTTATCAGCTACCCTGAGTACGCCCTCCCTCCCTCCCACCCGCCCGGTCTTTTTGGTACCCCCTGTCACCACCTAGGGTCCGCCGTGAGACCCCGGACAGGCGGGGTAGCGCCCCTTTTGGGTTAACGTGCCCCCCCTGGCCCGACCATAGAAGCCCGACAAGGCACTTCTGACCCGCTCAGCCCACGATGTTCCTCTGCCTGCCGTGATCCACGCCTCCGGTCTCGCTCGGCCGACTCGACCCCGCAACCTCCGCAGGGTTCGACAGGCCGACCGATTCCTTCCCTGGTGAACGGTAGATAGCCAGCCATGCTCCCGACCCAGCCTTCAGTTTCGCGAACTCCAGATCTCCCTTCACACTCCAACCTCCTAGCGCCTACACCTTTACCCATCCCCCTTCATCAACTAATGGATCCCCCGAAAACCACATAGTCCACTGGAACTGTCGAGGAATCTTTGCAAACTATGAAGGCCTTAACTCCTTGATTGCCACTTCCCGTCCGGTGTGTCTGTCTCCAGGAGCTAATCCTGGGGACCAGGTCCATGCCCTGCCCCACTGGTTATTTCTGCGTCGCCACCCCGCCTCCTACCTGCACTCGAAGGGGAGCTGCCATCCTCGTCCACCACGCAGTCCCCTTCTACAATCTCTCCATCCGGTCCCCGCTACAGGTGACTGCCGTCCGGCTCTCCCTGGATAGACAGTACACCATTTGTTCAATCTACCTTCCCCCCACGCTCAAGTCTCCCGCGACGACCTGGTGGAAGTCGTGGAACAACTCCCCAGGCCCTTCCTACTACTGGGCGATTTCAATAGTCGTCACCCCTTGTGGGGCGACACACACTCCACCTATATGGCCCCAACCCTGATATCCGTCATGACCGAGCTCTCCTTCGAGTGCCTCAACGATGGCTCTCCTACATTCTACCATGCCACCACCTGCACTCCATCCTGTATAGACCTGTCCCTCGTATCAACTGATGCCCTCCTAGACTTCACGTGGCAAGTCCTCCGAGAGGACTATGGCAGTGACCATCTCCCCATTCTACTCACCCTCAATCGACCCGACCAGACCGTACGGGTACCGGTAAGGTGGGTTACCACCAACGCGAATTGGGCCCGCTTCCGCGACAACACATATACCACCCTTACAACTGCCCACTTCCCATCCATCGACGAGTGCGTCGCATACTTCGAGTCCGTCGTTCTAACGGCCGCAAGCACAAGCGTACCACAATCCTCCGCCTACCCCCGCGCCCGACGGGTTCCTTGGTGGACCCCGGAGTGCGCGGAGGCCGTGCGCGCCAAGAAGAAGGCAACTCGGCGCTTTACCGGACGCGACTCCCCATCCATCGCACGGAGATGCAGCGGGTCAGGGCCATCGCCCGCCGCACAATGAAGACAGCGCGCCGAGCCTCTTGGCGTGCCTTTGTGTCCGGCATCACCGCCAACACACCTTCGGCTACCATCTGGAAGAAGGTGCGGGGCGTCGAGAGGCGACATGTCCCCTCCCGACCCCCGGTCCTCCGGACAAACGACGGACTCCTATGTGAGCCCAAGTCGGTGGCAGACCACCTTGCTTCTACCTTCGCCGCCGTTTCTTCCTCTGCAGCCAATCCCGTACCCGCCCCTGACGATAGCCCCTCCCCACCGTCCATAGACAGCACCTACAACCGATTGTTTACCATGCGTGAACTACAGACGGCACTGGCCTCTCGACGATCCCCTTGTCCCGGCCCGGACGGTATTCCGTACGGCATGATCCAACACCTCCACTCTACCTTACAAATTTTCCTGCTAGACTATACAATCGCATATGGATAGAGGGTGCCTTCCCCTTTAGGTGGAAGGAGGCCCACGTCATCCCTATCCCCAAGCCCGGCAAAGATTCCCTGGACCCCACAAACTACAGACCAATCGCCCTGACGTGTTGTGCCTGCAAGATCCTCGAAAAAATGGTCGCTACGCGATTATCGTTCGTCCTTGAACGTACCAATTCCTTCCCGTCTACCCAGTCCGGCTTCAGACAATTCCGCTCCACCACTGATCCCCTCCTGCTTCTCAGCCGAGACATACAGGATGCCTTCGACAATAGACAGTTCGTACTGTCAGTTTTCTTCGACATCCAGAAGGCCTATGACACCACCCGTCGAGCAATGATCCTCGGTCAGCTCCGACATCTGGGCCTTGTCGGAGCCATGCCTACCTTCATCAGGGGCTTCCTTACTTCTCGGACCTTTAAAGTCCGGGTGGGCTCAGTCCTCTCTGACACCTTTGTGCAGGAGGACGGGGTCCCACAGGGAAGCATCCTCAGTGTTCTCTGCTTCTCTGTCGTGATGAACACGGTCTCACAATGCCTTCCACCCACAATCCGCTCTTCCATCTACGCGGATGACCTTGCAATCTACTTCGCAGGGCGAGAACCGTCTGTCGTTCAACGGCAAATGCAGCTCGCCATCTACCGGGTGGAGGTGGGCGACGTCGGTGGGTTTCCGCCTCTCCATCCCTAAGTCCAAGTGTATGGTCTTCAGTAGAAGAAGACCCACAACCCTTCCTCTACCCTCTGTCACATTATACGGCAGTCCTCTTGAGGTGGTACCCTCTACGCGTTTTCTGGGCATGACCCTAGACCAGTGGTTCTTAACCGGGGGGGCGCGCCCACCTAGAAACAGGAATTTCTCTAATTGTATTTGTTATTCTCTTAACGAGAGCATGGGCTAATATTGAGAAGTTATTGAGAATGTTATTTTGATTGAAGGGGGGCGTGGAGGGAAGGACCAATTCCTAGAGGTCGCATGGTAGTAAAAAGGTTAAGAACCACTGCCCTAGACCGACGGCTCAATTGGGTTCCCCATCTCAAGCACCTAAAGCAATCTCTTCGACGCCCCCTCGCTCTCCTGGATCACCTCTCTCACACCACATGGGGTGCAGATCGACGCTCTCTTCTTCGCCTTTATACTTCCATAGTACAGTCGAAGCTGGACTAAGGTAGCGCAGTTTACGGTTCAGCCTCCAACGCCCGCCTCCGTATCCTGGACCCGGTACTTAATAGAGGCCTCCGCCTCGCCACCGGTGTTTTCCGCTCCTCCCCAGCCTCCAGCCTCCATGTGGAATGTGATCACCTCCCTCTCGCCCTCCGACGGGGTCTACTCCTCATGCGGACATACCTCCGTGCACAGAGGCTACCTTCTTCGCTTCTGGGCACGGCGGTTTTAGAACTACCACCTCAGGGACGGAGCTGGCACTTCACTGAAGCGGTCCGCTCTTTCCTTGATCTTTTCAACATGCCCGCCCCCTCAGTTATCCCCATTTCATTCAGCATCTACCCCCGCTGGATCCTAACCCCTATCAAGTTTTGCAAAGATCTGTGTTCCCTACCGAATACTACCACGAGCGCCATGATATACAGGTCACTCTTCCGCGAACACGCAACCCAACACCCGGACGCAATCGCCATTTACACGGATGGTTCCCGCTCGGAAGCTGGTGTGGCCTCCTCAGCGGTGATTCTGTCCCAGCCGCTCTCCCGGGGCGTCGGCCTGCCCCGCGAGGCCTCCGTTTTTTCGGCGGAACTTTTCGCCATTACGGAGGCCCTCGATATTGTGCGCACCCACTCTGCCAGCTCTTTCGTCATTTATTCGGATTCCCAAAGTGCACTTCTCTCCCTAGAAATATTTAACTCCCCTCACCCGCTCGTCTGTACCATCCAGCAGACCTTCCACTTTTTAACGATCTCCCAACACAAGACAATCGCATTCTGTTGGGTCCCGGCTCATGTCGGCATCCAGGGTAACGAGGCGGCGGACCGCACAGCAAAGACGGCCTGCTTGCTGCCGGCCTCCTCCCGACCCCTCCCCTTCTCCGACTTCTTCCCGGCTTTCCGCTCCCACTTCCGCTCCATATGGCAGCTGGAATGGGACCAGGCCACACAAAATAAACTCCACACGATCAAACCGCAAATAGGATACTGGGCTTCTTCATTCCACCGGTCCCGCCATAAAGAAGTAATCCTAGCCCGTCTCCGCATAGGTCACACCCGCATCACCCACGGACACCTTATGGCGAAATCACCAGCCCCGCTTTGCCCTACCTGCCATACCCCTATCACTGTCTTACACCTCCTGGTGGAATGCTCAAAGTTGTCCGCTCTCCGTCGCAGGTGTTTCCCTCTCTCGGCCGAAAACCCCATACCCAACTGCCTACGATCCATACTCGCCGAAGGCCCCCACTTTTCAGCGGAAGCCGTTCTCCTTTTCCTTACTCACTCCCATCTGCTCCATCGCATCTGAAACCATACCCCTCCTACCCACTATCCATCGACTGACCCTTACTCATTCCCGTAGTCTACCACCCCTAGCACAGTAATATCACCCACTCACTGCCTTGCCGAGATATGTACCGCCTCTTTAGGTACGAATCGGCGGTAAATCTGAAAAAAAAAAAAAAAAATAAAAAATAGTGTGGCCCATAAGTTCCAGTCGGTTATAATTAGAGAAAATCTATCTAGCGTAGCTCACACTGAAGTAATCGATTACTAAGGAAAGAATATTTGTCGAGATGGTTATATTTTGTTCTTTGAATAAATAATCAATAAATATTTCTAAATTTATTATAAACTTTTTACTTGGTTTGATTTTTTTTGTATTTTCGCTTTAATTATAACCGATTGGGACTTATGGGTCACACTATTTATATATAAAGTAATTTTATTACATTTATTCCAATTTTGCTAGAAAATATGAAGATGTGATTGGATCCCGAAACGTTTGTATAATAAATCAGTAGTTCTCAAACTTAAATCAATGGCGTGCGCGATGTTCACAGGGTAAGCGGTAGCTGCCAAAAAATATATATATATATATCAGGGATGGGAAATCGAAATCTTTTTCGATTCAAATTCGAATCCGATTTTCACGCAATTAGAAATATAGATTCGAATTCGGATTCAAATTTTTCGGTTTTTATCGATTCGAATTTTTTTCCGATTCGGATTATTTCTTTTTCGATTTCGATCCGATTCGAATCCGATTCGGATCCAGGCCTAATTTTTCTTGATTTTTATGAGTTCATTTAATAAAATTATACCTATCATCGTTGTTTTAGTCAAGGGGTGGCTATTATTAATAAGTTTCATTTTTAATAAATAATACAGATAATTCTCAGTCTATTAACGATCTAAGTAATAACTTTAGATTTACTCTTAATAAGGTGCAAAAAAAAATCATTCATATAAGCTAATTTATTAAACAATTAAGGCTCATATATACAAGAAATATTAATTATAGCATACATAAAAATTAAAATATGATAATAATACTTTAAGAAATATATCCACTGTATAGATACAAATTTACAAATTAAAATTAGCCCTGACAACTAAGATATTTTCAATGTTCGAAGGCAAAAGGTTATTTCTTTGAGGAGCGTGTGAAATTGTCACTCTCGGACAATACCAAAATTTAAGGATTAGGATTAGCACCTTACTGGATGGAGTATAGAATTAGTATGATTTTTGTCCGAGCAAACAGATTCTCGGAAAGGTCAGTCTTTACCTGTGGTGAAACCGGAAACGTTAATAAGCCTTATAAGTTATTTATAAGTTATAACCAAATTTTTAAAATCCGGATCCATATTTTTTATCGATTTTAATTCGGATTCATCGTTTCTTTTCGATTCGGATCAAAATTTCGATTCAGATCCGCGCCCGATTTTCGATTCGAATTTTTTTTCGATTCAGATTTCTCAAAAAATATCGATTAATTCCAATTATCGATTCGAATCCGATCCGATTTCCCATCTCTGATAGATGTATATATATATATATATATATATATGTATATATATATATTAATATATATATATATATATATATAATATATATATATATATATATATATATATAATATATATATATATATTATACACAAGCATCATAACTTTATATTAATTTTCAATTACTATAGTAATATACTGACTTTTTGTAATTTTACTTTTAACTGGGTAGGTGGCGCATGCCCAGTTACAATAATAATAATAATAATAATAATAAATTTTAATTTTTTTACCAGATTCTGCAGAGAAAAACATTAATTTGAATTAAGCGTTAAATGTAGCTAATAATGTTATATTTAATACTACAATTATAAAATTTTAAATAAAAACTAATTAAGTTAAATATTAAAAAAAAAAAGCAATGATGATCACTATTTTAACAAATTAACCTTAAGATATTTTATTGTAGTGAACCGCATGTTAAGAGAATGATACATTTAATATTTAAAACGAATTCAGACATATTTTAACACTATTTTCTCAATGTTTAAATGTTATAAATTAAATAGCTCAGAATTTACTCAAAACTTAAATTTCTCTAAAGCAAATAACATTTTAAATTTGACATTTAAGGCTAAAACTGCTTTTCTCTTAATAATAAAACTTTTAGAAATGTGCCACCAATATATATATATATATATATAATATATATATATACGTACCGGGTGTCCCAAAATTAATATAGCAAACAGAAAGTCAAATAACTTTTTTGATAATTGAGATAATGAAAGTTTTCACATGAATACAAACATTAGACGTATAAGTTTTAGTTTACTTCAATTCATTATGGTATTGCTTAGCTTTTTTCAAATTATTCATTAACTTGTACATGTCGTCCATCCCTCATTATGAGCAATCGTATGCGGCGTTCAAATTCTCGAAAAGCTTTTTCCAGCACGACTGTAGGGATAGATGTCACTGCATCAACAATACGATGCTCAAATTCTTCAGTGTCTCTTGGTTTGCTAGTGTAGACTTTACTTTTCAGAAAACCCCATAGATAAAAATCCAAAGGTGTTAAGTCGGGTGAACGGGCCGGCCATTTCATAGGTCCTCCCCGACCAATCCATCGTCCAGGGAAAGTTTCATTTAAAAACACTTTAACATTGCGAGCAAAGTGAGGGGGTGCTCTATCCTGTTGAAAGAAAGCTCTTTGTAACAGGCCAGGATTTTCCTGCAATTGTGGAATAAA
Organism: Bathynomus jamesi; assembly: GCA_023014485.1. Lineage (NCBI taxonomy): Eukaryota > Metazoa > Arthropoda > Malacostraca > Isopoda > Cirolanidae > Bathynomus > Bathynomus jamesi. The sequence goes on from JAJOZX010001484.1 coordinate 542,330, forward strand.
GAACTCGTGTAGCATGCTAAGGTAAGAAATGACTATGACAGTGCGTTCACCAAAAAAATAGGGTCCATAAATGTGGGAACTTGGCAGGCCACACCAATTTTGGAATCTGCATATGCGAAAAGATATAAACAAAATCGAAAGAGTTCAAAGACGAGCAACTAAGATGATTCCGTCGCTTAGGTCGAAGTCGTACGAGGAGAGGCTTAAGGAGTTAAAATTCACTACACTCGAGACTAAGAGGCTAAGGGGTGATCTAATCCAGGTTTTCAAAATTATGAATGGGTTCGATAACGTAGATAGAGATAGCTTTTTCGAAATATCTCAATATAATAGGACTTGAGTAGTGTGGGAGAAAAATGGACGAGTGTAATGCAATTGCAAATGTTGCAAAGGAAATGTTACATAAGTTGTGCAAAAATGGGATGTTGCAAGTTATGCAACAAGGGGGGGAACGTTGCAAGCTGTTATGCAACCAGGATAAATTTTGTAAGATGTTATGCAACAAAGGGGGAGGGGGGAATGTTGCAAGAGCAGCAAGGAGCTATGCAACTTGGAGGCGGAGTTATCCCCCAAGAGAAAGAGAGCAGAAGGAAAGAGAGAGAGAGGAGGAGAGGTGTTTGCCTGGCAGGAGCCAAGCGCATATTAAGACTTCAGCCGAGCGACCGTTGTCTTAATATGTTCCTAATCAGCCAGTTGGCTTATCTAGCTGATTTGCCAGATTGCGCTATTTATTTAATTAAAGCATACAGTATATTCTGGCATAATCCGTCAGCTGGCTTAACCCGCCAGTTAACGTAGAAGGCCTAACCAGCCATTTGGTATAATTAAATAATAATAACAATAACATTTATATATACAACCAAAAGAATTAAATAAAACAACACATCACTCTTTATCCAGACGAATTATTGGATTGGCATAATCCGACAGCTGTCTTAACCTGCCAGTTGACTTAGAAGGCCTAACCAGCCATTTTGTATAATTAAATAATAATAATAATAACATTTATATATAAACATCCAAAAGAATTAAATAAAACACCATCACATCACTGCTTATTTAGACAAATTATTGGATCCAATTTCACGAAATATATTGAAAATAAATATACATTCCTATACAAGCGAAGGAATATATGCAATCAAAAATAATAATAGCATAAGAAATAATAATATACAAGCCCGGACCTATCCAAATTTATCATTCTAACGAAGGTCAAGCGTGTCACTCCACCTTAGACCTACAGTTTAACGTTGAATCCGAACCACGTCTAAAGTAAAATGTTAAAACACTCCTTAACACAAGAAAATCTAATTTCAGAATAAAAAAATTTTAAACAGCCTAACCATACAAAATATCACTCTGGAGCGGAATAAGACGGTTTACCGATAATAACAGAACCACCTTGTGAAAATAATATTTATCATTTACTACAGAATTGCTCACTCTGTCGAAGGTCAAGCTTTTCACCCCGTCCTAGACCTACAGTTTAACGGAGGATACTACTAAAATAGACCTAGTTGGCATGGTGAAGTAGTGAGTTGACTTCTCTTACTCTCCATCTCACAGGTACACCCGGATCATCGGGGATCGTTTTTTCTATTCCATGGAATTTTAGATCCTCCCTTTTCCGTACCGTAACAGTTGAATTTATCAATGTTAAACTTCATAAAAAACTATACAACATCGCCTAAACCTTACTACATCATTGCCCTAGCCCGTCCTTCATGCAATAAAAAAGTTCTACTTTATCGGCAATCTTTGTTTAGCATCCCCCCTGATTGTTCATCCGGCGAAGGTCAAACGTGTCACTCCACCTTAGACCTACAGTTTAACGTTGAATTCGAACCACGTCTAAAATAAAATGTTAAAACACTCCTTAACACAAGAAAATCTAATTTCAGAATAAAAAAATTTTAAACAGCCTAACCATACAAAATATCACTCTGGAGCGGAATAAGACGGTTTACCGATAATAACAGAACCACCTTGTGAAAATAATATTTATCATTTACTACAGAATTGCTCACTCTGTCGAAGGTCAAGCTTTTCACCCCGTCCTAGACCTACAGTTTAACGGAGGATACTACTAAAATAGACCTAGTTGGCATGGTGAAGTAGTGAGTTGACTTCTCTTACTCTCCATCTCACAGGTACACCCGGATCATCGGGGATCGTTTTTTCTATTCCATGGAATTTTAGATCCTCCCCTTTTCCGTACCGTAACAGTTGAATTTTATCAATGTTAAACTTCATATAAAAACTATACAACATCGCCTAAACCTTACTACATCATTGCCCCTAGCCCGTCCTTCATGCAATAAAAAAGTTCTACTTTATCGGCAATCTTTGTTTAGCATCCCCCCCTGATTGTTCATCCCGGCGAAGGTCAAACGTGTCACTCCACCTTAGACCTACAGTTTAACGTTGAATTCGAACCACGTCTAAAATAAAATGTTAAAACACTCCTTAACACAATAAACTCTAATTTTAGAATAAAAAAAATTTAAACAGCCTAACCATACAAAATATCACTCGGAATTGTCCGAAAAATGAAAGAAAAAAATAAACAACACTCAGTTCACCTATAAAAATTGATGAATATATATATATATATATGATATATAAAAAGAAAAAAACAAATTAATTTATCAAAAGAATTTACGAAAACAATTTCTCTATTTCAATTAAACCAATTTTTTATCTTTTTATAACAAATTTTGTTTATTTTGAAGTCTCACACAATTTATATACGGCAAGCATAATAAACTTAAACAGTCCGAATTTGACCCAGTATAAATTAGTGTCTTTAACGATTATTTTTTCGACTTTAAACCTTTAAATTAACTTAAAATTATAAAGCGAACTAAAACTACAAAGCGATGCCTGTAAATCCATTATTTACTTCCAGTCAAAAATAATCTTAAAAACTCGAATATATTCTGGGAAATTTTGCTGCTACTTTATTGAATCTCTTAGAATGCTCTACTCTACTCTCCTCTCTCTCTCTCTCTCTCTCTCTCTCTCTCTCTCTCTCTCTCTCTCTCTCTCTCTCTCTCTCTCTATATATATATATATATATATATATATATATATATATATATATTATTAACTAAATTGCGTCACCATACACTCAAACATTTTAAACCGTGCCGTATAAAAATCAACGCGAAAAGGAAACAAACAACTCTCGAATTCCGACTCTGATTTTGATTCCATATTATTACGGCTTCGACAAGACGACTCAGATAAATTTTCAGTCAAAGCGGTTTGGAAATCTAGACTCCAACGAGAAGAGAGAAAAAAAAATTTTGACCCCGAAAATTACGAAAATGCTCGCTATCAGAAGAAATTTTGAAAATGATGGGCGCCATCTTGAAAAACAGCTACAATCATTGTTAAGGAATGAGAGTCGAAATTTGCTTACAAGTGGGATAACACAATGCATCTTGCTATTTAAATAATCGAAGCAGAATATTTATTAATGCTATAATACGGGTAGCAACAATTTTGACCGAAATATAAGGCGACGTGGGGAAGCCCTTATATTTATATAAAGGAGCACCGCGTAGTCACCAAAATTTTGTGTTTAATTTCTTTAAGGGTCCATTCCTACATTATTATATTTCATTATTTACTTTACTTTCTATTCATTTTCTCTCTATCTTTCATTTATCGTTCTCTTTACTCTCGTTTGGCTATCCTTTATAAATACGGGTAGCACGTGGCCGAGTTTGAGAAGCCATTATGATCCGAACAATGCAAAGGAAACCGGGGGATTGATTATACACTACACTTTACTAACTTTAATTTATGCCGATACGCTTTTCGATAAGCTGGGTAATGCGAAGGGGTGGGGGAGTAACGTAATACTATTCTATATTTACAACTACATCGTAACACACAAAAACACCTTCTTAACCCCAAGGCCGACCATTGACTGAAGGGCATTTCTGTCCAGACAAACGTTTTCACGAGCTAAACACATTTATATTCACACTCCGTCTAATTCTGCGTATTGTCAAAAACATTTAAAAACTTAGAAGATTGGGATCTATCCAACAATAAATAATTATGAAATGCTTCGATATATATATATATATATATATATATATATATATATATATATATATATATATATATATAAGATCTACTAAGTCCTTTTTAATACGGTAGTTAAAAGAATACGTTCATTTTCACCTGTTCAGTCTCATTTGTTTAAGGTTCAAAATTGAGTGTCAAACGCGTTGCAAGAGAGCATTTTCCTCCTCCACCAGGCGGTCATGTGTGTCGGAGGGCGCAAGAGAGCAATTCGTCTCTCCACCAAGAGAGGTCTAGAGGCGGGACCACCTGCTTGAACCCCAAGTGAGGAGAGGACAGCAGAGGGGGACACTAACGAAGGGTCAGAAGACAGCAATAGGGTATTTAACACCGAGAAATTTCAACTCTTGGGATATGGTAGAAATGAAGAAATTAGACTGCATAGTAGACCAGATGAGCAGGGTGTACATGATTATGTGCAGCGGAGAGCGCGAGAAAACAACTCGCTCCTCCACCAGGCGGTCATGTGTGGCGGAGAGCGCAAGAGAGCAACTCGTTCCTTCACGAAACCAGGTCTAGAGGCGAGACCACCTTCTTGAACGCCGTGTGAAGAGAAGACAGCAGAAGGGGACAACAGAAGACAGCTGTAGAGTATTTAACACCGAGAAATTTCAACTCTTGAGATATGGTAGAAATAAAGAAATTAGACTGCATATTAGGCTAGATGAGCCAGGTGTACATGATTATGTGCGGCGGAGAGCGCGAGAGAGCAACTCGCTCCTCCACAAAGCAGTCATGTGTGACGGAAAGCGCAAGAGAGCAACTCGCTCCTCCACCAAGACACGTCTAGAGGCGAACCACCTGCTTGAACCCGTGTGAAGAGAGGACAGCAGAAGGGGACAACAGAAGACAGCAAAAGGGTATTTAACAGCGAGAAATTTCAACTCTTGAGATATGGTAGAAATGAAGAAATTAGACTGCATATTAGGCCAGATGAGACGGGTGTACATGACTATGTGTGGTGGAGAGCGCGAGAGAGCAACTCGCTCCTCCACCAAGCGGTCATACGTGGCGGAGAGCGCAAGAGAACGGCTCACTCCTTCACCAAGCCAATCCTAGAGGCAGGGACTACCAGCTTCGATCTTCGTGTGAAGAGAGACCGACACGCGGAAACGCATCGTGGTATACACACACATTTTATTCATGCAGTTAGCCGTGATTCACTGTCGTCAATTGAGTTAACATGACCTACTAATTGTCACCATCACGCACTTATCCGTGATCGTGGCATGGAGCTATCCGCGACTTGGAGGTGTTTACATTCGCGGGTTCCCCCGCCATACCGACACAATGCGACTCAGTCAGTGTCTCTCAGCGCGACCAAAGGCAATATTACGAACGAAATTATCAAAGACGCAAAGAGAAAAATCGACGAGTAGTACCAAACCTCAAACTAAACACGCGTTCATTAGTTGCGGGACTATTTACCGAGCGTTTTAATCAAACCTCGTATATATAAGATCTACTAAGTCCTTTTTCAACCGGTAGTTAAAAGAACACATTCATTTTCACCTGTTCAGTCTCAATTGTTTAAGGTTCAAAATTGAATGTCAAACGCGATGCAAGAGAGCAATTCCCTCCTACTCCAAGCGGTCATGTGTAGCGGAGAGCGACTGTTAATTTTTATAGAAAACAGAGTAAATACATTTTTACATTAAGTTGACTTCGCATCCACGTTATTTTACGTGAGACGAGAAGGAAAGGGAGCAGGTACATGAAAGGGTACCATCGGAATGTTTTCCCGAGATAGCAGAAAGGGAATACCCATGATGTCTCACTCTGCTTCTCCTTACATTCGATCTTTGATTTAAAATCACAATAAACAATATAAATGTTCTATGAGATTAATATTTTAGTTTTCATCCTATAAACATCATTATAAACGGTAGACATGACCTACCTTAAAGCTAAAACATAACTTCTTATCAATTCATGTTTTCAGCTGACGCAATTTTAGGTAATAATATATATATATATATATATATATATATATATATATATATATAAATATAAATATATATATAAATATATATATATATAAATAAATATATATATATATATATAAAAATATATAATATATATAAATATATATATATAAATATATATATATATATAAAATATATAGATATATATATAAATATATATATATATATATATATATATATATTATATATTAAATATATATATATATAAAAATAAATATATATATATATAAATAAATATATATATATATATATATATAAATATATATATATATATATATATATATAATATTTAGGAGAAATCCAATGACAAGGAGAAATGTAAATGCCATGAAAAGTCTTCTTTAATGCGCAACGTTTTCGAGCAATACGCTCATCTTCAGGCTGTTTAATAACAATGTGAAATTAAAATCAATATTGAATGAAAAACAAGACAGAAAATTTCTATAACCTATTCATAAGGCAAATTTTAAAGACTGAGAAAAGAGGGTTAAATTCTAAGTTATACAGATTTACATATAAAAATTAAGAAGCTATTTTTAAATACATATAGTAAATGTGAAATTAATACACTGGAAAAATTAACAATAGTACACTGGAATAATGAAACTAACTAACCTTTCACTGCAATTTCCGAGGCTAACTGATTTAAGCAGAGGCAAGACGGGAAAACAAGAGATGGCGAGGCGATTGGGAATGGGGATTATAAGGAATTGGGGAAGGAGGAGGGATTATAGTAAATTTAGGGGGACGGCTGATGAGTTCAACATTTAGAGTAGGGGACAATGTTTTAATGAAAAGCGATTCTAAAATTCTTAGTGAGTTGGGACAAGTATTACAACCAAGAATTTTAAAATTGTCTAAAGTGACATCAGTTTTACATTTTATACTGTGTTCCCGAATACTCGAAACTTCTTTGGTTTTTAAAATTTTACCTGTTCGGCCACTTATTCCCATATGCGAATAAAATCTAGCCCTGAGAGAGCGAACAGTGCTGCCAATGTAATTCCCAAGGAGACACCTAGGGCAGGTAAATAAATATACAACACCGCTACGCAACGAGTCAGGGGTTCGATCCTTCGCTGAGAAAAAGCTACCTAAAGACGTTTATTAATAAATATGATGCGGAAATCAGTATGATAAAAAAATTTCCTTAACAACTTTGTAAATTTAAGCTTAAATTCCTTATTCAAAGGACCCATTTCAGGTACCAAGAAATATTTATATCCTTCGGCACTGTAATACATGGAAGTTGAGGGCTATAAACATTATTTAAGAAGGATCTAATTAGTTTGTCTACATATTGAACAGGAAAACATTATTAGTAAAGTATGATCTTAGATATTAAATTCATCATTAAGTAAGGTAAAACTAGAGGTCAAATTATATCCTCTGAAAGGAGAGTTTTAATACAAGACATCTTATAGTTGAAATCAGTAAACTAAAAAAATTCATGCCCAAACCAGTGAAAATGGGTTTCCTGTAAACTGATGTAGTAATAGAATCACCGTTTTTCGAATTAAAAGATCTAAAAAGGGGAGGGAGCCATTTTGCTCAGTTTCCATTGTATACGTTATATTGGGGTGCAAACTCTCCTGTTCAGAGGATATAATTTGACCTCTAGTTTTACCTTACTTAATGATGAATTTAATAATCTAAGATCATACTTTACTAATAATAGTTTTCCTGTCAATAGTAGACAAACTAATTAGATCCTTCTTAATAATGTTTATAGCCCTCAACTTCCATGTATTACAGTGCTGAAGGATATAAAATATTTCTTGGTACCTGAAATGGGTCCTTTGAATAAGGAATTTAAGCTTAAATTTACAAAGTTGTTAAGGAATTTTTTATCATACTGATTTCCGCATCATATTTATTAATAAAACGTCTTTAGGTAGCTTTTTCTCAGCGAAGGATCGAACCCCTGACTCGTTGCGTAGCGGTGTTGTATATTTATTTACCTGCCCTAGGTGTCTCCTTGGGAATTACATTGGCAGCACTGTTCGCTCTCTCAGGGCTAGATTTTATTCGCATATGGGAATAAGTGGCCGAACAGGTAAAATTTTAAAACCAAAGAAGTTTCGAGTATTCGGGAACACAGTATAAAATGTAAAACTGATGTCACTTTAGACAATTTTAAAATTCTTGGTTGTAATACTTGTCCCAACTCACTAAGAATTTTAGAATCGCTTTCATTAAAACATTGTCCCCTACTCTAAATGTTGACTCATCAGCCGTCCCCCTAAATTTACTATAATCCCTCCTCCTTCCCCAATTCCTTATAATCCCCCATTCCCCAATCGCCCTCGCCATCTCTTGTTTTCCCGTCTTGCCTCTGCTTAAAATCAGTTAGCCTCGGAAATTGCAGTGAAAGGTTAGTTAGTTTCATTATTCCAGTGTACTATTGTTAATTTTTCCAGTGTATTAATTTCACATTTACTATATGTATTTAAAAAATAGCTTCTTAATTTTTATATGTAAATCTGTATAACTTAGAATTTAACCCTCTTTTCTCAGTCTTTTAAAATTTGCCTTTATGAATAGGTTATAGAAATTTTCTGTCTGTTTTTCATCAATATTGATTTTAATTTCACATTGTTATTAAACAGCCTGAAGATGAGCGTATTGCTCGAAACGTTGCGCATTAAAGAAGACTTTCATGGCATTTACATTTCTCCTTGTCGGATTCCCTAAAATAAATTGGAAGCTCTGTAGAAGCAACCCGCATGATATATATATATAGATATAATATATATATATATTAATATATATATATAAATATATATATAAAATATAAATAAATAAGATATATAGAAAGATATAGATATATATATAAATATATAAAATATATATATATATATATAATATATATATATATATATATATAATATATATATATATATATAAAATATATATATATAAATATATATATAAATAAATATATATAAAAATATATAAATATAGATATATATACAATATATATATGAATATATATATAGAAAATAATATATATATATATATAGATATATATATCTTATATATATATATATATAAATATATATATATATATATATATATATATATATATAAAGATATATATATATATATAAAAATATATATAAATAATTATAAAATATATTATATATAAATATATAGATATATAAATATATATTATATATATATTTATATATATATATATCTATATATATATATAATATATATATATAATATATATATATATTATATATATTTATATATATATATATATATATATAATATAACTGTATATATTATATATATTTATATTTATATATATATTATATTTATATTTAGTATATTTATATTATATATTTTATATTTATATATTTATATTTATATATTTATATATATATATTTTATATATTTATATTATATATAATATAGATATATAGATTATATAATATATATTTTGATATATTTATATATATATTTATATATATATATATTTATATATATATATATATTTATTTATTTATATATATATTTATTTATATATATATATATTTACATATATATATAGATTAGATATATATATATATATCTATATATATATATTTATTTATATATATATTTAATATATATTATATTATATATATTATATATTTATATATATATATATTTATATATTTATATATATAATATAGGGTGAACCAAATGTAGGTGGACAGTAAATGATAACGTTTATTTTGAGAATACATATTAATTTTTTTGTATACTATAATACAAAATAAAATTTAAATAAATTTAGTAATATTTAATATAATATAACACAAACACCATAGTTATAATGAACACCATAGTTATAATATAATATAACAAACCGTATTCAACCTACTGTCCACCTACTTTTGGTTCACCGTATATATATATTATATATATATATATATGCATTTAACTGCAATGACCACGCAGTATATAAATGAATAGAAACGACATAAATTAAGGAACGTTCTGCACACGCGGAAGAGAAATAACGAATAAATGAAAAATGAGGCGAACCGCCCGGGAATCGAACCCAAGGCCTTCCAATTGCCGGTTGGATGCGCTACCATTACACCACGGACCTCAATCATTCACAAATCGAAATTTTCCTACATAGGGCAGAAACCAATGCCCTGAGAGGGCACCCTCGCAAATCGTGAATATGTGCATTTAACTGCAATGACCACGCAGTATATAATGAATAGAAACGACATAATATTAAGGAACGTTTCTGCACACGCGGGAGAGAAATAACGAATAAATGAAAAATGAGGCGAACCGCCCTGGAATCGAACCAAGGCCTTCCAATTGCCGGTGGATGCGCTACCATTACACCACGGACCTCAATCATTCACAAATCGAAATTCTCCTACATAGGGCAGAAACCAATGCCCTGAGAGGGCACCCTCGCAAATCGTGAATATGTGCATTTAACTGCAATGACCACGCAGTATATAAATGAATAGAAACGACATAATATTAAGGAACGTTTCTGCACACGCGGAAGAGAAATAACGAATAAATGAAAAATGAGGCGAACCGCCGGGAATCGAACCCAAGGCCTTCCAATTGCCGGTTGGATGCGCTACCATTACACCACGGACCTCAATCATTCACAAATCGAAATTCTCCTACATAGGGTCATTGCAGTTAAATGCACATATTCACGATTTGCGAGGGTGCCCTCTCAGGGCATTGGTTTCTGCCCTATGTAGGAGAATTTCGATTTGTGAATGATTGAGGTCCGTGGTGTAATGGTAGCGCATCCAACAGGCAATTGGAAGGCCTTGGGTTCGATTCCCGGGCGGTTCGCCTCATTTTTCATTTATTCGTTATTTCTCTTCCGCGTGTGCAGAAACGTTCCTTAATATTATGTCGTTTCTATTCATTTATCATTATATACTGCGTGGTCATTGCAGTTAAATGCACATATTCACGATTTGCGAGGGTGCCCTCTCAGGGCATTGGTTTCTGCCCTATGTAGGAGAATTTCGATTTGTGAATGATTGAGGTCCGTGGTGTAATGGTAGCGCATCCAACCGGCAATTGGAAGGCCTTGGGTTCGTTCGATTCCCGGCGGTTCGCCTCATTTTTCATTTATTCGTTATTTCTCTTCCGCGTGTGCAGAAACGTTCCTTAATATTATGTCGTTTCTATTCATATATATATATATATATATATATATATATATATATTCATACACCTTATCTTATGAACCTTATGTTGTTTCCTGCGTTGGTCTCTCTTCACACGGAGGTCAAGCTGGTGGCCCCGCCTCTATATAAATATATATAGTGTAGTGATGTCTAAATTAAGATTATCAATTTTTGTTTAATAAAGATTATAATGTTTAATAATAAATGTAATGACGATAAATTAGTAATGTCTAAATTAAGATAAATGATGGTTTGTTTATTAAAATTATTAAATACGAGTGGGCAAGACAAGGAGTCGGCCCGCGAAGGCTGGGTTTCGAAAAATACCCTCCAGTCATTCGGATAGCGAGAGCTGGGCAGGGCGTTTTCTGTGGGTGACAATGTAGTTTAAAGTAGGAATATTCTTTCGTATTATCCTCCGACTAAAATATTTTAATAAATTCCCATTCACGTCCCCCCATTTATTAAAAGTCATTTCGGTAATTAAATAAATTATTAAAAAGTGTAATAAGGAATGTAATTAACCCCTTCCCCCTTTGCCCTGTCGTAACGGTTTTCTGCTAGCTCGGCCGGCTACCATATTTTTAAAGCAATTATAGCGAAAAGAGTGTAAAGAGAATTGATTAAGGTATAAGTAAAGCGGAATAACGAGAATAAAAATAAAGAAATAAGTAAATATATTAATTAAATAAAGTAAACACTATATATATATATATATATATATATATAAATATATATATATATATAGTAGAGCATTCTAAGAGATTCAATAAAGAAGTAGCAAAATTTCCCAGAATATATTCGAGTTTTTAAGATTATTATTGACTGGAAGTAAATAATGGATTTACAGGCATCGCTTTGTAGTTTTAGTTCGCTTTATAATTTTAAGTTAATTTAAAGGTTTAAAGTCGAAAAAATAATCGTTAAAGACATTAATTTATACTGGGTCAAATTCGGACTGTTTAAGTTTATTATGCTTGCCGTATATAAATTGTGTGAGACTTCAAAATAAGCAAAATTTGTTATAAAAAAGATAAAAAATTGGTTTAATTGGAATAGAGAAATTGTTTTCGTAAATTCTTTTGATAAATTAATTTGTTTTTTACTTTTTATGTATATATATTCATAAATTTTTATATTTTTATAGGTGAACTGATTGTTGTTGTTTATTTTTTTCTTTCTTTCATTTTCAGGACAATTTCGAATGATGTTTTGTATGGTTAGGCTGTTTAAATTTTTTTTTATTATTCTGAAATTAGATTTTATTGTGTTAAGGAGTGTTTTAATATTTTATTTTAGACGTGGTTCGAATTCAACGTTAAACTGTAGGTCTAAGGTGCAGTGACACGCTTGACCTTCTCGGGATGAACAGTCACGGGGGGATGCAAAACAAAGATTGCCGATAAAGTAGAACTTTTTTATTGCATGAAGGACGGGCTAGGGGCAATGATGTAGTAAGGTTTAAGCAATGTTGCATAGTTTTTATATGAAGTTTAACACTGATAAAATTCAACTGTTACGGTACGGAAAAGGGGAGGATCTAAAATTCCATGGAATAGAAGAAAAGATCCCCAATGATCCGGGTGTACCTGAGAGATGGAGAGTAAGAGAAATCAACTCACTACTTCACCAGGCCAACTAGATCTATTGTAGTAGTATCCCCCGTTAAACTGTAGGTCTAGGACGGGGTGTAAAGCTTGACCTTTGACGGAGTGAGCAATTCTGTAGTAAATGATATTATTTTCACAAGGTGATTCTGTTATTATCGGTAAACCGTCTTATTCCGCTCCCGAGTGATATTTTGTATGGTTAGGCTGTTTAACATTTTTTTATTCTGAAATTAGATTTTATTGTGCTAAGGAGTGTTTTAACATTTTATTTTAGGCGTGGTTCGGATTCAACGTTAAACTGTTGGTCTAAGGTGGAGTGACACGCCTGACGTTCGTTAGAATGATAAATTATTATTTTTGATTGCATATATTCCTTCGCTTTTATAGGAATGTATATTTATTTTCAATATATTTCGTGAAATTGGATCCAATAATTTGTCTAAATAAGCAGAGTAATGTGATGGTGTTTTATTTAATTCTTTTGGATGTGTATATATAAACGTTATTATTATTATTATTTAATTATACCAAATGGCTGGTTAGGCCTTCTAAGTCAACTGGCAGGTTAAAACAGCTGACGGATTATGCCAATCCAATAATTCGTCCTTATGCTATTATTATTTTTGATTGCATATATTCCTTCGCTTGTATAGGGATGTATATTTATTTTCAATATATTTCGTGAAATTGGATACAATAATTTTTCTGAATAAGCAGAGTGATGTGATGGTGCTTTATTTAATTTTTTTGGATGTATATAGAAACGTTATTATTATTTAATTATACCAAATGGCTGGTTAGGCCTTCTAAGTCAACTGGCGGGTTTAGCCAGCTGACGGATTATGCCAATCCAATAATTCGTCTAAATAAAGAGTGATGTGGTGGTGTTTTATTTAATTATTTTGGTTGTATATATAAACGTTATTATTATTATTCAATTGTACCAAATGGCTGGTTAGACCTTCTAAGCCAACTGGAGGGTTAAGTCAGAATATATGCTTTAATTAAATAATTAGTGCAAACTGGCAACTCAGCCTTCTAAGCCAACTGGTGGACTAAGCCGGAATATATGCTTTAATTAACTAAATAGCACAAACTGTCAACTCAGCCTTGTAAGCCAACTGGCTGATTAATCCAGAATATAACCTTTAATTAAATAAATAGCGCAATCTGGCAACTCAGCCAGATACGCCAACTGGCTGATTAGGAACATATTAAGACAACGGCAGCTCGGCTGCAGTCTTGATATGCGCTTGGCTCCAGCCAGGCGAACACCTTTCCTCTTCCTTTCTCTCCGTCTTCTCTCTCTTTCTCTTGGGGGATAACTCCGCCTCCAATTTGCATAACCCCTTGTTGCTCTGCCAACATTCCCCCGTATTGCATAACAACTTGCAACATTTCCCCCTGTTGAATAACAACGTGCACCATTCCCCCTTCCCCCTTGTTGTATAACAACTTGCAACATTGACCAACATTTGCAATTGAATTGCACTCGTCCATTTTGCGCCCATTCTACTGACTAGAAATAACGGGTGGAAGTTGACAAGTAGAAGGTTCGAGACAGCACTTGCCAAAAACGTTTCTACGCATAGAATAGTAAATAGGTGGAATAGTTTGCCGGTAGAAGTAATTAGTAGCACGTCTATAAACATGTTTAAAAATCGATTACATGCATATGTTGATAGATTGGGTATTAGGGTGTCAATTTTGTCAACTTTTTTCAAATCAATTTTGGTAGTGAAAATATAGTGTCTTTTCATGTCAAAACTTGAAATTGGCCAATCAAAATGAAATAAAATAACCCTTACCTACATCAATTTTACCTTAAAGTTTCAGAAATTAACTCTTTTACTAAATAATAGGACATAAATTGATTAACTATTCATCTGTCACAGAATTATCTCACTGATCGCATATGGAGTGTTTTCAAGGTCATATAATTGTTGTACAATGTACAAGTCACAACATGAATAGAACTGTCCCTCACTCTCAGTCCTCAGTTGCCTCTTAGATGTCATAGACGGTGGTTTGCTGTTATTGCTCTTGTACCTACTTCATAGTTATTCTACTAGACGAATACTACAGTTTAACTGTAAGTATGGATTATTGATTATTACAATTATTTATTATTATCATATTCTTCTGTCTAATTATGTTGTAATCCCATGAAATATTTTTTATTGAATTTTAGAACATCGAATGACTAAACTTTGAAACATCGTAATTGATATAAAATACTTAAATGTTTTTCTTTCTTTTCAGATATTCCTAAGATGCCAAAATTGAAGACAAGAGGTCAGTCGTAATGCCACTTGAGCCTGTTAATCGGTACAGGCAAGGAGCTTCCCGTATCAGAACTACCAACAGTGCGAGACATGCTGAGACTAGGGTTACTCCTTCGTGAACAAAATACAAAGGATAGAAGGAACTACACGAAAGAGCTCATAAGGGACATGATTCCCCCCTCTTCTGCATCAGTGGAAAAAAGCTAATGTGCTAATCAAACCACCTGTACTCAATCAGTATAGAACTATTGAGCTAAAATTAACAAAGCTGTGGCACAAAGCAGTTGAGACATCACTTGGTAAGGAAAACTAGCAAAGAAAATAAATTTCTGCACACACTGATACTCTTGACATTTTTAACTGCCAGTGTTCCATAGGTTGTGTTCTGAAGCCAATTGTTCTCCCTCATGCAGAGAGAACCTCACCCTCACATTGATTGTCGCTGTCCTCGTGAGAAGAAGATCCCTGTTTTGGAGCTGGCTTTCATAAAGGCGCAGAGAACAAAGGCAGGAGGCCAAGGAAGTATGCAAATTGGTTCGGCAGATTATTCAGAAACCAAAAAACAGATTGTTATTGCTAAGAAAAAAGAGAAAATCCGAGAGAGAGAAGAAAAAGAAGAGTGAAGAAGCCACCCAAAGCGATGAAGAGCTCTATCAAGAGGTTTCTCACTTCTTTGAAAGCTCTTCAGATGAACAGAAAGAAGCAACATCAGATGATAGCTCCAAAATGCCATCTGAACCTTCGCCGAAGAGAATGAAATACAACACTAAAGACATCTCAAACATTGCCCTTGCCAGTATTCGCCACCATACGGGGCTACGAGAGACTGCAAAGATTGCCACTGCCGCTTGGATTGATGCGGGCCTCATCAGCCGAAAGGATACATCCTTAGTGATAGATCATAATAAGATAAGAAGAGCACAAGAAAAAATAATGAAGGAAATATCTGATCAGCATGAAAAAGATTTGAAGGAGGAAGGTCTCTCTTGCCTTTTGTTTGATGGAAGAAGAGATGACACAAAAGTTCTCCTAGAGGTAGAGAGAATGGACAGAAAGTTTTCCGGTCTCATTAAAGAAGACACTACTCTGTGTGTTCCGAACCTGGTGGCCGCTATTTGTTTCACTTTGTTCCTGAAACAGAAGTAGAAGGCAAGAAACATGCAGAGGCAATTGCTGATCAAATAATATGTTGGCTTCAAGAAAGAAGACTTGACAGTTCACTGCAGGCCGTTGGTGGAGACTCAACTGCGGTGAACACTGGATGGCAGGGCGGTGTTTATGACGCATTTAGAGAAAAAACTTGGAAGAAGGCTTGTTTGGATTGTATGTGATTTGCACACAAGGGAACTACCTCTTCGTCGTCTCATCCAGGAACTTGATGGCCCTACAAAGAGCAACAACAAGTGGTCAGGCCCCCTTGGCAACATGCTACTGTAGATGAAGCAACGGAATTAGAAATAAATACAAAATTTCTAAAGGTCGAAGTATTCCTCCCCTTCCAGTGTTGTCTGAAGAAGTTATCAAAGACCTCAGCACGGATCAATCTTACGCTTATCGTATTGTTCAAGCAATCAGATCAGGAGAGTTGCCTCAAAATCTGGCTCTCTTGGAGATTGGACCCGTAAGTCACAGTCGTTGGTTAACTACAGCGATTCGTTTCTGCAGGATTTGGGTTTCCAAACATGCACTGAAGGGCAAAATGCTACAGAATTTGATGTTGATTGTTGAATTTATTATTGGGTTTTATCTTCCTCCCACTGGTTCAATGAAAAACTTAATCCAATGTGGATGGAGGGGCCCAACCACATTTTCAATTACAGCTACTGAGAACCCAAAGGAAAGTAGTGGTGGACATTGTGTTACCTGTGGTGAGAAGGTCCGCTTGGTATGCTAGGCCAGAGGCAGTTTTGCAAGCAATACTGTGCAGCCAATGTACCAAAGAGCGAACTGAGGCTGTGGAAATCATTCTAAAGCTTAGAGGAACATCACTAGATGATGACCAGCTGGGACTGCTCTGTTCGGACAAGGAAGGTACCTCCGATAAACGTCAATGCCACGAAATTGTCAGAATTAGCTAACTTGAGTGTTCGGAAGTTTGGAGCCACCACTGACAACATGTATAACAAACAAAGATTTAACACAACTTAGAGGCCCCAATGCAAGTGCCAATGACCTTTCACACTCAGAGTGTGGAGAGATGTGTGAAAATGGTCACAGAAGCACTAGTCAAGTTTACAGTCACGAGAGGCGAGAAGGCTACATCAAAGCGCAAGTAGCAAGCCGAATGCTGATGTCAAGGAACCGCAACAAAAAGGGACATGACTGCATTGGTTACTTTCAATAAAGACTCTCAATGATATCTTATTGCCCTTTAAATGTGATAGGAGTTGCGCACATTTGTTATTTTGTTACGAATTATGGAAAAATGGAATTTTTGATTACAAATGATTAGTAGGAGTTATTTTTTATTGTTTTTGAAGCAAGGATATTATTTTGTATGCCAAATGATTACATTAAATTGCTACCAAATCACATGATTTTCAATTTAGTCATTTCACCCCCAAAATTGACACACCCTATTGGGTCGAGTTTAAGGTAGTAAATTTAAGGCTTTGTGGTTCAGAACCAACATAAAATTGTAGGTCCTCTCCGCCACCACGGAGGACATGCACAATACATAATTACGAACACAGTTTGGTAGACCAGCCATGAGTGGACCCTAGGGTCTTTGTTGGTCTGAAACATTATTCCATTATAACTTCAGGTGAATCCCTTTCATGTTCATACAGCTCATGAGGATTTTCCTCTCCACAAATCCTACAATTGTGCCGATTAACATTGCCCGATATGTGAAATGTAGCCTTGTCATTATTTTGGAAAATGGGGTTTATTCTAAAAAGAAAGGAAAATGGCAATCATTATTCACAACCAACTAAAACTTATACGTTTATCCCTTGTATTCATGTAAAAACCATTTCATTATCTCAATTACCAAAAACGTTATTCGACTTTCTTTTTGCTATATTAATTTTGGGACACCCGTTATATAAGTGTGTGTGTGTGTGTGTGTGTACAGTTCAGCATCTGTATATAATTTCATACTTTTAATGTAATTGCAACACACTTGAGTCTCATTTCGCCTCCGAATTACCATTCCACTATGACGATTCGAACGCCGCTCAGAGGCATCTCCGATAGCAAAGACGCAACGAAAAACATTAACTGCGGGAATCGTTTCAAAGAGAAAATAGGAAATTAAGTGAAACGTAAAGAGGGAAGCAGTCTCAACAGGAACAAAAATCGGGAAAGTGAAATGACAGACCAAACAAGTTTCAAGCGATGCTCTAACCATTTTCATTCTTAATAAATAGAGTATTTTCAAAATGCATTTACTAACATTTTATTCTCAAGTCGAAGAAAATTTATATACGAGTTTATGTAGCTATAACCTATATATATATATATATATATATATATGTGTGTGTGTGTGGTGTGTGTGTGTGTGTGTGTGGCAACATAAGGAAATTCGTTTTTCTCGCCGTTTTCCTCACGGCCTGTCGAAGTAAACAAAGTGGTGAAATCCGAACACGTGTGCTGAAACGCATGGAGAATACAGACTTCCAGAAAGGTGTTTAAGACTCACCTCACAATCTTATTTCAGATCATCAGTATGGGTTCTGCAAGGGAAACTCTACTGGCGACCTTTCCTATCTCTCTTTCTCTTGGTCGTCTTCCTTTCGGAATTTTGGTGAAACTTTTGCTATTGTGCTGGACATATCAAAAGCTTTTGATAGAGTCTAGCACAAATCTTTAATTTCGAAACTGCCCTTCTTCGGTTTCTATCCTTCTATCTGGGCCTTCATCTGTAATTTCTTTTCTGGCCGATTTATAGCTGCGGTTGTAGATGGCCACTATTCTTCTCCTAAAGTTATTAATAGTGGTGTTCCTGAGGGCTCTGTCCTGTCACCTATTCTTTTCCTTTTATTTATTAATGATCTGTTAAATCGCACTTCTTGTCCTATCCACTCCTATGCCGATGATTCCACTCTTCACTTCTCCACCCACTTCACAAAGCTTCCCTCTCAACAGTCAATCCATGCTTTGCGTGAGATGGCTATGGTGCACCTGACCTCTAATCTTTCTACTATCTTTGATTGGGGTAGAGAAAACCTTGTGGCTTTCAATGCCTCAAAAAACTCGGGTCCTTCATCTGTCTACTCGTCACAATCTTCCACTCGACTTACCCCTTACCTTCAACAATACACAACTCAATCCTTCCTCTTCTCTTTACATTCTTGATGTCTCCATTTCTCGTGATCTTTCATGAAAAGACCACACATATCTTTCATGTGATCTTTCATCGAAAGATCACATATCCTCTTTCTAAAACGGCTTTAAAGAGGTTAGGTGTGCCGTACCGGCTCCGCAGTTTTTAACTCACCCTCAGTTGCTGTCTTTTTACAGGGGTCTTGTCCGTCCCTGTACGATGTGTCTGGTGGCTCAACCCACACCGTTGTACTTGACCGGGTGGAATCAAAGGCGTTTCGTTTCATTAATTCCCCGCCTTCTATTGACTGTCTTCAGTCTCTCTCTCTTCGCCGCACTGTTGCCTAACCCTCTCTTTACTATCGTTCTTATAACGGACACTGCTCTTCTGCACTCTCTAACTGCATGTCTCCTCCTTTAATGAGAGCACGCAGTACCAGACTTTCGACACATTCTCATTGCTTTTCTGTCCAACTCTCTAACGCAATGGTTAATCGGTATTCTCAGTCATTCATCTACTCAACCGGTTAACTCTGGAAATATCTTCCTCATTCCATCTTTCCTCCTGTCTGTGACCTCCACTCTTTCAAACGCAGTTTCCAGGCATGTCGAAAACTCTGAACCTTGATTTTGGCTGTCTTCTTTCTCTATTGGGGAACATTTTTACAGCATTCGCCCTTGGCCCCTCCTTCCTGCATAAAAAAAATAAATGAACTAATTATTAAT
The DNA here is from genome assembly GCA_023014485.1 of Bathynomus jamesi. Lineage (NCBI taxonomy): Eukaryota > Metazoa > Arthropoda > Malacostraca > Isopoda > Cirolanidae > Bathynomus > Bathynomus jamesi. The sequence continues at coordinate 562,480 of JAJOZX010001484.1, forward strand.
AAAAATAAATTATAAAAATCACATTAATGACGTAAATCAATGGAAAGATATGATACTGCAAGTGAAGTGATGAAATCATGCACGTTTTTTGGGGGTGAGAAACTGAACACTATATAAGCAATGTAATGAGTTCATAATTGTTCAACGTTTTTATTTAATTAACTTTCCATTAATTTCACATTTTGCGTCACTTAAATGACACTTTCTTTTGGTTCTTTTTCTGATATTTATACGACACATATAAACATGTAGAAGTATTTGTAGAAACACAGAATTGTAGTACAATTTGTACTATTATTTCTACTCTGACTGTAAGTCCGGTAGGTTGTGAAAGGGTTAAATGGTTGAAGGCCATTGACTGAAGGCAAAAATAATTCTAAGTCATCGGCATATGGACAATTACAGCGAAAGAAATTTTATTGCGTAAAAGCAATATCGATAGAATTACCCCTTGACATTCCCTATTCTTCAACAACCCTGCCTACACTCCACATAACATCCCAATATTTCACTCACATATTGATGACTAAACCAATACATTATAAAACTAATAATATAATCAGGAATTCCATTGTCATTCAGATTTCCAAATAAAACATCATGATTAGCTTTGTCAAAGATCTTATAAGGACATAGAAAATAAGCATATACATCAATATTATTTCCGATGTATTGCAAAACAATTTCTTTCAAACAAAATGCAGCCGTTGTGATGGAATAATTAAACCTGAAGCTATGTTGACGATCATTAACTTAATTTCATCTTTTGTGGAATAAAATATTCGAATATCTTTAAAATTATAGAGGAATTCATTACCGGCCCATAATTGTTAGAAACACGAGATTGCCTTCTTTATTTTTAATAATTAGTGTGACTGAAGCTGAAACAACCAAGAGTCAGGCACAAGGTCATGCGTGATACAAATATTAAACAACGCTTCTTGATCAAGTGGGACAAATTTAAAGGGGAGAACTCTATAATTTATCAGACCCTAATAAATTTTTAAGGTTGTTTACATTATTCATAAATTCCTTTGTGTTAATTAAACAGGTTTACAATATTTTTATTGGGTTAAGTAGTATGACCGCAAAATGGACGCGTGCAACGTAATTACAAATGTTGATCAATGTTACAAAAGGGAGGATGGGGGAATGTTGAAAGAGGTTATGCAACAAGGGGGAGAGGTAATCCCCCAAGCTGCAATGAAGGGGAACTCCCCAGCTAACCTCTTTGGGGTAGAAGGTTGGACGGCCTCACCCCCCAAAGGGGTGTACCTAACCTAAAAGAGGGAGAGAAAGGAGGAGGGTCTTTGGGGCAGAAGGTGGGACGGCCTCACCCCCGAAAGGGAAACCTAACCTAAGCCCTAACCTAAGAAGGAGAGAGGGGTGTTCGCCTGGCTCCAGCCAGACGCATAATGAGAGTTCATCCGAGCGCCCGCTGTCTTATAAGGTCCTAATCAGCCAGTTTGCTTAATTCGCCAGTTGGCTTAGAAGGCTTAATCTGACTTAGAAGGCGTAAATGGCTTGTTCAGGTGTACATTATTAGGGTTGAGTTGCCAGATTGCGCTATTTATTTAATTAAAGCATATATTCTTGACAGTTGGCTTAGAAATCCGCCAGTTGCCATAATCCGCCAGTTGGCTTAATCCTCCAGTTGACTTAGAAGACCTAGAAGGCAGGTGTATGTGTATATATTAACTAACTTCTCAGCTGCCAGATTGCGCTATTCAGATATTCTTGACAGATGGCTTAGAAATCCGTCAGTCGGTTTAGAAGGCGTAACCAGATTCAACCAGATTCAATTTCACGAAATATATAGAAAATAAATACACAATCCTATACAAACGAGGAATATATGCAATAAAAATTATTAATAATATAAGAAATACGAACGAAGGAATATATATATAATAAAAAAATAAAATAAAAAATAATATAATACAAAACGATGGAGTATAACCATCAATATAACAGTACAGGAGAAATATATCAGGTCATCCCATAAGTAATGTAGTTTTTTAGATCGGAATTTGAAGGACAAAAAAAAATCAACTGAAACTTTTTAATCTAGTATATATTTTCCATCGGAATCAATGACACTCTGCCAACATTCTACAAGCTTTTCAATGCCATGTTTATAAAATTCAGGCGGTTTTGAGGCAAAAAACGTACAAAGACTGGTGTGCAGGTAATCTAAAGAAGTATACTGTTTCTCGTCAAGATAGTTTTGCAGACTCCTGAAGAGATGATAATCTGAAGGCGCAAGGTCTGGAGAATGTGGAGGATGTGGAAGTTTTTCCCACCCAAGCTCTTCAATTTTTACAGAATTGATCCGAGCGGTATGAGGACGTGCGTTGTCATGGTGGAACACGATTCCTTTCCGATTAACCAAAGAAGGTCTCTTTTCTTTTAGTGCAGCGTTCGATCGATCCAGTTGTTGACAGTAGACTTGAGCGGTGATTGTTTGGTTGTGTGGTAAGGTTCCAAAGTGTATTACACCACCTTTATCCCACCAAACACTAAGTAACACCTTCCGAGGGTGAAGATTTGGTTTTGACACAAACCCCCTGTCGACGGCGCTTAACATTCTGGTACAGTATCCACTTTTCACCACCAGTCACTAAACTGTGCAAAAACGGATCTTGGAGTTCACGGGAATGAAGAGCTGTGCTAATGTTTACCCGCACCCTCAGATTGTCGACCGACAATTCATGTGACACCCATTTTCCCAACTTAGGCACTTTCCCGAGTTGTTGCAAATGTCGATGGATGGTGGACGGGGATGAATTGAGTTTCTGGGCCAATTCTTCGACAGTTGCTGAACAGTCTTCTTCAAGTGCGGCTAACAGCAGGTCATCATCAAACTCAGCAGGGCGTCCAGAGCGTGCTGCATCTATCAAACAGCAGTCACCATTCCTAAACTTTTGAAACCATCTTTGACATTTCCTCACATGCATAATATCGTTGCCATAAACGTCCTGAGTGTTTCGCGTTGCTTCAGTAGCACTATTCCCTTTTTTGAACTCGTAAAGCATTATATGCCTGATATGCTCTTCTCATACCGCCATGTTTATGAGGGGTTCACATAAAGCAAAACACGCGCCTTCACTGGTCAAGGTCTGTAAAGTATGTAGCGAAACACGATAGATCTTCTCTTAGATATAACCTTCGGAAAATTTATGCTTGAACCGAGTAGGACTAGTTTAAACTTAATCTATCGTCAAAAACGACATTACTTATGGGATGACCTGACATATATACACAGTTATATTAAATAATTAAATATATTGAAAATTAAAAAAATAATAATATAAGAAACTATGGAGTATAATCATCAACATATTAGTACAGGAAATATATACATATATATATACATATATATATATATACACAAATTATATTAAATAATTAAATATATTGAAAATAAATATACCTTACATCAAAATACATTCGCCTTTTGTTCTACTGCGCTTAACTAAAACACTAAACTCGCACGTAATCGAGTCTACAGTCACATCATTATTGCTTTGCACTACGCAGTAAATACGATTTAGCATTATTTCACCGCTCAAGTTATAGGGAAACTTATACTCGATGTAAATGGCCTTCATATCGTTCAATACTATTTTTGTGCCCACTTTACATTCGGTTGACAAGTTATCTTTTAACACGGATAGAATACATTCAAAAGCACGCACAAAGAGGTCATCGTTAGGCACCACATCATTATTAGATACCAGAGATGGGAAATCGGATCGGATTCGAATCGATAATCGGAATTAATCGATATTTTTTGAGAAATCTGAATCGAAAAAAATTCGAATCGAAAATCGGGCGCTGATCTGAATCGAAATTTTGATCCGAATCGAAAAGAAACGATGAATCCGAATTCGAATTCAAATCGATAAAAAATATGGATCCGGATTTTAAAAATTTGGTTATAACTAGGGCGGTCAAAAGTCAATAAAGTCAAATTGTTTCCTATGGGGCACTTTTCGCTGAAACGACTGAAAATGCAGTAAAACACCTGTAGGGGGTATATTACCAAAGTTAATAGGTCAACCAAAAGTCAACTTTTACCTGTTAGGTCAAAAAATAGCAATGAGGTAAATAAAGTCAATTTTTTGGAATAAATAATTAAAATAACTAAAAATTGGCATCTTTTTGGTTAACTGGCAACTTCGCTGCTCGTATTTGTTGACACTTTAATTGCATGTGTCAAGGCTTCTACTCTTAAAAACAAAAGAAGGAAGGAATTGTTTGCTGAAATAGGAACTCCTCCAGAACCGATTGTAACACGTTGGGCAAGCTGGCTGAACGCTGCTTTTTATTATGCAGACAATTTTCCAAATGTGAAGACAATTGTGGAAAATTTTGAAGATGAAGGAATCATTGTTCAGAAGGCTAAAGAGAGTGTTGCTAATGAAAAACTGCCAAAGCAACTAATGTCAATCAAAATGAATTATAGTTTGATTGCTAGCTTAGTGACTAGGATGGAAGCATCTGATTGCACCATTAGAGAGGCATATGAAACCATTTCTTCTATCAACCTTGGCGAAGATATGTGTTCAGTCAAACAATACATTGAAACAAGACTCAAGACAAATGGTATTTGTGAAATAATTAACCTCAGTAGACCTGAAATCTCACCAACAGTTTATGGTCAGTTTTTGCAATGTCAACCAACAACTGCCGCTGTAGAGAGATCTTTCTCCATGCTTAATAAATTATTAAGTAAGGATCGCAATTTTTTGCCAGAAAATGTCGGCAAATACTTCATAATTTACCACAATCGGTCAACTGATGTAGAAGAGCAAGAATAAGTAATTAAAGTATCGTTTTTATTATTGAAAGTAAAGGCAACTTTATAAGTCAATTTTTTCAATTCGTAAGGTCAACTTTCTTAATTTTTTCGGTCAACTTTTGACTGCCCTAGTTATAACTTAGAAATAACTTATATGGCTTATTAACGTTTCCGGTTTCACCACAGGTAAAGACTGACCTTTCCGAGAATCTGTTTGCTCGGACAAAAATCATACTAATCCTATACTCCATCCAGTAAGGTGCTAATCCTAATCCTTAAATTTTGGTATTGTCCGAGAGTGACAATTTCACACGCTCCTCAAAGAAATAACCTTTTGCCTTCGAACATTGAAAATATCTTAGTTGTCAGGGCTAATTTTAATTTGTAAATTTGTATCTATACAGTGGATATATTTCTTAAAGTATTATTATCATATTTTAATTTTTATGTATGCTATAATTAATATTTCTTGTATATATGAGCCCTAATTGTTTAATAAATTAGCTTATTGAATTTTTTTTTTTTGCACCTTATTAAGAGTAAATCTAAAGTTATTACTTAGATCGCTAATAGACTGAGAATTATCTGTATTATTTATTAAAAATGAAACTTATTAATAATAGCCACCCCTTGACTAAAACAACGATGATAGGTATAATTTTATTAAATGAACTCATAAAAATCAAGAAAAATTAGGCCTGGATCCGAATCGGATTCGAATCGGATCGAAATCGAAAAAGAAATAATCCGAATCGGAAAAAAATTCGAATCGATAAAAACCGAAAAATTTGAATCCGAATTCGAATCTATATTTCTCTTTGCGTGAAATCGGATTCGAATTTGAATCGAAAAAGATTTCGATTTCCCATCCCTGTTTGATACAAGTTTATAAACACACTTTTCCAATCGAGGGTTTTTTTTTTACCGATCCGAGCTTCTCAATCGTGAACTCTTCTTCACAACGCATAGCGGCAATTGAAATAATCTAAGTCGTAACGACAGCTGCTCATTATATAGAGGTACAATTCTTCAGGGTGAACAGTGGAGGCGAGCTCTACCCTGTACCGCTCAAGTCCTTTGTACCAAAGTTCATGATATTTCGAAGAGTCTAAACCTTTTAAATAAGCATCCAGCTCTAGACCATTCTCGCCTTGTTCATTTCTACATTCGACAAATCCGTCGAGCAGAGCGGTGTATGCGTATTCAAGCACCGTGTCAAAATATATCATATCCGTAACACGCGCGTCTAATATAGGCTTCAGCTTGCGGAATCCGACGATTTCAAACATTCTGTCGAGGATGAATCGGTTTCGCATGGGGACAAGAACGTTATTATCAGATGCATTCTTCCACATCAGTAGTATATCAATGCATGGCTGATCGTTATTTACTATACACAACGTACAAACAACGGCATATGAGGGGGCATCACTAATCTGTTCTCTTCTTGTACCTATACCTGCACGAAGACTCTATCTATACTATCATGAAGACTCTATTCATCTCCTCAACACTTGCATAAATAACATTACGTTTACCAGAGTTTGCTTGTCTACAAGTCGTTTCAAGTACATAGTTAATGGCACCGGTTTCACGCCTGAACACGCGAAATGACTTCGTCACGGACATATCGTACACGGCATTGAGAATGCTTCTCAAAGGAAGTTCCATCGTATTCGAGGTGCACATCCAGTCGGTTCAAGCTCTGAGATGACTATGAGGCACGGGTGGGCGGATCGGCTCGACGGGGGAGCGAGACACACCATAAGCTGTTGATTCGTGTACGGATTTGTTCTAGCATGAATCACGCGAGTACTTGCACCCATTATACCGGGCAATTTTACAGGCACAAGTGGGATTTTCAGTTTTAATGTTCTATGCGCACTAGACGTTCTCCACACATTAACAATCCGGTGCACTATTTGAGAGAAACATGTGACCGTATTTATCTTTTTTGTTTAATAATCAATACTCTTCTCTAAACTCTATTAAAAACTCACGCAGGCCTTTAGCCACAACCTCACTGAGAACCTCGTCATGATATACAGGGTGTTTCAGGAGGAAAGGTCAATACTTCGGGAGGTGATAGTATCGGTCATTGTGAGAAAAAAAGTTCATATGAATATGTGTCTAATTCTGAATGGTTACGGAGATACAGCCGTCAACCTCAATGCACTTTGCAACTCGTGTGCGAAGATCGCGTGTTGTTCGTCTGAGTTGATCTTGACGTTCCTTTATGCGGGCAGCAGCATCCAAAATGCGCGCGAGCAATTCGTCTCGTGTATCCACCTTTCTTTTGTAAACTTGACTTTTCATCCATCCCCACAAACAATAATCTAACGGAGAGAGGTCTGGAGACCTTGGTGGCCATTGAATGGGACCACCGCGGCCGATCCATCGACCAGGGAAAGTTTGGTTAAGGTATTGCATCACCAGACGGGTAGAATGGGGAAGAGCTCCGTCATGCTGAAAGTACATACCAGCGCGTGTAGCCAAAGGAACATCCTCCAATAGTCCTGGCAATTCATTTTGCAGAAATTCTAGGTAACTTTGTCCTGTAAGACGATTCTCTAAAGTAACCGAGCCAATCAGCTGATCATCGATGACACCGCACCACACATTGGCAGAGAAGCGATGTTGAAAATTTGTTTCCACAGTGGCATTTGGATTTTCGTCTGACCACCGATGAGAGTTACGAGTGTTGTTAATACCGTCACGGGTGAAAGTAGCTTCATCGGTGAACAGTATTAATCGAAGCAATCGGCGATTAGCATTTACCCAATGACAAAATTCCAGTCGCATGGCAGCGTCTCCTGGTTGAAGGTGTTGTACACGCTGTACATGATATGGATGCAAGCCTTCCTCACGTAATGTTCGCCATACTCTTGTGTGTGGTACACCGAGACGTGTAGAAATTCTTCGTGAGCTAGTAGTAGGACTACGCTCTATCAACTGAAGAATGTTTTCCACTTCATCCACATCTTGTTGACCTTCCCGTTCAGATGAAACATGAGCGCTGGGAAGTGTACCAATCTCACGCAATATATTCAAACCCAGTGGCGTGTACTCCTAAGAGGCAAGGTAAGCATTGCTTACCCTATAAAAATTATTCCCTTCCAATTTTACAACAAATATTATTGAGGGGACATTCTAGCATCAGAATGCTTTCCACAGCATATTAGATTGATCTGAATCTTATTTACATGGATTTGGGAAAAAAGGGGAGTAACATAAGTTAAATTAATAGTTTTCACCTTACGTCTGGCAGTGGCATATCATTTTATTATGCAAGAAGCTGAACGAGGTTACTGCAAATTGAATGTTGCGTATTTCAGGGACAGATTTTCAAGCGGCAAGCGCCCGTCTTGCAAGTTTCAAAAGTCTGGACTCCTATTACAGCAGGTATAAATTCACTGAGACTTAAATAAAAAAAGTGCAGAATGCTCTATATACAATTAAAATAAATAATATGTTAACTAAACAAAGATATTTTAATTTGGAAGGGAATAATTTTTATAGGGTAAGCAATGCTTACCTTGCGTCTTAGGAGTACACGCCACTGTTCGCAAACCGTCGACGGTATTCTGCAACAGGAGTTGTTGCACTTCCATCGCAAAAACCGTAGACATACACCATATCAGCATATTCAGCATGTGTGAAGGTGTGTGGCATTCTTAACACTGCTTCAAACACCAAACAATATCACTCACAACAGTCAGCTGTCGATTGGCTTATGTTACATGCTTACATTACAGCTTACATGGTTCAAGGTTATAGGGGAGGGAAGGGGGAGGAAGAGCTGCGCGCGCATCAGATTCAAACAGCTCTATGTCCGTAACCATTCAGAATTAGACGCATGTTCATATGAACTTTATTTTTTCACAATGACTGATACTATCACCCGAAGTAGTGACCTTTCCTCCTGAAACACCCTGTATATGAATGTAGTGGTAAAAGTACTTTAGCTTGTCCATGATGACAAGTTTTACATTCTCAGCCGCAGGGGACGCGTACTCAGTATGATCCAGCACGACATAATACCGCCTGTCACACCACTCATCAACAAGACTCATTAACCATATCCGTTGCTTCTTTTCTGCACGCGTTGTTTCTTTCACCTTACGGTATATGTGCGCTTTTATACAGTTTAGGCCGCAAAATTCGGCAATACTCTCGCCAGAATATCCATAGAGTATTTGAACATCTTGTTCATTCGCGCGTTTCAATGTAGCCTTAAAAGTCTCAAAGGAGGGGGGGGGAAGTCTTTCAGTATTCACCACATCTTCCGACTTTACCGAATACCACTTCATAAACATCGAACATGCAATATCAAAAGTAGCCATTACTATTTTTCGTCTACATGAGAACATACACGTCTGAGCTCCAGGGCTTGCAGAGGTCAACTGAGCACGCCGGGGTAGAGATATGCCCATGTAGTAGCAGGAGTCACGTGACACCTTTGATTGAGCTTACACTGGTCGAAGCTTAAGATTGTACATACGCACGCACACAAAGGAGAACATGAAACCCTTATTGAAACAAATATACGTACTAAATAAACAGCGTTAACAATACATATATATATATATATATATATATATATATATATATATATATATATATATGTGTGTGTAAAAATGAACAATGAATAATCAATATTCATTTTTACATAAAAACCAAAATCGCTTATCGCGAGTTTGGATAAAAAATTTATTTGTAGCTTTCTATTTTCGTTTGTGTCACAACCCTACGATCTACCATTTCTATGGTTTAGTCGTATCCATTTTTTCATTTTTCATTTGTTATAGAATTTGTTATAATTAATTATGATTGTCTTGCATCTCACCCTCGACCCTAGATTATGCATACACATTGCATATAACAGGATTGGAACCCGTAGTTGTACTATACGTACAAATTCAATAACTATGACGTCACATTTTCCCGTCATTAATTTCCCTTCATCATATCTCTAGTATTCAATATATGAAAATTCTTTAACATCATAATAAAAAGTGTATACTCTATAGAAGTCATTATTTATATGTTATGTGTGTGTATAAATATAACTATTATTCGACCATATCCCCCCCATACGTCCATATCTTATCTTGACCATTATCCTATGTCAATTTTATTAAATATTCATTTTCCCCGTGAAATGCAAAACTTTATGCATTCGTTCGAAAACGCGCAAATACGTTCTCGTATTATTTTTTATTATTTTTTTCAAGTGCGTTCACCCCTCACAAGATATTCATAAATGCTTAGGTAAGTGATCGAATTCGCTAATCACAGCAAAATCGAACGCTTCCAAGATAAATATCTCCTCTCGTTCTGATTCAAATTTATAACATATTATAACATAATATAACATATTATGTTGTATATAAATCCATACCGTATGTGCCCATGTACTTTGTATCATATTTCGAACATCTTAATTTTCTATTAATATGAAACACTGTAAAAAGAAAACAAAGTTATAGTGACTGTTTAATTGTAATTAACTGTAATACTTTAATTTAATATAACGTAATGTACGTTATGAAACTGTAATTAATAATAACTTGTAATGTACTTCAATGAAACTGTAATTAAATGTAATGATTTAATATATAATGTAAGAATGTACTTTAATAGAACTGTAATGGACAATCATAAGCGAATGTGAAGTAATCCATAATCGCAATCATAATTGTAATAAACCAAAACGAAAATGTACTCAGTAATGTACTTAAATTGTACTTATGTACTACTACGAAATGATATCGCCTTCAGAAATGAAGACTCGGCGAAAAATACGATGTTTTTTTTTTTTTTTTTTTTTTTTTGGAATCTTTCAAACATCTGATCATGTGTTTAAAAGGGGGGAAACTTAACCTTCAACTTCATTCCCCCAACATCTAGACTTATATGATACGTGTAATTGTAAAATTAACTTCACTTCATTACTGCACTCTTCTTTGGTCACTACTACGAGACTCCCTTGTTAGCAGCCTCGCTGCGAGGAGGGGGTAGAGGCCCCTTGCCTCCTTATTTTTTAGATTCCGGCCTGAACCATGGTCGAAAGAGGTCAAACCTCTACCCCTGTAAATTCAAAGCACTACCTGTACATTTTTAGAAGTAAATTACAGTAAGAGAAACTTTTTATTTTCTCCTTCGAGTTGAGCTCTCTTCAGAAGAACTTAGTCAGTAAAGCCGATAAGTTATAAAAGAAAAGTCGATAATTTTAGTATCAGAGAAAGTATCAGAGTATCATAGAAAGAGAAGAATTAACAACTGTCGACCCTATAGCGAGAGAAAAGAATTAGAATGTTATAGAAGAAATATCCGTTGCTGCCTCCCAACCAGAACCCCCGTCGATTCGAACCACCCCAGGGCCATAGACGGAGGGGTTAACATATTATATATATATAAACAATCAATGATTAAGGTATCCAAAGGGTACGGTATCATAGGTACCAGGCACCTGGTAACGTTTCCTATAGTTGCTACGGCATACGTTCGTTCCCCTAAGTTCCTTCACACACCCCAGTTTTTGCGCCCGAAAATTGTGGGTCCACACAGTTAGTTGGGGTGGATGGTCGCCCTCATCTACCAAGCACACTAGATCCTTCAACGAGTCAAAGTTAACGACTTGTCGGTTCGCATGGTTAAGCGTGATACCCTTAGCTTTCACCATATATTTCATATCCTCCCCCACCCTCATCCGCACCCCATAAGTTTTTGATCCTGTTGATACAAAGGAGTCAGCGTATGCACCATCACCATACTCATCATTGATCTCGTCAGTCAACTCTCCGAGGAATTCCCCAATAGGCGACATGTATTCACCCTCCCTCTCTGTGAATATTACGCTATCTGTGTCAGCGTACAGCACCCTCCGCCCAAGAGAGTGCAGTAGTTCCCAAAGCTTGATGCTTGCGTATGCCGTTGTGAAGCTGGCTACAGGTATGTTTGGAACACGTGAGGTATCTGTGGCCAGTTCGGTGATGTACTTTATTATGTAAGTATTACCTACATTCACGATCTCCATCACCTCTTTATCGAGAGCGTTGGCATAATCCCAGACTTCACTATAGCTTTGTGACAAATGAACGTTCCCTTTGGCAGTATTCTGTGCAAATTTTCCCCAAAGACTGTTTAGACACAACTTTGCACTAAAGTGCTTGCCAGGATTCTTAACAATTTGGGAACGGTCAAGCTGTATACCTTCACGGGCATGGTAACGCTGAATATAAGCCGTTTTTTCATCTTCGGTATCAAATCCTGGTGGATACCCCGATGCTTCTACCTTATCCTTCAAAAATGCGTTTACATATGGCGTGAAAAGGTTGGGTAGCTTCTGGAACCTCCACACCTCATGTATCTTCAATATTCTGTAGCCATTGCGAACGGCTAGTTTGAGCGTGTGATTACAGGATCCATTATTCTCCTCTGCGCACTTCACACACAGAGGAAACATGAGTTTGTGGTCTATAACAACAGGCAAGATAGGCATCCATAAATCGCGATGGTTGGCATGGCGGGGCCCACTAGTTTTTCAGGCGTACCTACGGGGTACGGATTGTTCTTCATTACGTAGGGATATAAAGAACAGAAGTCGTAGTAATGGAGGTTCACACCCTCCGTAGGCGGAAAGTGTAGCTTGAATGGGTTTGTACGCCCTCCAAACAAGCTATCACCGCATTTGAGGGGGTCCAACACCATCGAACGTTTGATGGCCCTTATTTCTTCACGGTACTGTCTATCTGTTTCTATCCGTGTATCATACTCATGCTCCCACAAGATCTTGTGAGTGAACTGGGAACCTATAAGTTGATCGCGGTTATGGGTCCAAGCGAGGCTGTCAGCGGAAGATCTTCTATGCAGATCCCCTGTGAAGACACATTCAGGGAATGGACATCCATGCCACCAGCAGCCGTTAAAGGAATACACAGTCTGGTCGCCAGTGGTTGGATCTTCACCTAAGCCATCCACCCAAAAAATACGACCATTTTGCCCAGAACTGCCGGGATTGTTTCTGTGAATGACGGCTAAGGTTTCTTTAGGCATGAAGTTATTCTTGAACATCGTAAAACATAATGAGGCGATCGTGGTTGCGATCGTTGTTCTAAAGGCCTGGAAACACTCTAAGCACGCGCACATCATTTATGTAATAACGATCACATTCATCAGCTATATTGTATGGACTAGTTTCATTAAAACTGTTGTAGTAGCGGTGAAAATCTTCACGCCCACTAATACTCATGTTGGTGTAGTTAAAGTAAAGTTCGGGGGGAGGTAGTCCTACGTAATTTAAAGTGTCACTTATGAGGAAAGTGTAAGGAAAATACCCTTTTGAAACTTCGGCGGCTACACCCATCACCTTGGGTAGCATGGCTAGTTTACAAGGTGTGAATAATAAAGTATCTTTAAACTGAACATTACCTCTTATCTGCATTTGTATAATTTTGTTCCCCCATTTCAACGGGTCGCCTGTAAATATCTCCGATGACTCGTGTTCAAGCAGTTCCTTTATAAGGAACTGTGTGTCAAATTTTGCCCCGTTATGGGCAAGAATATACACAGGCATTTTCTTTAACTTGTCCGCTAATTTGACAATACATGATACAAAGAGTTTCACAGGGCTGTCGTGTGCAATCGTTTTTAAAACGTTTGTTCGTTTACCACATTTGTGACACTCATCACACTCGACTTCCATGCACTCATCGCAGATAGTCTAGCTTACGAGTAGATGTGGGATAACCTCTTTTGTTTCAGGGTTTGTGTAAGTTTCTATATCGTAGTACACGGTTATACAGGGTTTATTTTTAGGCTTAGCATACATGCTTCACTCCATCCGCCTTATATTTTTCATGATATGTAGAACAGTGAATTTCATCGCATTTATGCACAAACTTACCCCAATTATTTATCTCATATATATGAAACATGCCACATTCACAGCTTCTCATTTTATTCAAATGCCAATTGACTTATGGAGCTCAAAGCATTTATTATTGAAAAATGTACGTCTACACACATTACATTCCCTCTTCTCGGTTTCGACTACACGACTTTCACATTTGGGGCTTTTACACTACTCCCATACCATGTAGCATTCCTTACAATGTTTCACTATATTATCCGCAAACTCGAGACATCTCTTACACAATTCATGATGCCTTTCCATATTTTCGTAGAGAGTCCTTATACAGGGTGTACATAAAGTCAGGATCTATTTTTGTGAAGCACTTGGAAATTATATGGAATTCAATCATAAAATGATAAAGTGGTAACATTTATTAAATAATTAAGAGTAGGATTCGACGTGACGTCCATCAGTATCCCTGCACAGCTCAAATCGTTCCGCAGCATTTCTAAACACATTCTGGAGCATTTGCGGGGTTATGTTATCTGCAGCAGTTCGTATACGTGTACGTAAGTTTTCAAGACTCGTAATCTTCGTCTGATAGACGTGCGATTTGATAAAGCCCCATGCAAAGAAATCTAAAGGGGTTAAATCTGGTGATCTCGCTGGCCAAGGTCTGTTGCTTCCGCGTCCGATCCAGCGATTTGGAAAACGTCCATTTAGATAATCCCGAACAATTTTGGCATAGTGACAAGGAGCACCATCATGTTGATAGACGACGGGGATAGGATTGTTAGTACCGTCGTCTATCAACATCATGGTGCTCCTTGTCACTATGCCAAAATTGTTCAGGATTATCTAAATGGACGTTTTCCAAATCGCTGGATCGGACGCGGAAGCAACAGACCTTGGCCAGCGAGATCACAAGAGTTAACCCCTTTAGATTTCTTTGCATGGGGCTTTATCAAACTTCACGTCTATCAGACGAAGATTACGAGTCTTGAAAACTTACGTACACGTATACGAACTGCTGCAGATAACATAACCCCGCAAATGCTCCAGAATGTGTTTAGAAATGCTGCGGAACGATTTGAGCTGTGCAGGGATACTGATGGACGTCACGTCGAATCCTACTCTTAATTATTTAATAAATGTTACCACTTTATCATTTTATGATTGAATACCATATAATTTCCAAGTGCTTCACAAAAATAGATCCTGACTTTATGTACACCCGGTATTACGGATGGGGAGATACGCTGTTCCTGACAATCCTAAAATAAGTAGAGTTCTTGTACGATCTCTCACACAGCTTTTAAAAACATACACAGTCCTACGACGATAATCCATTCCAAATACAACTATACGAATATTCATTTCCTGCTCTACTCTTCTCAGCTCTTCAGGACCCATGTTACACTCAAACTCAAGCTTACAATCTGAATCCAGTTTATGAGCACTGCACAACCGTAGGCAACCAAATATTTTTGACCCGGGTATTCAGTACAGTAAACATATGGACTAAGACTACTGCTATAAAGCCGTAACCACGATCGACGTTTATATGCTTTCTGTAAATAGACTAAGCATTGAAATTAAGAGTATAAGGTGTGGCACTATGACCCGCAACCCAGAATACTCTGTCAATATCTACCGTTAAGTTGTCCATATTGAAAGCTGTACTACTTTGAGAGGCCTGCATTATACGGCCCAAGATATATTCTATGTCTACAGCTGCCAAGAGTCTGAATGGTATTACTACCCAAAAATCATCTACATCCCCGTCATCTGACCCGAACCTGAAGGGCAAACTCCACAACACGCTCAACTACGCGCCGCAGTCCAACACGCTGCTATAGAGGACTCCAGGGTCAACCCTGACCACGTACCGATTTCTAGTCAGGGCTGGGGTAGGGTTAGCGGTGCGCACCAGTTCGAATGTTATACCTTCCTCCACAGCACGAGAAGCTGGTGCCGGTGTGGATGATGTACCTGGAATTGAACAGGTATAATGGGGTATATTTGAGGTTGGAGCTACTGTGGGGGTTGTGTCGTAAGACGTAGAGAGCAGGGGCTCTATTACTGGGGGTCTATCAACCGGTGCACTCCTGGCACGTTTTATACCTGACGTGGAAAGTTCTTCATCATCGTGCCCCCGCTTTGAACTGCCACGTGGTCGAGATGTCGCTGGTGAGGGTTCATCAGCGGGGTTGGAGTCTGTAGCCACACTGTCATCGGCGTCTTGCGTAATATCGATTATGGAGTGCTGTACATCGTCGTCATTCACGGTTCTGTGGAAGAAGAAAAACAAGAATATAAGGAGCAGCATTTAAATTTTGTTATATTTTGTAAATGCTCCATTTAAGGGTGTGACGTGTTAGAGATGGAATTTGTAGAAAAAATCAGGTTCACAAGCCCATCCACATGTATTATATCTGGCCCTACAGGATGTGATAAAATGTGTTTATGCTTAAAATCATTAAAGAAAAGGGGGAGATGTTCTCAAAATTTGTGCATAAAGTTATATGGTGCTATTCGACGTACCAATCAGTGTTCAACGAGTACCAAGATGATATTTTGTTCCACAAAGGTGTATATGACGTTAAATCGTTAAAGAGAAATGAGCAAACAGTCATTGTACTTGACGATCTCATGTTGGAAATGGATAAAACGTTTGCCGAGACATTTACAATATCTAGTCTTATTCGCGTAACGTAGAGATGTGTCACAAATTGGGGTATTAACCAGTCAAATGTTCCTGAATCAGCGTAAGGAGTTTTTGGAGGTTTAGAAAGAAGCCACAAGTCAGCGTTACGTATATTTGCTTTGTGACCTTCACCCGCGAAACACGTTTAGGGTGCTCCTAAGAAGGAATATAATCCCAAACAAGCCTGAAACGATGTATATTCCAGAATGACAAATAAGCTAAAGAAATACCATGAATTAATAAAAATCTATCAACGATTGCCACGGGCATTGCAGCAGATGTTTATTAAAAATATCGACTTCGACTTTTTAAAATGCATCTGTGAAATCTGTCTTAATGTTATAAAATGTAATGTGCCAATGAAACCCCATCAGAAGGCTCGCCTATGTCGTTACAAGAACATAATACGTACGCTCGCTCGTAAAAGTCAAACTTTGGGTAAGAAAAAGCGAATTATTGTACAAAGAGGGGGATCATTCCTCCCCATCTTATTTTCAGTTTTGGGACGTTTACTGACTAGATTAATATAATGAAGAAAGTAGTGATTCCGCAAGAGGTGTATGCTTCACTGCAAAGTTCAAAGAATCCAGACACTTATAGAACCCTGTAAAAGGAGGCTTAAAAGAATGGAAAGCGAATTCTTAGCCCTATTAAACAGTGAAAAGTCACCTAATGAGAAAAGGATCTTGTACCAAGAAGCTATGCAGAAATTTCTTCATGAGTATGAAGACTATAAGAATTCGACAGAGCTCCCTGTGGTTATTAGGCACAGCGCGAGCAACGATGAGCATAAGACCTGGGGCCGACGTTAGAGATGACCAATCAAAGAATAACCGAACGCAACACATCGAGCATGTATTAAAAAGCAGTCTTCCACATACATTGAGGAATAAAGGCTTAAGTCTTTATAATCTATTGAGTGAGGGCCCCATCATACAGTGGACCGATACAGGCGAGGTCCTTGTTGAAGGAACAAGGGTACAGGGATCGAATATCGTCGACATTGTCCATGATCTGGTGAGAAAGTGGGACAGGCCCTCACCAGTAGGATGGAAGCATATTAAAGCAAGACTACAACAAATAAGTGTCCTCAAAACATTGATAGGAAATCTGAATATGTTAAAAGACTTGGAACAAGTTTCGTATGTGTCACAACTGAGTACGCCAACACCCCCAACAGTAGCATCTCTGAAGAGGAGAAAGAAGAGGTCAAACGGCCTACCATATCCACGTGTCTCTGAAATACTCAAATGGCTAACATATTAAGAAAACGTTATTATGACATTTCTAACCCAGCCTCCTATGGTGGTGTTAATAGGCTGTACAGGTGTGTTTACAATGATGGAGTAAGGAAAAAAGATGTTGAGAGGTTTTTGTGGGAGCAGGACGCTTATACACTTCATAAGCCGGTGAGAAAAAGGTTTAAAACGGCCAAGACAACAGCGGTTTCAATTGACTCTATTTGGCAAGCGGATTTAACAGACATGCAAAGATATTCAGTGTATAATGATGGCTACCGCTACATCCTATTCATAATAGATGTATTCTCTAGATATCTGTGGCTAATTCCTCTGAAAAATAAATCGCCTGAAACAGTTCCTAAGCTACCAAAACGCTGATGTTGAAAAAAAAAACGGTTCCTCTGTATTTTTGTGTATATATATATATATATATATATATATATATATATATATATATGAAATTGTTTAGCGACTTTTACAATCTCTTAAAAGTGGAAAATAATTTTTTTTAAAATTAATTGGCTGAGAAGGAAGGACGATGGAACGTTTGGCCGTAAAATAAACATCCAATTTTACTTCCTTACCTGTGATAATATATATATATATATATATATATATATATATATATATGAAGGATTTTACAATCACCTAAAACTTGAAAATATTTTTAAAAAAATTAATTGGCCGAAATGGAAGGGCGATGGGGTGTTTGCCGTATGGTAAACATCCAATTTTACTACCTTACCTGTATCTTCGTCGGAATAATCAGAAAAGGAAATCTGAAGGAGTTTAGTGACGTCTCTCTCTCTCTCTCTCTTCTCTCTCTCTCTCTCTCTCTCATAAAAAATATAGAAGGTATGTAGAAAGGAATGGTATAAGTAAATAGACACTTTCGGCGAGTTTAGTTAAAATGTTTATTGCTTAATTTCCTAAGTGTGGTATATTATATTGCTTGTATTTTCAGCCAATTGTTTTTCATTCAAAGTCCCACCTAGGTGGTTAGCATCGCTGACTATGAATCCATCGGTTCCGTGCTCGAAACCCGGCGATTGCAGCTGGCGCGCGGTAAACGATCATTCTTCCGCACAATTGGCTGGTAGATAAATGGGCACCATGGGTGACCTAGTGGTTAAGACGCTGTGCTGCTGGTGGTCCGGATTCCCCGTTAAATTGTAGATCTAAGGTGGAGTGAAAAGCTTGACCTTCGTCAGAATGAACAATTCGGGCAATTTTTGTCTTTCTTGGAATAAAAAGTTGAAGACATTGTATAGGAGATGAATGACAAAAGTAAATTGACACTTTCGGTTTGGCTTAAGAGTAAATGGACGCTATTCAGGTCTCTCGAGTTATAGGTAAATTAAATATTATTCTTATAGATTATGTTGTTGGAATAATGTGCAATATAAAGAGTCCTGTGTATTTCTTTTATTATTAGATGCGTAGCACGCCCAGCTAATCTTCCTTTTGACCCCGGTTAGGCTAGTTGCATGCTGTTTATTATTTCACCCGGGTATCCTATCCTGCATTTTTCACTTATTGTTAATTAAATAAATAAATAATGTCTTTTAATTAGTTCGGTCAATTTAAGGAGAAAGTTTCTCTTGCCTTTAATATATAAGTAATTAAAATAAATGGTGCAGCCTGGTAACCCTGCATATAATTATATTATATAGGAGTCTCTAGAAACTCATCTATAAATAAATAATTAAAATGGTGGTATCTGCCAACTCTCCTTATAGAAATAAATAAATAAATAAGTGGTAACTGGCACCTTCAGACCCTCTATATATCGGATGCTGCCCCTGGACGCTCATTATGCGACGGACTACGGTGGAATAAAGAACTCTCTCCTCTCTCCTTCTTAGATTAAGGCTTAGGTTAGGTTTCTCTTTAGAGGTGAGGCCGTCTCACCTTCTCCGACAAAGAGGTCAGGTAGATTCCCCAGCTTAGCACTGGCGTTGACACTGGTACTCATTGCAACATTTGCAATTGCATTGCACTCGTCCATTTTGCGGTCATACTACTGGTTATGAAGAAATCGTGAACAGTTTGTCCATTAACATATCCTAATACATATCCTGTACTGAATATTTAAACTGCACAGAAAAATATTGGAAAATACTGTACTTTAAACCTCTATGTAACTATTTTTTTTTCTAAATAAAGGTTTTGTTTGGTAAAATTTTACTATCTAGACAGTGCTCAGAGACATAGAACCCTAATTACTAACCTACCCTAACTAAACCTAACCAACCTAACCTAGCTTAACCTAACCTAACCAACTGTAATCAACTTAACCTAGTCTAATGTAACCTAATTTAACGTATTGCCAAGTTGTTATGGACTGTCTCTGAACACTGTTTGGATAGTAAAGTTTTGCCTTTGTTTTAATTAATAAGAAAGCCCAAGAACATTTTGAAATTTCGTGGGGAACGTTTCGGCAGCAATAGCAACCTATACACTTTTGTATGCAGTAGAATGGACGCATATAGTGAGAAGTAGGGGAGGAGAGGTTGGAGTGCCAGCACCACCGACAGAAGACGAGGGGAGGGTCTGAGGGGAAACGAGGGAAGTGCCAGAGGGGAGAAGACAGAGGGTGGGAGTGCTAGAAGAGCAAAATTTTAATCCCCGATAAGATCTCTTAATCCCTGATGAAATCTTAATCCTTTAAGGGATTTTGACTTTAAAAAAAAAGTGTGACGTCACACTATGAACTTTAGCTACCACCATTTTAATAGAAAAAAAATTTCGATTAATAAATATAAATATAAGATGGAGAGGCCATCGGCAGCACGATGGCACAATAATAATACAAATATAAGGTTTAGGGGCCACCGACAAAACTGATTTAGCCGGATATTACTACTACTACTACTGATAATAATAATAATATGAACTTTAAGGCCACCGTTTTAATAGCAAAAAATTTTCAAAGTTAATGAATATACTGTAAATATAAGGTTTAGGGTCTCCGGCAGCACGATGACACAGTAATAATATGAACATAAGAATTAGTGGCCACCGGCAGCACGATAACAATAATAAATATACATAAAAAGTTTAGGAGCCATCCATACCTGATGCAGCACGATGACACAATATTAATATAAATATAAGCATGGAGGCTACCGGTAACACTACCTTAGACACATAATAAAAATACTACCACTACTAGCATAAATAGCAATACAACATAATAATATTCACCATTGAACGATCCCGCATGCCTCCGGGTGTTTCCGCCGAGCGCTTCTATGTGCCCATCAACGCCGCGTGCGAGTGAGCAATTGGAACGGTTTTGCTTTTAACACTGAACGCTTTGTTTAATATTAATACTTTCGAGATAAATTATTCACCAATTACACATTATACACTTTAAATATACAAAATTCGAGACTCAAGTTTAACACACCTCCTTTCACTGTCACCTCTGAATACAAACAGGTCAAAGCAAACAGTACCCCATTTGAGTCGGCTGAAACACTCAGCCTAAAAGCTAATCTTGCATGCAACCTCCAGCCATTTCTTGGAAACCTAATCACCGGTAACCACCCCATTCATGTCCACAGAGGACCGTCAGCGGAAATTCCAGAGTGTTTACATATATTATTCAACAATAAATATTAAATTACAAAACATGGATAACTTTTAATTTTATGTATTAGAATGTATCGTACCACTGGATCAGACTCCGAGTGGTTCTAGAGATTGTGGTTAACAATCATTTGCAAAGCTGAACATTTACAGTCCAGCTCCTTAAAGATAGGTCAGCGTTTGTTTGCTCATGCAGAGAACAACGTTCTCATTCATCAATCATTATATAAAGAGGAGATTCTAGACACCAATCGACCAGGGAAATACTCCGGGGAGGACGTTATGCAGAAAACAGGGAGTGCTGGAACTCCCGTTTCTTCTGTCATTGTCCTCCTGAGCTGATCTTTTTCTGTCTCGTTTTCTCTGTGAGCAGCTCAGCATACTCTCAGACACATTTCTCCCTTTATTCTTCACTACACATGCATGCATTTTACACACTAAACGATCTTTTAAAAATTTATGAAAAGAAAATGGCATCGTGAGCCTCGAAGGCCTTGATTTCGGTTCTCTCCTTCTTATATAGGGTGGGGGGGAATTTTTCTTTTGCCCTTCCTTCCAATTCCTACATAAAAAAAGAAATGTGAAACCCGCAAATTTCAGTGGAGTTGGGTTCATCTACCTGACCATATAGTTATTGACACTCCTGGTCAAAGGAGAGATGATTTTCCTTTTCATGTAACAACCCCTGAATAAGTAATCTGACCTGATTGGGTCTCTGTATAGGTTAATTGTAACTCTCTTACGTTATTATATTTTATGGACCACCTGAAGATCAGGGCCCCCAGCCTTCTTTAGTTAGCTTTATAAGGCTAACTAACGAAAATATCACGACCTAACCTAACCAATAGTCAAGGGCCTATAGTTGACCTAACGATTGGTCAGGTTAGGTCGTGATATTTTCGTTAGTTAGCCTTATAAGGCTAACTAAAGAAGGCTGGGGGCCCTGATCTTCAGGTGATCCCATTTTATAGTAATCCAATGATGGTAACGTCCTAATGACATTTATTTATTTTAATTAGTTTGCTTCTGGGCAACACATAAAGTCGTATTTTTTAACACGACTCAACTTTTTCTTCCTTCTCTCCCTTGACTAAGAAAAATAAATAAACTAAATGGAATTCAATTAAACGCAACACAAACCATCTTAAAGTTTATACAGAAACTATTTAAAACCTCTACTCCTTAAATTTACGAAAGCTTTAAATAAAAACGAACCATCTTGAATAACTGTTCATAATACATATGAAAAACGAGAAAGAAGAAATAAACTCGAACGAGATATATGCATTATATATTAGAATAAAATTCGGAGTTTCCATCCTTCCTCCTTCCTCATTACGATTTCAGGACGCAATAAAACTCCGATTAAAGCAGAGAAGTTTCTTGCTAAAGTCTCGAAGTTGTAAATTCAAATCAAGATAGAATTTATTCAAACAAAATGCTAAAGGCCGCCAAGCTCTTCTTGAATGATTTAAAACTCGATTTAGCTTAAATTGAGGAAAATTTTTAAACCTTAACATTGCCTTTAACGATGTTTATTTACTTAGATTTTTATATGTATAGTACTTTATTATATATATATATAAAGGGTGATCCAGAGAAATGGGACCCAAAAGAAACCCCTGTAACTCTTAAAGTATAAGTCCTTTTATAAAATCATACGCATCATTCGAAAGAGGATAGTTACAAGTTTGTACAGGATTGTATAGGTTTTGACAATACAAGACAAGATAAGATACAAAACAAAATAAAAGTGTTAGTTAAAACTAACCCTTCAAGATGACTGCATGGACTGTGGAACAGCTGCGTTTCATAACTGAGCAATATTATGAGCATGGAAGAAGTGTAGTTTCAGCTCAAAGATCTTTCAAGACAAATTTTCAGATGTCAAAATCTCCTTCTAAGAAAGTAATCCGTCGGTGTGTCAGAAATTGGTGGTGTCATTTACCTTCTGTTGGATCCATTGACAGAATTGTCGTCTTCGTGCGAAATCTCCATCGTTTAGTTGTTGCACTGTTTGAATTTTATATGGAAAGAGCATTAAATTTTGCTTGAATATACGGTGTGTTGTTCCATATCCAACTCCTAACAGCTGAGAAGCACGTCTGATGCTTATGTTAGGATTATCCTGTACAATTTCATGAGTTCTGTTAATGATCTCGTCTATCCTTGCTGTGCGCACTCTTCCAGTTGGTTTTCTTTTTCCAATGCTGCCAGTTAGGGTAAAATTTCTGACACACCGACGGATTACTTTCTTAGAAGGTGATTTTGACATCTGAAAATTTGTCTTGAAAGATCTTTGAGCTGAAACTACACTTCTTCCATGCTCATAATATTGCTCAGTTATGAAACGCAGCTGTTCCACAGTCCATGCAGTCATCTTGAAGGGTTAGTTTTAACTAACACTTTTATTTTGTTTTGTATCTTATCTTCTCTTGTATTGTCAAAACCTATACAATCCTGTACAAACTTGTAACTATCCTCTTTCGAATGATGCGTATGATTTTATAAAAGGACTTATACTTTAAGAGTTACAGGGGTTTCTTTTGGGTCCCATGTCTCTGGATCACCCTTTATATATATATATATATATATGCTAAATATTTTTTAAAAAACTTAACCCTTTTTAACACCATGTGAAAAGAAAAGAAAATTTCAGTGCCTAACAAGACTATAACTTCAACAACAATCTGGGAAATAATTGAGAAACATTTTTATTAATATAAATTCCCAAACTTGTCGAGTTTTGAAATTTCGCTCTACACAAAATTATGTTTCGGAGCAAGAAGGTTTTGACTATGCAAATGACAAGTGAACATCTTGAGCCTCCTTTTATGTTGTTTCCGACCCGTTATTATTAATTCTACTTTATATTCATTGAAAAGCTTTTTTCCCTTTCATCTTTGAAGCCTTCAATAAATTTGCTTAATTAACAAATGACAACGTTGTTTTTCCATTATTTGTCAGAGGATATTAAACATTTTATGACTAATTACATCTTAATACCTCTGACACTTTGATGTATGAATTATAGTTTAAGTAGATTTCGCTGAGACGAGAGAATATGCGAATAGATGCAATTTGGGTATGTTCTTCCGAAATAGAATTAGGAGAGGTTTAATGATGTTGAAAACAACAAATACAAGTAAAGGATGTAGTAAAATACACACACACACACACACATATATATATATATATATATATATATATATATATATATATATACACACACTGTAAATATGTTTCTTTTTATGTTCAGGATCGACCTATGTTCAACCGTTCTGCAGCATCTCGTCTTATTTGGGGATTTTCATGGTGCCCATTCATCTACGAGTACCAACCAAAGGAAGTATGAATAACTGGGTGAACTGAATCCCATCTGCCGGCAACGAGAATCGAACCCGAGACCGATGAATTCGTAGTCAGCGATAGTTATCTCTACACTACAAAGCCGCATATATATGGTTAGAGTTTTGGGATCGAGAACCGGTGACGGCAGGCGGCGCGCAGCAAAACTCAGCTCTTCATCCTTCTACACAAATCAAAAAAAATTGGTTGGTCGATAAATGGGTATCCTGGGTAGCCTAGTGGTTAAGACGCTGGGGTGCTGGTGGGGCGTGGTTCGGATTTCACGTTAAACTGTCGGTCTAAGGTAGAGTGACAAGCTTGACCTTGGTCAGAATGAATAATTTGGGCGGAGGCAAATCCAAGGTTATATACATATGATAATTCCATTATTTTAATATCAAAGGTAGTACTGAAAGCTAAATTTGTACACATATTAATTTTGTTTATGCCATGTGCAGTCCTGTGCACACAAAGACTTAACTCATTGACTTCAAAGGAAGCTGACATATGGTATTTTGACGAAGAGACGCGGTCTTACAGTATATATACAGGGTGTCCGAGAATTATCTGTACAAGTTTTGGCTGTTATTAAAAGTCAACCATGAAGTGTAGAAATTCCAGTTTTGTCCCATTTTACAGAGAACCTCATTATGTTTTTTCTGATACCAAATTTTGATAAGTTTTTTAGAAATTCCAGTGTGTCCGAAAATTATCTGTACAATTTCATCTTTTAATAAAATTCTTGATAACACACGTAAAATTCTTAAACAAGATTATTTAGAATCTGTATTTTCAAAAGTTTCTTTTATTAAAGTAAAGTTATTACAAACATTCGATATGTGCAACATCAGTGATTCGCAAAACATCCAATCGATAATCCAAATGTTGCCATGTACGCTGCAGCATATCCACATCAATTCGCTCAATAGCAGCTGTGATTCTTGCTTTTAAATCATCAATGTCTGTCACCCGCGTACAAAAAGAAAAAAACTTGTCAAAACTTGTTATCAGAAAAAACGTAATGAGTTTCTCTGTAAAATGGGACAACACTGGAATTTCTACACTTCATGGTTGACTTTTAATAACAGCCAAAGCTTGTACAGATAATTCTCGGACACCCGGTATATATTATATATTATATATATATTTTATATATATTATATATATTATATTAATATATATTATATATATATTATACATTATATAATATATATATATATATATAATATATATATAATATATATATATATATATATATATATATATACAGTGTGTCCGTAAAGTCATGGTGGGATTTTAAATAGCTATATTATTGCAACGAAACATGATAATGAGATGAAAAAAAGGCAAATTGAAGAACAACTCTAAAAGAATAACTTTATTTAACGTAGTTCGATATGGGCTCCTCTGGTAGCCCTGCAGACATCTAGGCAGTGATTCAATTCCAGCCACACACGCCCAAGAACATCAGGAGTGACGGATGCGATAGCTTCCGTGATTCGCTCGTGCAAGTGATGAATATCCCTAATGGGTACACTGTACACGCTTTGCTTGACGTAACCCCACAAATAAAAGTCCAAGGGTGTCAGGTCCGGAGAGCGTGGAGGCCATGGCTTCCATCCTCCTCTTCCTATCATCTCTGTGGAAATTTTTTATTAAGGAATTCTCGAACAACGTTGGCATAGTGCGGAGGAGCACCATCTTGCTGAAAGATGACATTATTGTCAATAAATTGGGGTACTGCAAAATGTTCCAACATAGCGAGGTAGTTGTGTGACGTCACAGTGGGTTCCGCGAAGAAAAATGGGCCAATCACTCGATCTCGTGCTAGAGCACACCACACATTAACTTTCGGGCTATTACGCTCATGTTCAACATAGGCATGTGGACAGCCTAGACTAACTACGAGATAAAGGTTAAGCTTAGCCTAGACTAACTAAAAGATACAACTTTGAGAGTTGTTCTTCAATTTGGCATTGTTTCATCTCATTATCATGTTTCGTTGCAATAATATAGCTATTTAAAATCCCACCATGACTTTACGGACACACTATATATATATATATATATATATATATATATAATATATATATATATATATATATATATATATATATATATATAGTTAGGCCGGGTCGAAAAATTAAATTTGTGAATTTCCACATGCCTGTGTCCAAGAAATTTGTAGATGCACTATAAATGCTGAACAATGATAAAAAAACTAAATTGATCAAGTTTTAGATGTTCCGCAACTCCTCTAAAGATTGCAAGTAAACATTACAAAAACTTTAAAACTTTTAAAACTTTATTTAAATACGTAAACTTTATTAATTATTTGGCAATTATGATTTTTGATTAAGATTTTCTTGTATTTTTTGCATTCTTGTTGCTATTAAGTTTTTTCTTGACTGTGTTTCGTCCAGAATATATATAATTTATATATACAATATTTCTTTTCAGAATTGATTACACTGGTCAACACTCATTTTATTGCCAATCATATTAGAGTGATTTTGGGGTAACTTTGTGGTGCTGATTCCGAATATGACATCGGTTTTGCTAGATTGGCTCTAATTTATGAGATAATTGGTACCCCATTGAAACACGTAAAAATGCAAAAAATTTAATGTTCAGGCGGAGCCTACTTACAAATCGCATTGAAATTGTCTCAAATCATACAAAAGTAAACACATGAAATACATAATGGCATTTTATTCGGTATAATAACAGATAAACACAGTAAGCTGATTCGCATAATTACAATTAATGTATAGTAAATCTCCGTTTGTACGATTCTCTTTTATGTGGGTTATCAGGACAATCACGTTGGAGGTTCCAGCAATAGTCTGCCATAATGTGTCTGTCCCATCTGCCTTGATACCTTTCCTCCATCACCTTGATATCTTGATGAAACCTCTCCCCTTGTTCCTCGCTAAAATCACCAAGATTATCCGGAAATCTGTGTAAGTGGCTATGGAGAAAGTGTACCTTTATGCTCATATTAGTACCCAACTTTTCAAAGTTTGTGAGCATGTTTGCACCAGTTTCTTCATAATTGTCTGCTTTGTGGTTACCCAAGAAGTTCTTGACAACTGAGACATAACTGCACCAGGCAGAAGCTTCAACACCATTCATAAATTTTGTGAAATTAGAATCCTTGATAAGTGTACGGATTTGAGGGCCATCAAAGATTCCAGTTTTTAGTTTTTCCATACTTAGTCCAGGGAACGATCTACAAATGTATTTGAAGCAATCGCCATCTTTGTCCAAGGCCTTAACAAATTGTTTCATTAGTCCCAGCTTGATATGAAGTGGTGGGAGGATGATTTTTTCCCTGTCAACCAAAGGCTCGTTAATGATGTTCGCTGCACCTACAGTCATGTTTTCTCTTGAAGGCCATGTCACTTTTTTCCAATGATCTTGCCTTGCCCTACTATCCCATAAACAGATGAAACAAGGGTACTTCGTATATCCACTTTGCTGCCCAAGCAAGAAGTTTACCATCTTTACACGTACCGCTCCACTGCCAACTGTCAACTGACTACTGGTTGGGTGGCCGATGACTTATATACGGGGGGAATATTCTAGAATGATCGCGGAGTAAACACTAAGAATATTCGCGTGTCTCACCATCTAGAATGTTCCGGTAGTTTCCCATATGCACGCGTTATGGTAACGTTTCCTATTAATTGAGGGTATTCATTATCTCAAGAACTAGAGCCAAATCGGAAAAACTACTTTCATTTTGGAATTTAGCAACCCCAAAATACCCTAAATTCGTACGAATTTCCTTGGCAACGAAACAAAAATTTTTTTTTGTTGAGCTGTGTTATTTAAATAGTTAAATACGCGTTGTTACACTAACAGAGTGACTTTCCCAAATTATCTGAAATGGCTGAGGCCGTAAAAGTGAAAGCAACTGTTGAAAAAATCATGAGTCCAGCTGTTTCCCTTTTTGGGAAAGCTGAGCTCAGTGGAAATTAACTTCCCCTATATGAAGACGTTTTAAAAGAATATTTACAAACAAGATATCTCTTACTTATAGCTCGTGAAGGGAAAAAAGAGCCAAATGCTAATGATGTGGCAAGAATAGTTGCATCAAAGGTACAAGAGATCTGGAAAAGTGCATCAATTCCAACAATATCAGAAGAGCAAATATTAGCCAGAGTAAAGGATTGTCATAAAAAATCTAGAAATATGATGAAGACTGGTAGAAAAAAAGAAAGATTTTGAATCCAAACTGATCACGTTCAAATCGAAAAATCAAATAGTCCAGTAGCACAGACCCTGATTTTACTGGAACCCTGCATTGTTTGTTATAAAGCAAAGTTTTACACATTTTGGAAGCTTATACCACCCCATTCAAGAATCCATCGGGTGTACACCTGACCCCCACTTGGCTTTTTCAATATGGCCGCCATTTTCCAAGATGGCCGGCGAAACTGAAAAATCCCATATCCTGGTCAATACTTAATGGATTTTGATGATCTTGGTGTCATTTCTAGGGTTTTTTAGGATGATGAGTCGATCTGGAGGGGTTTCAGATACTTTGGGAGTCGTTTTGACCCACATTCGTCAATACTCAAGGTCATTGGAGGTCAAACGCCCCCCGAAATAAGGAATATCCCATATCCAGGGCAGTCGTGGTTATGGAAGAAGAAGCGATTTATGCACGCGTCATCGGTTTGCTGATGAGCGAATGCGAACCTGACTTGACCCA
The DNA here is from genome assembly GCA_023014485.1 of Bathynomus jamesi. NCBI lineage: Eukaryota > Metazoa > Arthropoda > Malacostraca > Isopoda > Cirolanidae > Bathynomus > Bathynomus jamesi. The sequence continues at coordinate 591,751 of JAJOZX010001484.1, forward strand.
TGTATTCTCAACAGAGCTTGCGGCATACCCACCCGCACTGTTCCAACCAGATGGCTTAATGAGAACTGCAGCTAAGTCCGCATTGAAGCAGAACTTGGGAGTGGAAACATCCTCTCGAACATGGGGTCGACCAACAGTTATCATGGATGTGTCAACTGTTTTGTGGACAGTCGACTGGCCTGCTAGTGGCACAGTTGCTACATTTATCCAAACCTTCAAAGTAAGTATGGCTACCGAAACATCTTTCTCATGCATCTGTAGTACTAGCTTTTGATCGCTACTATGATTTCTCTCCGAAATCAAGCACTCGGGCAATGAGAAGCAAGAGCAGCAGAATTCACAAGCTGGACCTCAACACCCCATTGCTTACAAGAGATGCTGTTCTCACGTGCACCGCGAACAGGAGCAACTAAACAGGCTGCTCTTTGAGCAAATCCTTGCTGATAGTGAGTATCTCGCAATTGTAACCCAAGACCATGAGCTAGTGCTTGCAGGATGGCAGACCATACCGACTTCCATTGTGCGAGGCAGGAGTCGAGCAGCATTGGAGCTCTCATCATCTCATGAAGAGGATGACGTGATAATAACACAACACGCTATCGCACAAACTGAGAAAGATTCTGATGCCCGCATCTCCATCATTTGTGATGACACAGACGTGTTTGCCATGCTGACTCATTTCTATGAATTTAAGAAAGTAGGCTGTCCAATGATTATGGAGTCGCCAGTGCGTGGCAGAAAATCAGTGACATCCGAGCAACTGTAACCCAGCACAAAGACATCATCCCACAAATCCTCAAACTACACGCTTTGAGTGGTTGTGACACAGTTGCAGCAATACATGGCATCGGCAAAGCCACTGCTATTGCCACAGCCAAGAAGGGTCGGAAGCTAGACAAGCTGGGGTCCCTTGATGCATGCTTTGACCATATCGAGAAAGAGGCAAAGCGTTCATTGTTGCATGCTATGGGGATAAGAAATCCTCATCTCTTACTGAGTGTCGTCAGTGAGTATGGGCTCAGAAGACAGGGAAGTCGGGCACTGCTGCACCCAAACTATGTTCTTTACCACCAACAACTGAAGCTTTCCATCAAAATGTGCTCAGAACCCACTACACTGTGGCGAACTGGCTCGATGCACTAAAGTGAGACCCACCACCACTTGATCCTGTGCATTATTTTTTACGTCAGTTTTTACTATAGAAGATGTAATGAATATCCCTACGGTCATAGACATAATACCTTTTGATAATGGTAATATTTGGATAATATTGTGGTTAGTGAAGGGGAGGTAATGCGTTATATTGATAAAATGAAAATCTGTAAATCACCGGGACCGGATTCCATATATTCCATACAACTAAAAGAATTAAAAGATAGCATTGTTGTGCCGCTAACAACGATTTTTAATGCGTCTATTTCTGAGGGGTGCGTACCAGATCATTTCAAGTTAGCAAACGTAACACCTATCTTTAAGAAAGGCGATAAAGGTGCGGCGGGAAATTATAGGCCAATCAGTTTAACGTCTGTTGTAGGTAAGCTACTGGAATCATTAATTAGGGATCGTATAGTTGAACACGTAGAATTGCATAACTTAGTTAGAAATACGCAGCACGGTTTTAGGCGAAACAAATCTTGCTTAACTAATCTTTTAGAATTTTTTCAAAGCGTGGTTGACGTTTACGATAGTCATCGGGCGGTTGATGTAGTGTATTTAGATTTTCAAAAAGCGTTTGACACCGTACCGCACAAAAGGCTCATTGAAAAAAACTAAGGCTCATGGAATCAGGGGTGTAGTAATAAATTGGATAGAAGAGTGGTTGCGAGGTAGGAAACAGAGGGTAGTCGTTGGTGGAACGGAGTCGTGTTGGGCTAATGTAGCGAATGGCGTTCCTGAGGGTTCTTATATATATTAACGATTTAGATGTCGGCCTAGTCAGTACAGTTTCAAAGTTTGCGGATGACACGAAGCTGGGTGGTGGGGCGATTAATGACGAAGATAGAGGTAAAAATCCAGGAAGATCTGAATAAAATCGTTGATTGGTCAGTCACATGGCAAATGAGATTTAACGTCGATAAGTGCAAAATTTTACATATAGGTTCGCGTAACAATAATTTTGCGTACAGTATGTCAGGGAAGGAGTTATCAAGCGTAGAGCGGGAAAAAGATTTAGGAGTTATAGTCACTGGTGATTTAAAAGTAGCGAAACAAAGTACAGCAGCGGTCAATAAAGCGAACAAAGTGCTAGGTTTTATAGCTCGGAATTTTGAGTACAAATCGCGTGATATTATAGTTCCTCTTTATAAATCATTAGTTAGACCCCATTTGGAGTACGCGATCCAATTTTGGAATCCGCATATGCGAAAAGATATAGACAAACTCGAAAGAGTTCAAAGACGAGCAACTAAGATGATTCCCTCGCTTAGGTCAAAGTCGTACGAGGATAGGCTTAAGTAGTTAAAATTGACTACACTCGAGACTAGAAGGCTAAGGGATGATCTAATCCAGGTTTTCAAAATTATGAATGGGTTCGATAACGTAGATAGAGATCGCTTTTTCGAAATATCTCAATATAATAGGACTAGAAATAACGAGTGTAAGTTGACAAGAAGAAGGTACGAGACAGTAGTTGCCAAAAACTTTTTAACGCATAGAATAGTAAATAGCTGGAATAGTTTGCCAGTAGAAGTAATTAGTAGCACGTCTATAAACATGTTTAAAAATCGATTAGACGCATATGTTGATAGATTGGGTATAGTTTAAGATAGTAAAATTAAGGCTTTGTGGTTCGGAACCCACGTAAAATTGTAGGTCCCCTCCGCCACCACGGAGGACATGCACAATACACAATTACGAACACAGTTAGGTAGACCAGCCATGAGTGGATCCTAGGGTCTTTGTTGGTCTGAAACATTATAACATCATAACATGATGGGTGGGAGAGAGACGAAACAAACAGAGTTCTCATCCCAAAAACAGTTGGTGAAGGAGTGTGCTTAGCACCAGATGAAGTTCTGAAGCTAATCAGATGTGGGTGTGAATCACAATCAGCATGCAGGAGGAGTCGCTGCGGCTGCATGGGACGCGGAATCCCTTGCACAATGTTCTGTGCATGTGGCAGCGGCTTGGATTGCAACAATCCATTGACCCAAAACGCAAACGAAGAGCAACCTGATGATCCTGACGATCCCGGCACAACCATGTCTTTTGATATTTGCCCCCAATAAATGGTTACCTAATGTGAATAACTGCATCAAAATTGTCAATGCCAATCCCCCAGCTAGGTGTGAGCTTTGTTTTGCGAGCATATCTTGTAGCTTTGCAACCTTCCATAGAATGCATGTGCCCTGCACTTCAGCATAAATTGTGGTTTATATCCGAATATCCATATCCATATAATGTGGGTTATGTCATTTAAGCATTATGATCTGGTTTTATCTGCAGAAAAGATGTTAAGTGCTCAGCAGTTAGCTAGATTGTAGAAATTGTCACTGAAATAAAGCAAATACAGTTATGTCAACTGTGGCATTATCATATTTCAAGGCCAAACTTTAACCTCAAATGACCTTCACTTGACCCATGGAGTTGCAAAATGATACCCTACTGTTATCTTGTGCCTATAGAACTACTCATTCTCGCCCAAAACCATAAAAACGACAGTAAGATCACCAAAATATCTCCACGCCTGCCCGGGATATGGGATATTCCTTATTTCGGGGGCCGTTTGACCTCCAATGACCTTGAGTATTGACGAATGTGGGTCAAAACGACTCCCAAAGTATCTGCAACCCCTCCAAATCGACTCATCATCCTAAAAACTCCTAGAAATGACACCAAGATCAATCCATCAAGTATTGACCAAGATATGGGATTTTTCAGTTTCGCCGACCATTTTGGAAAGTGGCGGCCATATTGAAAAAGCCAAGCGGGGGTCAGGTGTACACCCGATGGATTCTTGAATGGGGTGGTATAAGCTTTCAAAATATGTCAAGATTTGCTTTATAACAAACAATGCAGGGTTCCCACCCCGTGCAACCGGACTAAAAGGCTTTTTGATATTGCTGCCTGCAAATGCCATGATCTGTTTTCTTGCACTTGTGAAAAAAAGCTAAAAGTTTCTTTCCTAATTGACCAAAGAGGTGCACGAAAAATGGCAATAGGCAGTATTTATTTACAGACAACGAGGAAACTGCAAATAAGATCTGAGCGTAAAGAACAAGAAAGAGCACGATTTTCTAAAAACATTGAAGATGGAGATATCAATAACCCATCCACTTCTAGGGAAGAGCCAATGGACTGGGATAACTTTCATACAATTCCTGATTCTGACATATCACCAGATGCAGATAGAGAGCGTGATGATGATGATCACATTGAGAAAGGTATAAAGAAATCAGGTGAAGCACATAAGCTCACTCGCAAATTGCCTTCATTAGCAAGAACTTGTGACCAATTCGGAATATCAGACAGAGCTGGTGCAGCCGTTGCCTCTGCTGTTCTGGAAGATTTTGGTCTCATTACCTCTGAAGATTATCACAATGTTGTGGATAAGAATAAGGTGACACGGCAGAGAAAGAAGATCAGAGAGAAGTTGGGTAAATCAAGTGAAGAAAGTATTGAAACATTGCATTTTGATTGAATAACCTTTACTAATAATAAAATAAATACAGTAGTATTTTTACACTTTACAATTTTTACAATGACATGAATAATTGTGAAGCTCGACTATTTATTTTTTTTATTTAATTTGGCCCTTAAGCTTTAGGCTTTACTGGGCTCTTATTAAAAATAAGCAGCTATTTGTTATAAATTAATAATAATAAATAAATAATTAAGTAAATAAGTATTATTAATAGTTGAAACATGTATTTCAATCTTAAACAATATTAATGGACAATATTAAACATTATTAGTGGACATTAATCCAAGATTTTTGTTCATATCCCATTATTAATCGGGATTTCAACTTGGTTTTAAACAAATTTAAATTCGCAATATTTTTTATATCGGCATGCAAGTCATTCCATAGTTTCAATCCAATGAAAATGGATAGTTTTTGAGATGAAGACAATCTAAAATGAGGTATAACAAGCTTTGATCTATTTCTGGTCTGATACGAGTGGATTTCTTGTTACAAAATATCTATTTACCCATTGTAAATTAATGATTTTATTCTTACACTTGTAAATAAAAATAAAATGTTCAAGTTTGGTTATATCGTTGAGTTTTAGTAGGTTTAGCTCTTTAAATAATGCACTAGAGTGATCAAGGAAGTCAGCATCAGATAATAAACTTATTGCTCGTTTTTGGATGACAAAGATACCATTTAATGCGTTGTTAGCGGAGTTTCCCCAAACAAGGGTGCAGTATGTTATATAAGGAAGAACAAGTGTATGATAACGAGTCAATAAAACTTGTTTAGGGACTCCATTTCTTAGTTTAAACATTATAGCAACGCTCCTTGAAATCTTTTTCGCGATATAATTTACATGATCACTCCATTGCAAATTCTTATCTAGCATTACACCAAGAAATTTTGTTACAGTACACTCCTTTATGGCGATTTCATTAACATTAAGTTCATCAAGATATACATTTCTTTTATTAGTAAAAATCATGAAATTTGTTTTACTGGTATTTAGGAAGAGTTTATTGGTGGTCAACCATTTCATTACACTGATGAATTCTGAATGAAATATATTCTTAGCTGTATTAACATCTTTGCAAGAAAAAGAGAGAGTTGTATCATCTGCAAACATTATGAAGTTCAGTATATCAGATGAACGTGGAAGGTCATTTATATATAATAAAAATAACAGTAGACCCAGAACTGAGACCTGTGGCACACCATGTTTGACAAGCGCTTTAGTGGAGCAAACCTTATTTACTGATACAAAATTAAATCTATTGGACAAATAACTTTTAAACCAATCACTGATTGCTCCTCTAAAGCCGTAACAATACAATTTATTAAGTAGAATATTATGGTCTATTACATCAAACGCCTTACTCAAATCCATAAATATTGATATCATTATTTCTTTGTTCTACTTAGTTATATTTGCATTTTCCATAAGATTTAAAATAGCCATTTCCGTTGTTCTATTATTACGGAAGCCATATTGATTTGGAGATAATAAATTGTAGGATTCTAAATATCGCTGCATTCTACTTTTTACAATTTTTTCAAAAACTTTGCTGAACACAGATAATGAACACACCGGCCTGTAATTTGTTGCTAGTGTAGGATCACCCCCTTTAAAAAGGGGTGTTATACAACCAGTTTTTAGCATTGATGGGAATATTCCTTTGGAAATACTTTGATTGATAATTTTAGACAAAGTTACAGATATCTTATCTTTAACAAGTTTCAATATAGGTACAGGAATGTTATGAATGTTAGTTTTTGTATTTTTTAATTTACCAATAATATTCTGGTCCTCAGTAGAGGTAGCAGGAACAAAAGAAAATTAATTTAGTGGACTGGGTGGCATATATTCTAGAGGTGAGTGATCATTATTTATTAATTGTGAGCGAAGCTTATCAGCTATTGAAGTAAAATGTGCATTTAAAGAGTCTGCAATAGCAGTATCATCAGTGATTTCTTTATTATCAACATTTAATTTCTCTATTGAATTTTTCTTAATTTGTTTTCTGAGAAGATTGTTTATGGTTGTCCAAGTGTTTTTCATGTCTCCTTTATGTTTGGAAAATTGATTGTTATAAAAGTTATATTTTGCAATTTTGATTATTTTAGTTAATTTGTTTCTGTATTGAGTATATTGTATTTTAGGAATTTTGCTCTGCAATTGCAATTTGAATAATTTATCTCTGTTCTTTATTGAAGTGATAATTCCTGGAGTGATCCGTGGATTTGCGACCCTTTTGGGCGAAACTGTTTTTCTCCTTAAAGGAAAGCAAATATTAAAAATATGGAATAAGGTGTCATAGAAGAACTGAAACATATGATCTGGGTCATTTAAAAGTTCGTCACAGTCAAGTCGAGTATTTTCTACAGCCCCAATAAATTTTCTTTTGTTAACCTCTGATGTTAGTGGTTATAATTCCAGAGTTTACAAGGGCATTGCTATTTACAAATATATTATCAATCGTAGATTCTGTTATTCGGTTGCCATAGCTGCAGATTCGAGTGGGTTTGGTAATAGAATGACTAAGATAGAAAGAATTCATTGAGTTTAAAAATTTATGAGAGATTGCTTCAGATTGCAAATTGATGTTGAAGTCTCCCGCAACTATGGCACTCGATTTATGGAAGTTGCATAACATGTTATCTATGTGAATTAAAAAGCTATTGATATTAGTATTAGGTGGTCTATATATTGCATGGACAGAATATACATTACTTTTGTCTTTTATATTCACAATCAGGTTTTCATTGTCACTGTTACATAGAGAAAATACTTCGTTAGAGTCGTAAGTTTGATGCACATACACAGAGATACCCCCACCAATCTGACCATCTCTTACAGTATGATAAGCAACGTAATTATCTATATTATATAGGTTTTTAATACTACTATTTAACCAAGTTTCCGTGAGAATTATAACACTAAATTTGACCGTAGAAGTTTTCAAGAGGGCCAATAAGTAGTTATAGTTCCTAGGTAAGCTTCGAATGTTTAGATTTAGCACTGAAAGATTTTTAGAAATATCTTTTTGTAATACAAAGGCATTAAACTCATCTAACGATGAGACCATACAATTGCCAATACCAGATTCCTGATCTAGATTCTCTAAACTGGATACAGAATTGTTTGGTAATGAAGTGAAATGATTAATATCGGCACATATACTATGAAAGTCTCTTTATCGATGAAAGCCATTTAACAGTAGTTCTCAAACAATGTCACTAAATATAGAATACTGGAATAAGGGGTTACCGCCCAGTTGAGCCGAGAATGGGAAAGTCGACTGTTGAGATTGTATGCGGAGTTATTCGCAGGCCTCCTGTGTGCCGACTGTCGACTGGCGTTTTCTTAGTTCTCATAGCTTCGAATGCTTTTTCACTAACAAGGTGAACTCCTTTGACCGAAGTATTCCGCGCTGGAGGAGTCTCTCTCTCTTTAATCATTAACTTTGCTCCAAGGAAGTAGGCAATTTTTCCGAGTCTCCTCGCTTCTATGAGTTTAGGGAGCTTTTCTTTACAATTTTACGTGTTTCCTCACATACGTCGTCATTGACGAAGGTTTTTGATCCTTTCAGCTTTCTTCTGTTTTTTAGTATTAAATCTCTGTGAGTTTCATCCTCGCATATTACTTTTATAGCTGAAGTGGGCGTCTTAGATTCAGTCGTGTCATTAACTCTAGAATTTGCTTTTTGTGGTGGAATTTGTTTTTTTAATCTAAAAGCACTTTTGATGTTAATATTCCCCAAATTCAGTCTATCTTTTATTATGTCCTCCACCTTTTTCTTCGTTTCGCCGTTTGTTTCTCTGTTCATTTCAGATACCCCCATTATGATTAAGTTATTGGCACGTGAATTATCGTCTAGGCTGTTTAATTGGTCTTGATGGAAGAAAGGACTTAACTAAAGCAAATCTCTGTAAGGATGGGAGGTACTACAGTACAACAACTACTGAGGAACACATCACGCTTATAGCTGAACCAGAATCAAAATATCTTGGGCACTTCACTCCTGTGACTGGAAATTCAACTAACATTTCTAAGGGAGTGATAAAGTTTCTTAAAAGTAACAATATTAAGGTAGACAATCTGAAGATCATTGGATGTGATGGAACCAATGTAAACACTGGCATACATAATGGAGTTATCAGGGAACTAGAGGTACACTACAATACTCCTTTTCATTGGTTCGTGTGTTTGCTGCATACCAATGAGCTACCTCTCCGCCATTTGTTTAATTATTTGGATGGTAAAACCAAAGGAACAAAAGCCCTTGCTGGAAATGTTGGCAAAAGTCTTACTGCGTGCGAAAAGATGCCAGTTGTCAAGTTTGAAGCAATCAAATCAAGTAATATGCCTTCTATTCCGGGGGATCTCGATCTATGCCAAGATCAAAAGTATCTCATGGAAATTTGTAATGCAGTCATAGAAGGCCAATGTTTCCAAAACCTTGAAAACCGCAACCCAGGTTCTTTGAACCATGCCAGATGGCTTACGACAGCCAACAGGATAGTTAGACTTTATGTTGCGACCAAAAACCCATCAGAAAACTTTAAAACTCTGACCGAATTAATTGTTCGTGTTTATGCTCCAACGTGGTTTAATATAAAGCGAAATCCTTACTATTACCAGGGACCAGGGCACCTCTGGTTTATGATATCTAGTTCAAGATACCTATCTGATGAGCTTAAGGCAGTCATTGATCCTGTTATTGAAAGAGGGGCATATTTTGCTTATCCAGAGACTTTATTGGTCTCGATGTTATTTGATGAAAGGCAAGTGATGAGAGAGTTAGCTTTCCGGCGCATTCTCTTAGCCAGGGAAAGTGTGTCCTCGGGCATTAGAGAATTTAGACGGTCTAAATTTAATTTCTTGGCAAGAGACTACACAGATTTAATTCGATTTGGAACTACCCAAGACATGAACCACCTCTGACAAAAAGCTTGACAAACACCCAGTTAGAGCTTATCGTAAGGGGTGATGAAACTAACCCTCTATTGAAAAAGTACCCATGTCATTCACAAGCTGTGGAAAGACATGTCAAACTTGTAACAGAAGCATCAGCTTCTGTCTGAGGCCAGGAAAATAGAGATGGTTTTATAAAAGCAAGAATTGCTTCAAGATCAAACATGCCTACATTTCAGTCAAAATGCGAATACAAATGTCAATAAACTACATGTAAAAACTAATGGAAGGGAGGTTGGGCTGGGCATGGTGTGGAATTCGACCTACAGCCACCTCCTCGTGGTGAATTCTGGGTGATTTGCCTTGTAAACTATCATGGCAAGTCAGCAAAGAACTGTAGTTTACTATACGGAGTATCGGAAAGAATCGCCAAAATTTTAAGTGACTTGCGGAACCTCAAAATATTTATATAAAAGCTTGAAACTTTGTCATGATACTTCCTATGTAAGTACACAAACTTTCATAATACAGGGTAAATTAAACTTCTCAAAAATATTTTTCAAGCAAAAACGACCCGGCCTAATATATATATATATATATATATATATCAGGGGCGACGCCAAGCTTTTGTGGATACTCAGGCTCAAACCTTTCAAGCATATATATATATATATAATATATACTCTATAATTTGATGCTTGTTTCACTGTGATATGTATTATGTATGATAATATAATTAGAATATTTTTAACTGGCATAAATTTAGGAAATAAAACATCGCCTTACCTTATTTATTTATACATGAACTCCAGTCTTCTTGGTTTTAATGCAAATTCTTCAATTACTTTGTCATTCAACATTTTATTCTTCTCTAGCGATATTACAATTTCTTTCTCTATGGCAATTCTTGCTAAACTAGACAGGCTTCCCTCTGACATGGTATTCCATAGGTACGTCTTTATTCTGTTAAGCGTTGAAAAATTTCTTTCCGGTGACACACTAGTTACAGGGATTGTCAAAAGGAGCCGAATTAATTTGATCGTTTCAGGTTAGTCCAAGGTCAAGACAAAGCTTTAAAATTTATTTTGCATGTTTGCACTGACAAAAATCGGAGTCCTGATAGATGTATTTCAGTTCTGAGTTAAAGCTTTTACGTCAAATAGATTACTGTACTTATATTTAAGTGCTTGTATTAAGTTTTTGGGGAAATTTTCTTTATATACTGCAAACATTAATGAATTCAACAGCTCAAAAAATGAGAACTCCTGAATGCATTCAAATCGTTCCTTCAAGACTGTTACAGAGGTATTCAGAATGCTACCAACTCGCATGCAACGTGTTAACGTCACCACGTGACGTCATACCTCTGTTTCGCCGCAAATGTGACAGATTTTATATAAAATGAACACTTTCCATATGTTGTTATTAAATTTCCTAAAATTTACTGTACTATGGAAAAGTGGAATATATAGAAATACCCAACTGCCAGTATGGTATGCAAATATTGCTTTTAAATGTTTAGTAATTCAAAATAATAACATATATTTGGCACAGCAGCAAGTCGCCAGGCTGATGCGAATTTGCCTGACTTCGAACATTAAAAACTTGGTGATTCGGTGGATACAAGGTAATAAATCAATTAAAATACTAATTAACTTTACATATAGTGAATATCCAAATGACTTTATAACATTATAAATAAATCATAAGATTTACATCATAACATGTTTCAAAGAGAGACGTCAGGCTTAAAATTGTTTGCCTAACAACACGTGGAATTGTGCATTTTTATGCAGTTGTAAGGCTTTGTTATCTGAGAAGATGCATAATAATACAGTAATAATTAACTTTATGTACAGTCAGAGTGTATATGCAAATAGCTATATAACCTTATTCATAAATCCTAACATGGTCATTATAACATGTTTTATAAAGTAAAGATATCTGACTCAAAATTTTAGCCACATATCTTCCCTCTCTTCCCGCGTCTATCTGCAAACACGCAGTATAATTAACGTAATATTCTCCTATACAAGCGTCGTTCTTTACGTTAATTATACTGCGTGTTTGCAGTTTAAATGTATATTATGTACGGCATGCGGGAGGTGCCCCCTTGGGGCATTGGTTTCTGCGCGTATGTAGAAGAATTACGGCATTTGATTGAGTGAGGCCCATGGTGTAATGGTTATCATATCTGACCGGCAATCGGAAGATCCCGGGTTCGATTCCCGGGTGGTTACCTCATTTTTTCATTTGTTTCGTTCTCTCTCTCTCATCTTGCGCGGAGTATTCTCCTATACAAGCGTCGTTCTTTACGTTAATTATACTGCGTGTTTGCAGTTTAAATGTATATATATATATAATTATATATATATATATTATATATATATATATATATATATAAAATTCAAGGTATGTCATCATCAAAATCAGAAGTACGCAGCTCAGTACCACAAGGGACAGTACTGGCTCCACTCCTGTTCATTATCATGCTAACAGACATAGACAGCGGAGTAAACAGCAAAAGTATAGTAACATCCTTTGCAGACGATACAAAGATCAGCAGAAAAATCAGCAGAAAAATCAGCGATGTGAATGAAGTGGAGGCCTTGCAGAGGGACACGAACAAGATATACAAATTGGTCAGAAAACAACAACATGTCATTTAACACCGATAAATTTCAGCTCTTGAGATATGGTAGAAAAGAGGAACTTAAACAGACTGAATATTATTCTCCAGATAGACAGGAAATTCAGAGAAACACGAAAGCGATCGATCTGGGGGTAGTAATGACAGATGATGCGAAATTCGAAACACAAAATCAGATAGCGATAAATAAAGCAAAAAGAGTCGCGGGACAGTTACTAAGAACGTTCAAGAGAAGGGACAGGACAGTAATGATTCCCCTGCTAAAAACACTGATTATACCAAAACTTGAATACTGCTCAGTTTTGACGTCCTCATATAAAAAGGAAGAAACTATGATAATAAACTAGAAGAAACGCAAAGACATTTCACAGCCAAGATTGATGGCTGCAAAGAACTCAACTACTGGGAAAGACTACGTAAACTAAATTTGTACTCCTGGAAAGAAGAAGAGAGAGGTATATCATAATCTACATATGGAAAATGATCGAAACACTGGTACCAAACCTAAAACTAAACCCAATTACCATTCAAACAACACTAGAAAATGGAGAGGCAGAATGTGTAGTGTTCCCAAATTAAAGGCCCGACAAGGGACCTCCTCAATACTGAAGGAAAATAGCTTGGTTGTCAGGGGCCCAAGACTTTTCAACCAGCTTCCAAAGGACCTCAGAAACGTAACGGGGGTCAAAGTTGAAGTCTTCAAGAGAAGACTGGATGGCTGGCTCAGGACGGTACCAGATGAGCCGGGCGTGCCTAGCTTTGTACGGTGGAGAGCGCAAGAACGCAACTCGCTCCTCCACCAGGCCAGACCTAGAGGCGGGGCCACCAGCTTCACCTCCGTGTGAAGAGAGACCAACGCACGAAACAACATAAGGTTCATAAGGTATATATATATAGAAAGATTACAAAACGACACTGAAACATTATTCCAGTGGGCAGAAGACAACAATATGAAGTTCAACGAAGAAAAATTCCAACTTCTAAGATATGGTAATAACAAGTAACAAGGAGCTACAGAAAAAAAGGGTACAAAACTCTGCAAGCCAAACAGATAACACCAAATCCACAAGTCAGGGATCTTGGATTAATAATGTCGTCGGTTGCAGAATTCAGAGAGCACTATAACATCAAAATTACGACGGCTAAGAAAATAATGGGAATCATCTGGAGGAGCTTTCGCAGCAGAAAAGTAAACATCATGCTCAAATTATGGAAGAGTCTAGTCCTACCAATAATTGAGTATTGCTCAGTACTCACAAGCCTATACAGTAAACGAGACATTGCGAACATTTAAGCTATACAAAGGACTTTTACATCTAAGATAGAGGAAACGGAAGGTGAAGACTACTGGTCTCGACTACAGTCACTGAAACTCTTTCTCTCGAAAGAAGGCGCGAGCGATACACAATAATATACATATGGAAAATACTTGAGGGCTCTGTCCCTAACCTTAGAAATGAAATAGAAACAAACTGGAATGAGAGAAGAGGCAGATTTTGTACGGGGCCAGCTGCGGTGGGACAAGGGGCCATGAAAACGAGGATGGAAAAATACCCTCAGAATACGAGGCTCAAAGCTTTTCAATGTTCTACCAAAAGAAGTGAGGAATCTCCAGCACATCGACCTGAATAACTTCAAGAACTAGCTGGACAGATTCCTGTGCAAAGTCCCTGACCAGCCATGCGTGGCTGGCTACGAGGGTAGGAAGAGATCAGACAGCAAATGAGGCGGGATGCTGCAGAGGGGTCGACCTTAGGTCGATCCTGAACCGTCGTTCGAACTCACCTAAAGTATACCTAATATATACAGTAATATATATATATAATATATATATATTATATATATATATATATATATATATATATATATATATATATATATATATATAATATATTATTATATATACACAGGGTGTCCCATAAGTCCGGCATCATAGGAGAAATTCATATTTTTCTATTTCTACAAACCATAATTCCTATTTTTCTCTTTCTACAGCAAAGAAGGAACGGATCCAGATAATTCTACTCATAGGAAATCGGAGTCAAAGAGAGGCCGCTGCTGAATTTAACAGACTGCATCCAGACCGCGAGCCAATAACACAGAGTTGTGTTAGCAGACCTGTTGCAAAGTTTAAGGAAACAGGATCCATAGAAGATAAACCACGCAGTGGACCTTCAAGGAGGTCCACTGACGATAATACAGCGACTGCTATCCTGGCTCATTTTAACAGAAGTTCCAATAAGTCTTCTGTCCGCCGAGACAGGAGTGTCGAAAAGTAGCATCCATCGCATTCTTCAGGCTCACAAATGGCATCCATATAAACTTCAGATCCTAAAGAAATTAAGCGAAGATGATCCCGACCGGCGGATGGAATTTTGTGAATGGGCTACGGAACAATATGCTCGGGATGCCAATTTCCCGTCCACCATTCTGTTCAGTGACGAGGCTGTTTTTTATGGAAATGGTGAGGTAAATCGACAGAACACCCGCTACTGGTCTCAAAACAACCCTCACTGGTATACCTCTTCAAAGGAACAAGGTGCATCTCGGGTGATGGTATGGTGTGGCATTTGGAAGGATCGCATCATAGGCCCCTTCTTTTTCGATGAACATGTCACTGGAAACACCTATCTACGTATGATCAAGGAAGAAGCATTTCCCAGTGTCTTGAACGAAGAAGGAAATTTCCCAACATGGTTCCAGCAAGACGGCGCTCCTGCACATTACAGTACCCAAGTAAGGGAATACCTGTACCAACAATTCCCTGGTCATTGGATAGGACGTCGAGGGCCTGTGGAATGGCCAGCTAGAAGCCCGGATCTCACGCCACTAGATTTTTATCTCTGGGGCCACTTGAAAGCGCTGGTATATACGCAGAGAAAATTAGGAGTGTTGAACATTTGCGGCAGCGCATTATTGGGGCATGTAACACCATTACTCCTGACATCATTCACCGTGTGCTTGCTGACTGGGTATCACGTCTGAATTTGTGTATTGAAAACAATGGTGGACATATTGAGCACGTTCTGTAAATAAAAGCTTTTGTTTTGCCTTTTTTTATTATTTTCCTATGATGCCGGACTTATGGGACACCCTGTATATATTATTATAATATATATATATATATATATATATAATATATATATATATATATATATATATATATATATATATATAAATAACAACACATTTGAAGCAATTACAACCGTAACTTGTTTGCCACAACTACCTATTCATTTATCGCCAACCTTTGGTAGCCCAATTTCCTAAGCATACTAATCCTCTATATCATTCGAAGATTGAGAAATACTAAATTAACCATGCAGAATTCGTGATATTACTCAGTTGAAATCTGAAGCTATATCAGAAAATTAATCAGGTCTAAAACATGTAGGAAGAGAGTGTACTCGTAGACAGCAATCGACCAGGGAAGTACTAGGGGTGGGAGGTTAGCCAGAAGACAGGGTGTGCTGGAACTCCAGTTTTTCCTGTCACTATCCTACTTAACTGATCTTTTTTCAGGTCACATCTACTCTGTGAGCAGTCCAGTCCAACTCACTACTTCTCACCACACATGCATGCATCTTGCATACTACATAATCTTTTCAAACCTAAAAAAAATAGCATAAGCCTCAAGAGCCTCGCAGTCCCCTAGGGGGGGGAACCATAAATGTCTCCACTTCTGGCTTCCCCGCTGCCGATACCGGGAACGCAGACTCGGGCAGAGGCCCCGACCAGAGGGGCTCGTTCTGCTCCTGCGTGCCACGGAATGATTACTACTTTTGTGACGGGGCCACTCCGGGTGCATTGAGCGCATCACGGAGGTAATTCTCTCGGGAAAGGATGCGTACAATCCACATTCTACTTCTACTAATAATGCATAAAACCTTGGTTTAACTTTGCTTGTTCTAATGCTATCTGCAGCAGAGATAATGCTTTCAGAAGGTACCGTCGCCATCCAACTACTGACTCTCACTTAGTTTATATTTCTGACCGGAATCGTGCAAAATCTGTTCTTCTGCTCACCAAAAATTCAGACAAAATGTGAAAACCTAGCTAATTCTAATTCTTCGCGCTCCTTCTGGCACGTAGCCAAGAACCTCTCTAATAACTTTACTTCTTCTTTCCCTCCACTTTTCCATTCCGAAGAGTGAGAGAATGGGTGGTCAGAGAACAAAAAACAAAATGGGCCAATTTAGGTAACTGAATATATGTAACTGCCGACACACCAAATCATTTTTATCAGAACTGAACAGTAGGCTCTCGGGACTCCTGGTAAACCTCGAGAAGGATGCTCTCAGGTCGGTAGTGCAAGTGATAACCGGCCGCTGAAATCTTGCAATGCACTAAGTTACTATACCGTACGTAAAATGAACACCGCAATCCCCATGCTGTCCTAAGTGTGGCTAACATGATGGGACACCTCTCCATTACGGTGAAGAGTGTCCAGTCTATTTATTCAAAAGGTAATGTAGGACTACCAGTGATGTAGGACTCGAGACCGGTCTTAAGACCGGTCTCGAGAACTTTTTTTATGGTCTCGGTCTCGGTCTCGGCCATGGTTGTCTCGACTACATCACTATTCAGAACCTTTGATTTTTACAGGTATCCCTAAACAAATGTATTCAAAGAGTGCAGGATTCTAACCTTTATTAAACTAATTACTAGACTTGCAAATTCACACCAGAAGGGGATAATTAATTATTGTCGGAACTCTTATGTATTCTTGTCCAGATATAGGGCAATGAGCCAACTAATGGCTCGAGCTATGGCCACTTCAGAGCCCATCTGAATAAATAATATATATATATATATATATATATATATATATATATATATATATACTGTGTATATATATATATTAGTGGTGGACCGGATATCCGCATCCGCATCATTTTTAAAATCCACATCCGCATCCGCACTTCTGACTGCAGATGTTATGCGGATATTACCTCAAATAAATTATGCAATTTACAATTATATTAGCTTATAAAGTAGCTTATAAGGCCCAGTCATGCACATTTCATGTAAAGTATTAATTATTAATAAACAAACAAATATATAAACCTCAAAATATAAATACCATTAAATCAACAAACACTGCCTGTGCCGCTGTGCGTACTCCACTGATTTTTGTTTTCACAGCAACACAGTAACTATTCAGAATGAAATTGTTCGTATACGATCAAGCAGTCTATCGTGTTTCGAGCAAGATTATTGTAAATAAATACAAAAAATGCAAGAGATGCAAAAGAGTTGGGTCCACGTCCCGCATCCTGGTAACACAGAAAATTGAATGAAACTTGTTTCATTGAATTTTCTGTGGCTGAAACTCTTGAGAAAGTTATTATTTTTATCATAATGAAAATATTAATACTAATTTTAATTCTTATGCATTGCCTGCCATAATAGTAATACCACGAAATTTGAAAAATTATGTCATATATTCATAATTCTATATTATATTGATAGATTAACTAAATATCCGCATCCGCATCCGCAGATGTTGAAAAACTGACATCCGGTCTACCACTAATATATATATATATATATATATATAATATATATATATATATATATATACCGTCTGCTAAAAAAAAAGGGTTAACTTTAAAAACAGCCATGAAATCAACATTTATTAACCAATCATAATGAAACTCATACAGAGCACAACTATGTAAACAGTATATATATATATACACACCAATTTTCAGATTATTATATTCAAAATTAATGATTCACTGAGGATTGTTTATGTTCAACAAATTTTGTTGGTGAACATCGCTCCAGTTTTGAATTCTGGGAGTCCACAAAGGCAGTAAAACTTTGGTAATAACATTTTTATTCTCATTTTAGTTATAAAATACATCATAAGAGTTATAAAATATAGGAAATGCCTCCATTAAAAAAACATGAAAATAAAAAAAGGATTTTGAATTTCGAAACGGAACTTAAATCCTAAGTTTACAAAAGAAATCAAATTAACATTTTACTCTTTTGGAATTCCTATTAAAAAGTTGTTCAATGTGTTTCCCTTCTGTTTCACCAATTTTCTTCAATCTTGGACGAAATTCATCAATGGTTCGATCGATCTGCTCCTGTGGTATCTCTTTCCACTTCTCCACAAGAAGCTGACGCAAGTGATCAACATTTCTCATCCTGCTCCTGTAAACTCTCTGTGCCAAATTTTCCCAGATTCCATAGTCAACAGGGTTCAAGTCAGAACTGTTAGGTGGCCAATTTTGGGTTCAAGTAATTCTGGGACATTATTTTTTAAGTATTCACCAGTTGCTATTGCTGTATGGGACGTTGCTCCGTCTTGCTGAAAAAGATAATAACCACCGTTGGGCAGATTTTGCATTTCGGAATCATGTTTCGAAGCAGAGTATTTCGATAGTACTCGGCATTGACTCAATAAAATGAATGAATGTTTTTCCTAACTTTAACTTTGATATGCCAACTGACACCATGACATTACCTGAGAAATGACTTCTGGTTGCAAAAAGTCTGCTATCAGGTATTTCATTCTTACATTGGACGTGCGAGTAAACTCTGTCATTTTGATTGTTCCGAGGTGGCTCCACAGTCGGGTGTGTCAATTTTGGGGGTGAAATGACTAAATTGAAAATCATGTGAATTGGTAGCAATTTAATGTAATCATTTGGCATACAAAATAATATCCTTGCTTCAAAAACAATAAAAAATAACTCATACCTACATCAATTTTAATTCAAAAATTCCATTTTTCCGTAAATTCGTAACAAAATAACAAATGTGCGCAAACATCCAATCAACATTTAAAGTGGCAATAAGATATCATTCAGAGTCTTTATTTGAAAGTAACCAATGCAGTCATGTCCTTTTTGCTGCGGTTCTTTGACATCAGCATTCGGCTTGCTACTTGCGCTTTGATGTAGCCTTCTCGCCTCTCGTGACTGTAAACTTGACTAGCTGCTTCTGTGACCATTTTCACACATCTCTCCACACTCTGAGTGTGAGAAGGTCACTTTGGCACTTGCATTGGGGCCTCTTTAAGTTGTGTTAAATCTTTGTTTGTTATACATGTTGTCAGTGGTGGCTCCAAAACTTCCGAACTCAAGTTAACTAATTCTGACAATTTCGTGGCATTGACGTTTATCGGAGGTACCTTCGTTGTCTAAACAGAGCAGTCTCCCAGCTGGTCATCATCTAGTGATGTTCCTCTAAGCTTTAGAATGATTGGCTGCAGAGTATTGCTTGCAAAACTGCCTCTGGCCTAGCATACCAAGCAGACCTTCTCACCACAGGTAACACGATGTCCACCACTACTTTCCTTTGGGTTCTCAGTAGCTGTAATTGAAACAAGATGTGGTTGGGCCCCTCCATCTACATTGGATTAAGTTTTACATTGAACCAGTGAGGAAGATAAAACCCAATAATAAATTCAACAATCAACATCAAATTCTGTAGCATTTTGCCCTTCAGTGCATGGTTGGAAACCCAAATCCTGCAGAAACGAATCGCTGTAGTTAACCAACGACTGTGACTTACGGGTCCAATCTCCAAGAGAGCCAGATTTTGAGGCAACTCTCCTGATCTGATTGCTTGAACAATACGATAAGCGTAAGATTGATCCGTGCTGAGGTCTTTGATAACTTCTTCAGACAACACTGGAAAGGGAGGGCCTACTTCGACCTTTGGAAATTTTGTATTTATTTCTAATTCCGTTGCTTCATCTAGCATGTTGCCAAGGGGGCCTGACCATTTGTTGTTGCTCTTTGTAAGACCATCAAGTTCCTGGATGAGACGACGAAGAGGTAGTTCCCCTGTGTGCAAATCACATACAATCCAAACAAATCTTCTTCCAAGTTTTTTCTCTAAATGCGTCATAACACCGCCCTGCCATCCAGTGTTCACCGCAGTTGAGTCTCCACCAACGGCCTACAGTGAACTGTCAAGTCTTCTTTCTTGAAGCCAACATATTATTTGATCAGCAATTGCCTCTGCATGTTTCTTGCCTTCTACTTCTGCTTCAGGAACAAAGTGAAACAAATAGCGGCCACCAGGTTCGGAACACACAGAGTAGCGTTCTTCTTTGATGAGACCGGGAAACTTTATGTCCATTCCCTCTACCTCTAGGAGAACTTTTGTGTCATCTCTTCTTCCATCAAACAAAAGGCAAGAGAGACCTTCCTCCTTCAAATCTTTTTCATGCTGATCAGATATTTCCTTCATTATTTTTTCTTGTGCTCTTCTTATCTTATTATGATCTATCACTAAGGATGTATCCTCTCGGCTGATGAGGCCTGCATCTATCCAAGCGGCAGTGGCAATCTCTGCAGTCTCTCGTAGCCCCGTATGGTGGCGAATACTGGCAAGGGCAATGTTTGAGATGTCTTTAGTGTTGTATTTCATTCTCTTCGGCGAAGGTTCAGATGGCATTTTGGAGCTATCATCTGATGTTGCTTCTTTCTGTTCATCTGAAGAGCTTTCAAAGATGTGAGAAACCTCTTGATAGAGCTCTTCATCTCTTTGGGTGGCTTCTTCACTCTTCTGTTTTCTTCCTTTCTTCCCTCTCTCGGATTTTCTCTTTTTTCTTAGCAATAACAATCTGTTTTTTGGTTTCTGAATAATCTGCCGAACCAATCTGCATACTTCCTTGGCCTCCTGCCTTTGTTCTCTGCGTCTTTATGAAAGCCAGCTCCAAAACAGGGATCTTCTTCTCACGAGGACAGCGACAATCAATGTGAGGATGAGGTTCTCTTCTGCATGACGGAGAACAATTGGCTTCAGAACACAACTCTATGGGACACTAGCAGTTAAAAATGTCAAGAAGAGTATGAAGTGTGTGCAGAAATTTATTTTTCTTTGCTAGTTTTCCTTTACCAAGTGATGTCTCAACTGCTTTGTGCCACAGCTTTGTTAATTTTAGTTCAATAGTTCTATACTGATTGAGTACAGGTGGTTTGAATAACACATTAGCTTTTTTCCACTGATGCAGAAGAGGGGGAATCGTGTCCCTTATGAGCTCTTTCTCTGTGTAGTTCCTTCTATCCTTTGTATTTTGTTCACGAAGGAGTAACCCTAGTCTCAACATGTCTCGCACTGTTGGTAGTTCTGATACGGGAAGCTCCTTGCCTGTACCGACTAACAGGCTCAAGTGGCATGACGACTAACCTCTTGTCTTCAATTTTGGCATCTTAGGAATATCTGAAAAGAAAGAAAAAACATTTAAGTATTTTATATCAATTACGATGTTTCAAAGTTTAGTCATTCGATGTTCTAAAATTCAATAAAAAAATATTTCATGGGATTACAACATAATTAGACAGAAGAATATGATAATAATAAATAATTGTAATAATCAATAATCCATACTTACAGTTAAACTGTAGTATTCGTCTAGTAGAATAACTATGAAGTAGGTACAAGAGCAATAACAGCAAACCACCGTCTATGACATCTAAGAGGCAACTGAGGACTGAGAGTGAGGGACAGTTCTATTCATGTTGTGGCTTGTACATTGTACAACAACTATATGACCTTGAAAACAGGTAAGGTTTATTTTATTTCATTTTGGTTGGCCAATTTCAAGTTTTGACATGAAAAGACACTATATTTTCACTACCAAAATTGATTTGAAAAAAGTTGACAAAATTGACACACCCTACTCCACAGTGAATCTCATTTCATCAGTGAAAAAAGCCTTTGAAAGTTTATCACATGTTACTCGCCGTAAGATTTGTTTTGATCTTTGAACTCGTTTCTGCTCATCAGTTTGAGTAATCTTTTGCCCGTGCACTCTTTTGAAAGGTTTTAGTTGAAGATCTTGTTTAATTATACGTCTCACACTAGTTTCTGATAATTGTAGCTCTTTTGATATGCGAGCTGATGTCATATGGGTTCCTGGCTGGTTTTCTTGACTTAATATACGTTCTTCGATGTCGTCAATATTGTCTTGTATGCGAACAGTTTTTGGTCGCCCACTTCCTTCTCTTCTTTTGATGGCCCGTCTCGTCAATTTTCTTTAGAAGCTTTCCCAAACCACCTTTGTTGTGGAATTCGGAGAGTAGTTTCGTTCGTCCATATCCCTTTTCTAGTCTATAATGCTTAATTATAATCTTATCTTCCTCTGAAAATGGCATATTCACTATATTTTATAACCCTGCAAAAAAAAATTGTATATTAGAATTTACAAAAGTGAAAATGGAAATAAAGGATTCTTGATTAGTTTGGCGAGCATCAGTTGTAGTATTATTTGAGAAATATTTAATAAATCATTATTTTTGATAGCTTCGAACTGAAATTTGGTTTACAGGTAGATGTTTTATGTATCTTTTACATGTAAAGTTTTCATACTGATTGTTTGAAAAATGTTGATTCCATGGATGTTTTTAGAGTGAACCCTTTTTTTTTTGGTAAATGGTATATATATATATATATATATATATATATATATGAAAATTATTTCACGAAAGTAACACGTGAAAAATATTTATGATGAATAAAACCACGAAGGAAAGGAAACACAAAATGGTGCTCAAGCGCTTTCGTCTAATGACATCCTCAGGAACACTGAGGGATAAAGTCAATTTTATTCATTTCCCGTTTTTTACTTTTTTCAGGACGCCAAAGAAACTGAAGCGCGAAAGCACACGTCGTTACTCCACTGCCGCCAAACTAAGAATAATTTCATCATTCTTTCGCATAGCGAGACTCCCGTTATCAGGTTATTAGTTGTTCAGTTTTGGAATAAATAAACATTGGTATTCATTTTTAAAATCTTTCAAAGTCCCACTCCGTAGATCAAAACTCTCTCTCTCTCTCTCTCTCTCTCTCTCTCTCTCTCTCTCTCTCTCTCTCTCACGTTTTCCTTTAGTTTTGCTTTCGGCCAAATTGTTCATTCTAACGAAGGCCAAACGTTTTGCCCACCTTAGATCTATAGATTAACATAGCGTCCCCAGCGTTCATAGCTCAGTGGGCAACGCCCTTTCCCTATAAACGAAGTGAAGAAACTGAGGTCAGCGGTTCGAACCCCAATCGTGCTGATAATAATAATAATAATAATACACGAGTTAGAGCAATGAGCCGCATTCTTTGGCCTGAGCGCTGTGCCAGTTTGTGACCGTCCTGATCGTGATTACTATTCCCATCGGGTAAGTCAGAAATTACAAATTCCTCGACCGAACTCGATCTTAGGACTTTCCAATCAGTAGCCCAGTGTCTTAACTACTAGGGTGCCCAGGATGCCCATTTATCTACCAATCAATTTTTTTTTTATGGAAGGATGAACAGCTTGGAGAGTTCAGCGCCGCCTGCCCTGGCTTGGAATCGAATCCGGGGCCGGTGGCTATATATATATATATATATATATATATATTATATATATATATGAGAGAGAGAGAGAGAGAGAGAGAGAGAGAGAGAGACAGAGTTAAAGAATGGGTAATGAATTTGAAATATATAAGGGACAAAATGAAAAAATAAAAGTATCATATCAAATATATGAAGTTTAAAACCGAACCATTCATTAAAATTAATAAAGTTTTATACCTGAAAGGATTTATGGAAGAAACAAGGCGGATTTTACAGGTTCCACTGAAACACATCTTAAAGAATGGCAAGAAAGTTGCGAGAAATTTGAATACTACATTACTTAAAAAGAAATACAAATCGATGAATATAATAATATACTGTACTGCGAGCCAAAAAGAACAGAAAGACGAAGAGGAAGCTGTGTTGAACGCATGAACATGAAAATCATATGGCAGCAATGGTAGCAACTAAATTAAACAGCAAATATTGAAAAATTAAGCGTGATACTAATAGTCATATATAAACTGCCACAAACTCCGACTGCAAAATTCTATAATGCCATTACCGAGATCAGAACCTTAATACAGACTTTAAACTCCCCAACCCCCAATATATACTAATACTATGCGGAGATAGGAGACAAATATATATATATATATACATATATAACATAAAAAAAGAGATGAGTGAGATTAGCACAATAATAACAAGTATTGATTAATAGAAAAAGGTCATTTTAAGAAGATGTGTCCCATTTTATAAGTTCCCTAACAATTATATTAAAGTTATTTACAAAATATATGAATACACATTCTAGGATGCTCCTTTTAACTTTATCTTTACTTTTTAATGCGATTTTAGAACCTTCCCAATAAATACTAATATACGTATATGTATGGCTAAGCAATGCATCAGAATTATTCGCGGTGATACAAGCATATTTAGGCTGTTTCATGCTGACATCGAACGCTTTCCCAACCTGACCACATGCTTAATTGTGCCATTCATTCCACATATGTATTAATAACAATAATAATAATAATAATAATAATAATAATGGCAATAAAAGTAATGATTAAAAGGACTGGGGAACTACATTAGATTAGAAAGAAGTACAATGGGGAAATATTAGAAATCTAAAAATTAAAAGGTAGGGAACTTCGAGTTTTTTGTTTTATTCTGGTTTGAGTATTTTTAGGGAAGTTATTCCGCCTTGAGGTATAGTTTTCTTTGAGTTATATTGTGTTTTGAGTTTACAAATGAAGTTTATTTCCTTGTTGAGTCTACAGATATATAAAAACTATTATTTTAAATAATTATTCGTCTCTAAATTTTATTTCGGTTTAAACTTACATTTAAAGTTTTATCCCGTATTTCAGTCTACACATATGTATATATATAAAACATAATTATTACTTCAGTAGTATGGTTGCAAAATCAAAGAGTATGTGAAGATGGGTAGGGATGGCGATGAGGGTGGCACTCTGACAAGTAAAAAAATCAATTCTTTTAATCAATTTGAATCCCAAGTGGACCCTTTAATCCCTTAATGGCTTTATAATAGCTCAAAGAAACATATATATATATATATATATATATATATATATATATATATATATATATTATATATATATGTGTGTGTGTGTGTATATATATATATATATATATATATATATGTATTAATGTAAAGAACGACGCTTGTGTAGAAGAGCGTTCCGCACAAGATGAGGAGGGAGAACGAACAAATGAAAATGTATATATGTAAGGCATGCGAAGGTGCCCCCTCAGGGCATTGGTTTCTGCTCGTATGTAGGAGAATTACGACTTCTGATTGATCGAGGTCCATGGTGTAGTGGATAGCATATCTGACCGGCAATCGGATGATCCCGGGTTCGATTCCCGGGTGGTACCTCATTTTTCATTTGTTCGTTCTCCCTCCTCATCTTGTGCGGAACGCTCTTCTACACAAGCGTCGTTCTTTACATTAATTATACTGTGTTGTTTGCAGTTAAAATGTATATATATATATATATATATATATATATATATACTGTATATATATATATATATATATATATATATATATATATATATATGAAAATTATTTCACGAAAGTAACACGTGAAAAATATTTATGATGAATAAAACCACGAAGGAAAGGATGTCATTAGACGAAAGCGCTTGAGCACCATTCTGTGTTTCCTTTCCTTCGTGCTTTTATTCATTATATATATATATATATATATATATATATATATATATAAATGCCTCGGTGGTGTAGTGGTTAGCGTCGCTGACTACGAATCCATTGGCCCCGAGTTCGAGACCCAACGGCAGCCGGCGCGCAGCAAAACCCAGCTGTTCATCCTTCCACAATAAAGAAAGTGGTTGGTAGATAAATGGGTACCCTAGGTGGCTTAGTGGTTAAGACGCTGGGCTGCTAATGGGGCGTGGTTCGGATTCCACTTAAACTGTAGGTCTCAGGTGGAGTGAAAAGCTTGACCTTCGTCAGAATGAATAATTCGGGCGGAAGCTAGCCAAAGGTTATATATATATATATATATATATATATATATATATATATATATATATACTTTACTTCAAACAAAAGTAGCCTACATATAAAATTTAACATTTCAAATAAATTATATATAAAAATGCAGGAACTTTCTTTAACACATCCGTCCTTGTTCGAATCTGGTGGAAAACAGAAAAAATCACCCAGTAAGCCTTGGAAAGCCGGTTTGGTTGACTGAGATGGCTGAAGCAGTCACTTTGATTACTTTAAAATAGTAAAAAACGGCCACCCTAAGCATCGATGTGGTTCATCACTTCCAGCATTTCTTGGAAAACATTTTCTTCTTCTATACCAGATAAACGTTCATCTTTTGTAAAGAAGTTTTAAAGTTATCAGTGTTCCCAAAATATCCCTTGTGTTTCTTCAAGATACCCATCCAAGACCTTACTATGAAAAACTGGGACCTTTTCTCTTTCTCCCTTCCATCTCTCTCCTCCCTTAATTCGTCCTCTGTACACATTCATTCTCTACATTTCCAGGGCCACTCTTCATTTCTCCACCCGCTTCCCAAAGCGTTCTTCACAGCAGTCGCTTCATGATTCGCGTAGGACGGCTATGGCGCACTTGACCTCTGATCTTTCTGCTATATCTGATTGGGGCAGAGAAAACCTTGTGGCTTTCAATGCCTCAAAAACTCAGTTCCTCCATCTATCTACTCGTCACAATCTTTCAGACGACTATCCCCTTACCTTCAACAACACTCAACTCAATCCTTCCTCTTCTCTTTACATTCTTGGCGTTTCCTTTTCTCGTGATCTTTCCTGGAAAGATCACATATACTCTCGAAAACAGCTTCTAAGAAGTTAGGTGTGCTGTACCGCCTCCGCGGTTTCTTCACCTCTACTCAGTTGCTGTCTCTGTACTGAGGTCTTGTTCGCCCCTGTATGGAATATGCTTCTCATGTATGGGGTAATTCAACCCACACAGTTGTACATGATAGGGTGGAATCAAAGGCTTTTCGTCCCATCAATTCCCCGTCTCTTACTGATTGTCTTCAATCTCTCTCTCTTCGCCGCAATGTTGCCTCACTCTCTCTTTACTATCGCTATCATAACGGACATTGCTCTTCTGAACTCTCTAACTACATGCCTCCTCCTTTAAGGAGAGCACACAGTACCAGACTTTTTACAATTTATCATTCCTTTTCTGTCCAACTAACTAATGCAAGGGTTAATCGGTATTTTCAGTCTTTCATCTACTCAACCCGTGAACTCTGGAACAGTCTTCCTCACTCCATCTTTCCTCCCGTCTATGACCTCCTATGTTTCAAACGCAGTGTCTAGGCATTTCGACAACCCCTTCGCTCCTCCTTTCTGCATAAAAAAAAACTCCCTGGCCTCCACACAAAACTATAGAAATTCCATGTCACATGTACAGGGTGTTTCAGGAGGAAAGGTCAATACTTCGGGAGGTGATAGTATCGGTCATTGTGAGAAAAAAAGTTCATATGAACATGTGTCTAATTCTGAATGGTTACGGAGATAGAGCTGTTTGAATCTACAAATACAAAAACATTGTTAATGGTAATCAAGAAAGAGAAACCAATTACTGTTTCTAACATTTAATGTTTAAACATTGACATTTTGAATGGTATCAGATACAGAAATGACAAATTTGTTACAGTTTACAATACGTTTTCGAAAATCCCGCCGTCAACCTCAATGCACTTTGCATCTCGTGTGCGAAGATCGCATGTTGTTAGTCTGAGTTGATCTTGACGTTCCTTTACGCGGGCAGCAGCATCCAAAATGCGCGCGAGCAATTCGTCTCGTGTATCAACCTTTCATTTGTAAACTTGACTTTTCATCCACCCCCACAAACAATAATCTAACGGAGAGAGGTCTGGAGACCTTGGTGGCCATTGAATGGGACCACCGCGGGGGGAGGAAGAGCTGCGCGCGCCGAGCATCAGATTCAAACAGCTCTATCTCTGTAACCATTCAGAATTAGACACATGTTCATATGAACTTTTTTTCTCACATTGACCGATACTATCATCTCCCGATGTATTGACCTTTCCTCCTGAAACACCCTGTATATATATGTGTATATGTGTATATATACATATATATATATATATATGTTAACCACTCCGTCTATGGCCTTGTGCGGTTCGAAGTTGACGGGGGTTCTGGTTAGGTGGCAGCAACGGATTTGTTATTCTGGAGTATCTGGTACAGTATAGGGAATCGCAGAAGTTTCTCTTATACTACTCTCCATTTTCTTTTTGTAGTGGATCGGAGGATTCTGTGGAGCATACTAAATTCTCTGAAGGTTCCCCGATTCTTCTTGTAACGTATTGGGAAATTATTTTTCTCTGTTTAAGACTAAGTTCTCTGAAGAAAGCAAGGCTCGAAGGAAAAGACAAAGATATTCTCTTACTGTAGTTTACTGCTAAAATGTTACAGCCTCTAAGTTAGATCAGACAAATCAGAAATCAGAATGACAATTTGTAAAATTATTTAACTTTATATAGGCAATTTTTTGGTGACATCATTATTATTTAATGTTGACCTGTTTTGTTTTTTATTCTCAAAAGGCTGAATTATTTTGCAAACTATTTGAAGATAAGGTAAATGTTTTAGCTGTAGCAATGTTTAGACAGATAAGCAAGATATTTGAAGATCTACAGATCTACAGAAGCTAAGGCTAACAAAGACCCTAAGATCCACTCTAAGGTTAGCCCGAGAGAAAGGAAAGAGTAGGGGGTTAAGAGAAGAGAATAAGTGGTTAAGTAAGTAGGAACACCTATCACTCGTGGGTTAACATTCATTCAGAAAAAGAGAAAAAAGACACACCATCATCATCCGCCGGCCACTGCCGACAAGTCAGAATAATAGTCGGAGAATAGGAGAGGGGTGAAAGATGAAAAGAAGTAAGAACGCTTACAAACCATGCAAACACAGTCTTAAGTCAGTGTCACAACATGCAAACTACAAACATGCAAGAAAAGAGAGTTACAGACATGCAAAGGAGAGGTTAAGAAAAAAAAAAAGTAGGTAAAGTTAAACAAAAAGTGGGTTAGTTTACGCTACGAGCTACATCTACGTTCGTGTTAGTCTAATTTTTTTTTTTTTTTTTATTGCTGGCATCACACGCTGGCATGTCATGATGAAGCCATATTTTTATTTTAAACCGCATATTGACAGCTCTGATGTTATCATGATCTGTCAAGTTAACTAAAAATGGAAATTGAAATATGCATTTAATTATGAATTACAATTAAACATGCATACGAGCAAAAAATTAAATGCCTAAAATTTAAAATTAAGTGTTAAGCAAGATATGACTTCATCTTTTACAACGAAAAGAGAATGTATAAAGAAAATGAATATTGCAGAATTTAACAAGATTACATTATGAAGCTAAACCTAAAAAAATTATTAAGTAAACTAAAAAGAAATAATTCATCAATTATTCAGCAAAAGTAAAATAGAAAGAAAATAAAAAAAATATCGAAACTCGTATCAGCGTTATGCGAATTTAGACTCTATATGTAAAAATTAATATCAGAATATAAATATATACCACGTGACCACAAAAATTGTCCCTGTTTTTAATCGCTTATTACTCAGTCATTATTGCAGCTTCACAAATTAAATAAAAAGCATTCGAAAGAGAACATTTTAAAGTTTTAATTTAATCTACATGTGTTCAAAATGACGTCCCTGGACATTCTTACATTTCACACAACGGGAAAGGAAGTTATTTATTACATTTTCCAAAACGCTGCATTCAATGGACTGTACACTCTCTACCACCGCTTGCTTTAATTCTTCGATAGAGGATGGCTCTTGCCTGAATACTTTGTCCTTGACAAATCCACAGAGAAAAAAGTCCAAAGGTGATAGATCGGGAGATCTTGCGGGCCAGGGAAACTGCGAGCGATGAGAAATGAATCTTTGTTCAAAAAATCTTGTTAAACATTCCAGTGATTGCCTAGTTGTGTGGGCTGTTGCTCCGTCTTGCTGAAACCACTTGTTACTGCAGTTTTCTTGTTCAAAAACAGTGTTCAGCATTTCTTCATATCTTTCTGAAGTTACTGAAAGCGGTCTCCTTGTCTCTGGGTCCTCAAAAAAGTAAGGACCATAAACCTTGCTGCTACTCAAACCACACCAGACAGTAACTTTTGGTGAATGCAGAGGTTTCTCCAAGTGTATATTTGGCTTGTTTTGTGACCAACACCGGTAATTCTGTCTGTTGATGAACCCATTGAGATAGATGTGGCATTCATCACTGAATATTATGTCACTTAATCTTATCTGGTTTTGTTCAATTATTGTTTCAATGCGTTCACAAAACATCAAACGACGCTGGTAGTCTTGTTCGCTAAGCTGTTGCAAACACATAATTTTGAATGACTTCATTCTCAAATCCAACGTGATTATTTTCCGAATGCTCTCCCGTTTGATTCCTGTCACAGCTGATAGTCGTCTCACAGATTTCTTGTTGTCCGTTTCAAGCTGACTTGCGACTGAATCAATGTTTTCAGCGGTTCGCACACCTTTGCTGCGCCCAGAGTTGCCTTTATGCATGTTCTTGATTGAGCCGTGATGTTTCCATTTTGCGAAAATCCTGCGAATCGTTTTAGGATTTATGGTCCTTTGCTGACCGTATTGTCGTCTGAAAGACCGTTGGGTGGCAACTACCGAGCCATGTTTGATCATCTCTTCTGCGATGAAAACACGTTGCATGTCCGACAAATAACCCATGATTGTGGTGGATAAAACTGTCATTTTTTTATAAGTACTGATTTCGTATCCAGGATATCGAAAAAATTAAATAAAACTTTTAAATATTCTTTTTCGAAAGCTTTTTATTTCATTTGTGAAGCTGCAATAATGACTGAGTAATAAGCGATTAAAAACAGGGACAATTTTTGTGGTAAAAAAAGACGGAGCAACAGCCCACACAACTAGGCAATCACTGGAATGTTTAACAAGATTTTTTGAACAAAGATTCATTTCTCATCGCTCGCAGTTTCCCTGGCCGGCAAGATCTCCCGATCTATCACCTTTGGACTTTTTTCTCTGGGGATTTGTCAAGGACAAAGTATTCAGGCAAGAGCCATCCTCTATCGAAGAATTAAAGCAAGCGGTGGTAGAGAGTGTACAGTCCATTGAATGCAGCGTTTTGGAAAATGTAATAAATAACTTCCTTTCCCGTTGTGTGAAATGTAAGAATGTCCAGGGACGTCACTTTGAACACATGTAGAATAAATTAAAACTTTAAAATGTTCTCTTTCGAATGCTTCTTATTTCATTTGTGAAGCTGCAATAATGACTGAGTAATAAGCGATTAAAAACAGGGACAATTTTTGTGGTCACGTGGTACAAATATAAGTATAAAGATTATATGAATATGATGAATATAAGGATTATATGAATATAAGAATTATATGAATATGAGAATTATATGAATATAATAATTTTATGAACATAAGAATTATATGAATACAAGAATATATGAATATAGGAATTATTCATTGTTCATTTTTACATATATACCGGGTGGCCCATAATTCAGGAACCATAGGAATAATTGTATTTTTTTTCTAATAATTCTTGTACTTTCTAATAATGTTTTTTTTCTTTATTTTCTTTTAGATGAAAAAATTGAGTGTAGTGATATCTGGTGACCTGGCTGGCCATTCGACAGGACCTCTTCGGCCAATCCATCTGTTGGGGAACGTTTTATCAAGTGTAAGAATAAAATCATTAATTTACAATGGATAAATAGATATTTCGTAACTCATCAAGAAATCCACTCGAATCAGACCAGAAATAAATTGTCTTCATCTCAAAAACTACCTATTTTCATTGGATTGAAACTGTGGAATGACTTACATGCCGATATAAAAAATATTGTGAATGTAAATTTGTTTAAAACCAAGTTGAAATCCCGATTAATAATGGCATACTAACAAAAATGTAGGATTAATGTCCATTAATATTATTTACTAATTATTAATTTCTCGTGTGTAATCTAATATTAAAAACACATTTCTTCGGATTGTTCAGTTCTTATCTCTCATGTATAATATTGGTTTCCTTGTATGGTATTGGTATAGTGCCTTCAATGGTGACCTTGTATTTGTCATGTCAGTAGTGATGATTTAAGATTAATATATGTTTTAACTATTAATAGTACTTATTTATTTATTTATTATTATTAATTAATAACAACTAGCTGTTTATTTTTAATAAGAGCCCAGTAAAGCCTAAAGCTTAAGTGCCAAATTAAATTAAATAAATAGTCGAGCTTTACAATTATTCATGTCATTGTAAATTAAAAAGAATGTATTTATTTTATTATTAATAAAGGTTATTCAATTCAATTCAATTCAATCAAGGTATTTGCGAACTCGCATGGCAAAATGAGGAGGTGCACCGTCTTGCTGAAAAAACATGCCATGTCGTTTGTTTATCGGTATGTCATTCAGGTAATTCATCAAAACGAAAATAAAGAAAAAAACATTATTAGAAAGTACAAGAACTATTAAAA
Organism: Bathynomus jamesi; assembly: GCA_023014485.1. Lineage (NCBI taxonomy): Eukaryota > Metazoa > Arthropoda > Malacostraca > Isopoda > Cirolanidae > Bathynomus > Bathynomus jamesi. The sequence goes on from JAJOZX010001484.1 coordinate 624,326, forward strand.
AAAAATACAATTATTCCTATGGTTCCTGAATTATGGGCCACCAGGTATATACTTACTTACTTTAGGTGAGTTTCAACGACGGTTCAGGATCGACCTAAGGTCGGCCCCTCTGCAGCATCCCGCCTCATTTGCGGGATTTGGTGAAGGAGGGAATTGCTGTCTGATCTCTTCCTGCCCTCGTAGCCAGCCACGCATGGCTGGTCAGGGACTTTGCACAGTAATCTGTCCAGCTGGTTCTTGAAATTATTCAGGTCGGTGTGCTGGAGATTTCTCACTTCTTTTGGGAGGACATTGAAAAACTTTGGGCCTTGTATTCTGAGGGTATTTTCCATCCTTGTTTTCATGGCCCCTTGTCCCACCGTAGCTGGGACCGTACAAAATCTGCCTCTTCTCTCATTCCAATTTGTTTCTATTTCATTTCTAAGGTTAGGGACAGAGCCCTCAAGTATTTTCCATATGTATATTATTGTGTACCGCTCGCGCCTTCTTTCGAGAGAGTAGAGTTCTAGGGATTGTAGTCGAGACCAGTAGACTTCACCTCCCGTTTCCTCAATCTTAGACGTAAAAGTCCTTTGTATAGCTTTGTATAGCAATATTCAATTATTGGTAGGACTAGACTCTTTCATAATTTGAGCATGATGTTTGTTTTCTGCTGCGAAAGCTTCTGCAGATGATTCCCATATTTTTCGAGCCGTTGTAATTTTGATGTTATAGTGCTCTCTGAATTCTGCATCCGACGACATTATTACTCCAAGATCCCTGTGAACTCACTCTCTCTCTCTCTCTCTCTCTCTCTCTATATATATATATATATATATATATATATATGTGTGTGTGTGGTGTGTGTGTGTGTGTGTGTGTGTGTGGGTGTATGTGTGTGCGAGTGTGGTAACCAGAGATCTGGGATCATCTGAAGCCAGGCCAACTAACGAAAATAACACGACTTAACCTAACCAATCATTAGGTCATCTGCACGCCCTTGACGATTAGTTAACTTTATAAGGCTAACTAACGAGGGCTGGGGGGGCCCTGATCTTCAAGTGATCCGAGATCTGTTACCGACGTTTCGGCTACCGGACCTTTTCCAGTTTGTGTACCGTTTTTCATATAATTTATTTTTGAGAATATTTTTGTTAAAACTAACGAAAATATCACGACTTAACCTAACTAATTATCAAGAGCGTACAGTTGATCTATTAGTAAATAGTAAATACTATTCCAGAAACAAACAATGTTATAATTAATAATAGATCAACTGTACGCCCTTGATAATTGGTTAGGTGGCGCTACTGTAGTATGCGGTCTACCTACGATTCGGCGGTCTACCTTTTAATTATAGCTTCTTATCTTGTTTACTAATTGTTTGTTTACATCCCATTATCAATCGCCCTTGACGATTGGTTAGGTTTAGTCATGATATTTTCGTTAGTTTTAACGAAAATATCATGATTAAACCTAAACAATCGTAGGTAGACCGCATACTACAGCAGCACCGGTTAGGTTAAGTCGTGATATTTTCGTTAGTTTTAACAAAAATATTCTCAAAAATAAATTATATGAAAAACGGTACACAAACTGGAAAAGGTCCCGGCTACCATTTATTTTAACAGTAAAAATTATCCAAAGTGTATATTAGCTATATGTACATTATAAGTAAGACGTTTAATATAAAGTTTACATATATATATATATATATCACGTTTCATTTGTTCGTTCTCTCTCCTCATCTTGCGCGGAATGTTCTCCTATACAAACGTCGTTCTTTACGTTAATTATACTGCGTGTTCTTTGCAGTTGAAATGTATATATATATAATATATATATATATATAATATATATAAAACTTCAGGAGCAAGTGTAGTTTACGTCCCCTTGTGGTGCCTAGTGTAGTTTATGTTCCACTACATTATCCAAGTGTAGTTTGCGTTCCCCACTTTGTCGTCGTATACCTAATCAAATAAAACGTTAAAACTAACGAAAATATTACGACTTAACCTAACCAATCGTCATATATATATATATATATATATATATATATATATATATATGATGAATAAAACCACGAAGGAAAGGAAACACAGAATGGTGCTCAAGCGCTTTCGTCTAATGACATCCTCAGGAACACTGAAGTAAATAAAGAGTTCAAGACTATATACAGGTTACAAAAGAAAAAAAATATATATATAATAAATATAGAAATAAAAATTGTGGGAGGAGCATACAAAATTGTAAGGAAAACTACCAATTTTAGCACTTTGCCCGAATTCAACACAAGATCAAATTTTATACTTAATGCCTGAATGATATACAGGGTGTCCCTAAAGTCTGGACACATAGGAAATATCACTAACTATAACTAACTATATGTTATTATTATTATTATTATTATTATTATTATTATTATCTTAAATTCATGCAACTGAGGCCTAAGGTAGGCCCACATCGAATCAGCAACCCTGAGGTAGGACCAAATAGGACCTCCAAGTCCATAACTTATGGACTTGGAGGTCCTATTTGGTCCTACCTCAGGGTTGCTGATTCGATGTGGGCCTACCTTAGGCCTCAGTTGCATGAATTTAAGATAATATAATAATAATAATAATAATAATAATAATAACATATAGTTAGTTATAGTTAGTGATATTTCCTATGTGTCCAGACTTTAGGGACACCCTGTATAGGTCACAAAATATATATATATATATATATATATATATATAATATATATTAGTGTGGACCAAAATGGGGGGTAAATTATAAAGTTGAAGAAATCCTTGTTCCACATTAATGCCCTTGTTCCTTTGGACCAGATAGACATGTCAGCAAAATTTGGTCAAATATGAGAATATTTAGGGGTCCCGAGATTTAATGACTTATAAAAATTTTCCAATGAATAGGCGCGCTTAGAACATCAATGATCAACTCAACTCTTGAGTTGCAACTTATGAAAAAATTTCTTCTTATTTAAGAAATTTTTGGTGTTAATAGAGTACAAAAACAATCTTAGATCATTATTTCAGAGAAAATTATTAATAAGGAAAACAAAAATTTTGGATAAAATATATTATCCTTAATTGGTCAACTCTAAATTAAAGGCTTTGCCTAATTGGCTTGAACCTTTTAGTTATCCTTTTTATCTCCTAATTTAACTGGTTTATTTTACTATTTCAGAAATTTAATTTTTTAAACTAAAAATGGCTACTCGTTCTAAAACTAAAGTTTGGCTCATTGACCATTTAAATAAAGATATACTTTGTTGCCGCTTACCTACAAAACTGCAAGTTTTGCAAATATATTTCTTCCATCAAAAAGAGGAAAAATTGGGACGAAGAAGATCCATTAATCTTTGCTTAGATGAAGTGATGACCTACTGGGAGAAAGCCAGGATTCCCACAATGCGTAGAGACAGTGCCATCCGAAAGATTGACTCTTTAATAAGCTGTTATGATAAATTGATGAAAAACAGAAAAAGGCCCGAGGAAAAATGCCGTATTGAAGAAGCTATGTTTAAAGATGAAATTAAGGCTGAAATTCTTGATATTGGTCACTCTAATGCCCTTTTGATGATGTCAAATGAAGAAGACAAGCTTTTCTACTTAAGCCAGCAAGAAGATCCTACACAAAGTAGCATGGGTACAGTAGACCAAATTCTTGCAAAAAGAGAGAAAAGAAGGCTTCATCGTGAAGAATTAGAGTGTGAAAGAGCCCTCAAAGAGCAGAAGCGATCTAAAAGATCATTCTTGCCTGCCAATAGAGATGATTTCACATCGTCATCATCATCATCAACTAATGACGACAACCTTGAAATGAATTTTCAAGGTCCCTCTGAAGAGCAATTTAAAAAGAAAATGTTGGCTCCTAAAAAGTCAAAGCCTATTGACAAAAATGTTGTAGCAGCCTATGATAGAATGAATCTTTCCAATCGAGATGCAGCTATGTCTTATGCTGTTGTTGCTCAGTCTTTGGGCCATAATTTGGAAAACATTACGGTGTCAAAATCTACTATGCTTTGAACTCGTCAAAAGTTACGCAAAGAAATAGCAACAGAATATCAAGAGCAAGCATTTTGTCCTGGAGAGCCTTTAGTTCTTCATTGGGATGGAAAAATGCTCCCAGAGATATCAGGTTAGTTTTTTTGTCTGATTAATTTAGCATATTTATATTTTATCTCTCAGGTGAAAAACTTAGTTGTGGGTCTGGTTTTCACACCTAGGCAATGTGTTATTATCTGGTTGGTTTTAATTAAACATTTTGATAGGTAAATTTCTATTTAATTAGGTTACATTTCACTGTCTGAAGCTAGTTTTCACAATCTACACCATTTTACCTTCAAATTAAAATAAATCAAGTTTAATTTAAAATAAGTCAAGTTTAATTTAAAATAAGTCAAGTTTAATTTAAAATAAGTCATGTTTAATTTAAAATAAGTCAAGTTTAATTTAAAATTATATATTATATATATAAATTATAATATATATAATATATTAAATATAAAAAAATATTAAATATATAATATAATATATTATATAAAATAAAATATTAAAAATAAATATATATAAATTATATATAAATTATATATTTTAACTTTTTCTTGCAGGCGAAGGAAGAACGGAAAGGATTGCAGTGTTAGTCAGTGGGAATGGTGAAGAGAAATTGCTGGGAATTCCTAAAGTCACTGCTGGCACGGGTACGGAGATGGCTCGTGTTTGCATTTCTCTCCTGCAAGAACATGATATGACCCAGAGAATTATTGGGCTGTCATTTGACACAACAGCATCCAATACCGGAATCCATGCTGGAGCTTGCACTAAAATTGAACAAGAACTTGGAAAAGAGCTTTTATATTTAGCCTGCAGACACCATATTTATGAGATTGTCCTATCTCAAGTCTTCCGGACTTCTATGGGCCATTCCTCTGAACCTGATATTCCAATCTTCAAAAGATTCAAAACTCAATGGGATTTTATGGATCATTCTCAAATCACAACTGCTGTTGATTCCCAAAGCTGCAGAATAATTGAAAGAGTTCAAGATTTAAAAAATCAAACAGTCTTAATCATGAAGGAGGCACTCAACTCTAAACAGCCAAGAGATGATTATAAAGAATTTTTTCAACTTGTTCTCTTGTTTTTTGGAGAAGAAAGCATTTCTAATACTCCCTTGAAGAGACCTGGAGCGTACCATCATGCAAGATGGATGGCAAAAGGAATTTATGCATTTAAGCTTTTTCTTCTCCAAAATCAATTTAAGATGACTAAAAAAGAACTTGATGCAATAACAGAAATTTGTTTATTTGTTGCATTGGTATACGCAAAATCTTGGGCAAAAGCTTCTCAACCAGAGGAAGCCCCAAATGTTGATCTTAAATTTTGGCAAGATCTTGCAATAATGGAGGAAAATTCTTTGATATCAAGTGTTATCAAGCAAGCCCAAAATGCCATTAAACGACATCTGTGGTACCTCTCAGAAACACTTGTTGGATTAAGCTTCTTTGACAAAAGCATATCCCTTGAAGAAAAGGAGCAAATGCGAAATAATATCAAAATGCCTCCAAGAAATAAGGGACTGAAACGTTTAGAAGCAAAGGTAACCCTAGCTTCTTTTAAAGAAAAAAGGATTTCTGATTTTGTTACTTCAAGGACTAAATCTCTTTTTGATGCTCTACATCTCAATTCTCTCTGCACTGAAAATTCTGCATCAACATGGGGAATAGATCCTGAGTACCAAAGAGGCTGTGCTAGAGTTCGTGCCCTTAGAGTGACAAATGACACAGCTGAGCGGGGTGTTGCATTGATTGAAAAATTTAATCAAGCAGTGACAACTAAAGAAGAGGACAAACAATACCTGCTCAAAACAGTTTTCAAGAATCGTAAAGAATTTCCAACAAAAAATAAAGCAGAACTTATGAAAATGAGGAAAAACTAATTTTTTCAGCATTAAAAGGAAAAGTGCAATTTTCTCGGGACCCCTAAAACTTGACGTAGAGGTTTCAAATTTTGTAATTTGATTAAGGTAAGCAAACGGAATAACATTACTCATGTGGAACAAAGATTTTTAAACCTTCATTTTTTTGGTCCACACTAATATATATATATATATATATATATATAAATTGAAAAATAAAAATTGTAAGAGGAGCATACATATTTATAAGGAAAAACTACCCACGTTTTAGTACTCTGCCCTTCTTGTCTAAAACCTTTCTGAACGAATTCAATACAAGATCAAGTGGATAAGGCCTGAATGATATATAGGTCACAAAAAAATAGAAAAAAATATATAAAACTAAATTGAAAAATAAAAATTGTGAGAGAAGCAAACAAATTTATAAGAAACACTACCAAAGTTTTAGCACTCTACCCTTCTTGTCTAAATCCGTTCTGAACGAATTCAAAACAACGGGATCGAGTTGAAAAAGACCTTTGCTCATGTTAAAGTTATTTGTAAGTTGGATAATAGCAGACTCAAGAATATTTCTATTAACAATGTTCCTAGAGTGAAACAAAACTGAAGCATTATTCCAATCAATACAATGGGATAACTCTGACAAATGGACAAAAAGGGCACTGGACGACTGTCCCGTTCTAATGGAATATTGATGCTGTTTTACACGCGTGTGCAAATACTTTCCCGTCTGACCAATGTAAAAGGAATCACATTGTTTACAACCAGTTTTATAGATAATGCCTGAATTATTGGTGGGGCTATTTTTTACTATGATATTTTTTCACAATAATGTTATATGAAAATACTACATTAATATCCAAAAGTTTAAGTACATTAACAATGCCTAAAAAGCCCGGAAAAAATGGAAGTACTATACTAAAATATTCTTTGACAACCTGCGAGTGTTATTATTCACACGATGGAAGGTTCATTTTGCCTTGTTAAGGCAAGATTCCATAAACGCAGGTGGGTAGCACAGATCACTTCCAATACCGTTGATTTTTTCCAATTCGGCATCGATGTATTCCGGACTGGCGATCCTAAGAGCGCGGAGAAACAGTGAAGAAATTATGGCCTTCTTAATGGGGGTGTCATGTCCAGAGTAAAAGTGTACGTAGGACAAATTGTTTGTTTTTTTCCGATAGATACTAAACGTAAAACCTGGGCTTTCCCTATGTACACGCATATCCAAAAACGGGATTGAGTTGTCTTGTTCCACTTCTAAAGTAAACTTAATGAAGGACTTGATCATTTAACTGAAGGAGGCAGTCATCCAGGTCACGATTCATGGGCCAGATACACAAAATATCGTCGACGTACCGCAACCATGGGATGCCAACCCCAAGGATTCTCGGAATGTAAGTAATTTCGAAAAACTCCATATAAATATTGGAGAGGAGGGGCGACAAGGGGTTGCCCATGGCCATCCCAAAACCTGTTGATAATACTCGCTATTGAAAGTGAATTTACAGTCTTTAATGCAAATCTTAATAAGTTCCAAAACGATGTATGCACTGTGCAGGTAGTGGCAGGTCATACTTATGTAATTCTCGGGAGAGAAAGTCAAGCATATCGTCAATCGGCACTTTTGTAAACAACTGATCAATCTATCGTTGGTTTCAGTGCGTACATTATTCAATTTTTCAGTGAGATCTAGGGAATTTTTTACATGTGAATCAGAGATAGTTCCGAGAATGGGAGACAAGACTTTGACAAGCCATTTGGAGAGTTTATAGGTAATAGAGCCCACTGAGCTAATAATAGGGCGCATAGGGCTTTTTAGGCATTGCTAATGTACTTAAACGTTTGGATATTAATGTAGTAGTTTCATATAACAATATTGTGAAAAATATCATAGTAAAAAATAGCCCCACCAATAATTCAGGCATTATCTATAAAATTGGTTGTAAACAATGTGATTCCTTTTACATTGGTCAGACCGGAAAGGATTTGCACACGCGTGTAAAACAGCATCCATATTCCGTTAGAACGGGACGGTCGTTCAGTGCCCTTTTTGTCCATTTGTCAGAGTTATCCCACTGTATTGATTGGAATAATGCTTCAGTTTTGTTTCACTCTAGGAACATTGTTAATAGAAATATTCTTGAGTCTGCTATTATCCAACTTATAAATAACTTTAACATGAGCAAAGGTCTTTTTCAACTCGATCCCGTTGTTTTGAATTCGTTCAGAACGGATTTAGACAAGAAGGGTAGAGTGCTAAAACTTACTAAAACTTTGGTAGTGTTTCCTTATAAATTTGTTTGCTTCTCTCACAATTTTTATTTTTCAATTTAGTTTTATATATATATTTTTTTTTTTGGTGACCTATATATCATTCAGGCCTTATCCATTTGACCTTGTGTTGAATTCGTTCAGAAAGGTTTTAGACAAGAAGGGCAGAGTGCTAAAACGTGGGTAGTTTTCCCTTATAAATATGTATGCTCCTCTTACAATTTTTATTTTTCAATTTAAAATTGGTAGTTTTCCTTACAATTTTGTATGCTCCTCCCACAATTTTTATTCCTATATTTATTATATATATATATTTTTTTCTTTTGTAACCTGTATATAGTCTTGAACTCTTTATTTATTTCAGTGTTCCTGAGGATGTCATTAGACGAAAGCGCTTGAGCACCATTCTGTTTCCTTTCCTTCGTGGTTTTATTCATCATAAATATTTTTCACGTGTTACTTTCGTGAAATAATTTTCATATATATATATATATATATATATATATTGACGACTGGTTAGGTGAAGTCGTAATATTTTCGTTAGTTTTAAAGTTTTATTTGATAGATTCATTTAAAAAATGTCTCCTAAAGATCCTAGTGTTGTTTACGTTCCTCAACTTTGACCTAGTGTAGTTTGTGTCCCCTTTTGCGTCAGGGTGGACGTAAACTACACTTGCTCCTTACGGTACTTTTCCGAAATTTGGACTGTTTCCTATTTTTTTGAAAATAAGATATTTAATGTAGATGTTTACGCTGATTTAAAAAATGTAAGTCATCTTTTGGAGAAATTATTATTGTAAAAGTTACACGGTGTTCTAGTTCACATATAGTTACTATTTTAAAAGTTAAATGGTGTACTAGTTTACCTATAGTTACTGTCGAAATATCTTTGGACCTTTTCCAGTTTGTGTACCGTTTTTCATATAATTTATTTTTGAGAGTATTTTTGTTAAAACTAAGGAAAATATCACGACTTAACCTAACCAATTATCAAGAGTGTACAGTTGATCTATTAGTAAATAGTAAATACTATTCCAGAAACAAACAATGTTATAATTAATAATAGATCAACTGTACGCCCTTGATAATTGGTTAAGTTAAGTCGTGATATTTTCGTTAGTTTTAACAAAAATATTCTCAAAAATAAATTATATGAAAAACGGTACACAAACTGGAAAAGGTCCAAATCTTTTGCACATTGGCCACAACACAGTTGTAGACTTCAACAACTACTTAAGAGAGGTAAGTAACCTAACCTAACCTAACATAACATAACTTAACCTAACCGAACCTAACACAGTGCGTTGAATCTATGTGGAATAAGGCCAAACGAAGGACTAAGAGACAGTCAGAGACTCACCGGCAAATGAATTCATGTGGCGACAGGAAAATAACGGTCGAAATCTATCCACACAAATACTTAGTGACATAAGCCAATATTACTAAAGAATACAATAACTCTTGCATTAGTTTTCAGTTGTATTGTTATAGTTTTTGACCTAATACAAAGTTACAATAACAACCATAACTTTTGAACCGCTCATTCTCCAAAAAATTACTTGCAGTTTTTAAATCAGCGTAAAATTTTACATTAAATATCTTATTTTCAAAAAAATCGGAAACAGTCCAAATTTCGAAAAAAGCTCCCTCCCAACTGCATACTTATAATGTAGGCTATACAGGGTGTCCCATAAGTCCGGCATCATAGGATAAATTCATATTTTTCTATTTCTACAAACAATAATTCATATTTTTCTCTTTCTACAAGCCATAATGTCTGTGAGCAAGGAAGAACGAATCCAGATAATTCTACTCATAGGAAATCGGAGTCAAAGAGAGGCCGCTGCTGAATTTAACAGACTGCATCCAGATCGCGAGCCAATAACACAGAGTTGTGTTAGCAGACTTGTTGCAAAGTTTAAGGAAACAGGATCCATAGAAGATAAACCACGCAGTGGACCTTGAAGGAGGTCCACTGACGATGATACAGCGACTGCTATCCTGGAACGAAGAAGAAATTTCCCAACATGGTTCCAGCAAGACGGCGCTCCTGCACATTACAGCACCCAAGTAAGGGAATACCTGTACCAACAATTCCCTAGTCATTGGATAGGACGTCGAGGGCCTGTGAAATGGCCAGCTAGAAGCCCGGATCTCACGCCACTAGATTTTTATCTCTGGGGACACTTGAAAGCGCTGGTATACACAGAGAAAATTAGGAGTGTTGAACATTTGCGGCAGCGCATTATTGGGGCATGTAGCACCATTACTCCTGACATCATTCACCGTGTGCTTGCTGACTGGGTATCACGTCTGAATTTGTGTATTGAAAACAATGGTGGACATATTGAGCACGTTCTGTAAATAAAAGCTTTTGTTTTGCCTTTTTTTATTATTTTTCCTATGATGCCGGACTTATGGGACACCCTGTATACAGCTAAAATGAACTTTGAATAATTTATATTTACCATAAAAATAAATGGTAGCCTGCACGTAACAAATCTCTGGTTGTCACCGTCGCACGTACACACACACAGACAGACACACACACACACACACACACACACACACCTGTGTGTGTGTGTATATATATATATATATATATATATATAATATATATACATGTGTGTGTGTGTGTGTGTGTGTGTATATATATATATATATGTATAGTATATGATGTCTTCAAATTTTAAGCATAAAGTAATTTTATTCACTTTTAACTTTAAAATTGCGATGAAAGACCATTTCAATGGTAAATTTATCAAGAGACCAACAACTCCGGAACTACCTGTTCCGAATCTGTTCTTCCAATTTGTAGTCATTTGTCGGAAGTTTTTTCAATCGAAAAATCACTGGAGATGCGTCCATCTCAATTATTCTCTTTGTCTTCGAATCAGCGATGTCGTGACCAAACCCTGTCACTGGTATCCGCTGTTCATCGAGAACCTTCGGTACACTCGAACAATTGTCGAACAACTCTCAAGTGAACTAGCTTTCGTGGAATCGAAACGTAACTTAATACTCTTGCGCAAATCCAAATTTTTAACGTACTATATAACTCGAAAAACTGGTAGAATGTATTTTTTTTTCAGTGTTCTCATCAAACAGTTCTGTAAACTGGTAATAAAATTTTTGGTACTTACGTATTAACGGGGGGCCACCACATATTGATGATTGGTTAGGTTAAATTGTAATATTTTCGTTAGTTGAAAATTTCTAATACATCATATTTTTTAAATAGCAATATTTTTTAAAATATTTACAATGATTTATATTTCAAATAGTTACAATGCTTAATACATGTTACGCATTAGAAACATTTTTTTCTGGCGGCCAAAAATTTTTAATCATTTTCATCATGAATAAGCCTAAAAAAATAATTTTTTTCAGAAAATTGTATAAAAAAATATTTTAAAAAATATTGCTATTTAAAAAATATGATGTATTAGAAATTTTCAACTAACGAAAATATTACAACTTAACCTAACCAATCATCAATATGTGGTGGCCCCCCGTTAATACGTAAGTACCCAATTTTTTCAGTGTAACGAACTATAACATCAGTGTAAATTTCAAACATAACCATAATTTGTTCTGGCCAAAAATAAATGAAAGAATGCATATAAATTACAGGATTTCGCACACTAGCTACCGATAAGGTAATATATGGCATTTACATCGAAAAATTCTAAAAACAAAGCAACACTGCATTGTACTGTACATAAAAAAAATATATGTAAATGTGCCCATCCATAGTAACCATATTTATATTTTTTTAAACAATTCATTGTTCAAACTGTTCTCAGCAATAAAGGTGTTACAATCAAAGAGCAAAAGCCCAACTGAGAACCAGAAATAACGTCCAGTTTAATACGAGGTAGCGAAGAATCACTTTTTCCAACATCAACGTAAGCGATCGAATATCGCATCGTAAGAGGTGTACAAAAAAGGGTAAAGAAGCTGCGAAAACGTTATCAGCGTTCGAAAGCAACCCATTTTTTATATCAGTTAAATCTTAACCCACGATTTCACGAGTATCACTAGTAACAATTACAAAAATAATACGTTTACCTATAAACAATAATAAATTCTAATAAATAAATAATAAATTCAATAATAAATTCTGACATATGCATCGAAAAATGAAAGCACTACATTAATTCTGACTCGTAACGCCAAATGTAACAGGAAGAAAAAAAATTTCCAAACCATCTGAGAGAAGGACTCTGTTCTTTAACACGAAATCCAGCATGGTTTCAAAATCACAATAATTTTACAGTATCAGAAATAGTTACAGTAATTCCAGTAACAGAAATAGTTACAGTTCCTCTAATGAAAGTAATTAAAAAAAATAATTCTAAACGTATGCGCAAGTTATGGACGAAATAATAAAAAAAAATTACTTAAAGAGAAGACGCTAATCTAAATAATCTAAAAATAAAGTGCAAAATTGTGGAACCGAAATCTAAAAATTTAAAAATAACCAGAAGTTACATCATACAAGATATGCCTTCACAAAAAAAAAACTTCCTAATCTGTCACAGGTTTTCTTTTCATCGCAAATATTATGACCATCTTGAGTCATGACCCCAAAATAAAACGTTTATGAATAAAAAATTACCATTTTACGAAAATAAGAATGTATCTGGATTTACTTAGGCAAATTTAGGAGGAGAATTAGAACGAGTACAGGATTAAGGCAATAAAATGAAAGAAAATTACCGATAAGTAAGACTTATAGTATTATCATCAATTGTAATTAAGAAACAAATGACAACTACGGTATTTAAGTATATATATATATATATATTTTTTTTTTTTTCGCATACATACAATTCTCTTTTTAAAATAAAAAATATTGGCAATATGTATTTAAACTGGAACGCTAATTTATTTAATTGCCCTTTTTCATTATAAACCGAATATATAGATAGATAGATAGATAGATAGATAGATAGATAGAATAACCTTTATTAATAATAATAAAATAAATAATTTTTTTCAATTTACAATGATATGAATAATTGTGAAGCTCGAATATTTATTTTATTTAATTTGGCCCTTAACCTTCAGGCTTTAGTGGGCTCTTATTAAAAATAAGCAGCTAGTTGTTACAAATTAATAATAATAAATAAATAAATAAGTAAATAAGTATTATTAATCGTTAAAACATGTATTACAATATTAAACAATATTAATGAACAATATTAAACAATATTAGTGGCATTAATCCTAGATTTTTGTTAGTATACCATTACTAATCGGATTTCAACTTGGTTTTAAACAAATTTACATTCACAATATTTTTTATATCGGCATACAAGTCATTCCATAGTTTCAATCCAATGAAAATGGATAGTTTTTGAGATGAAGACAATCTAAAATGAGGTATAACAAGCTTTGATCTATTTCTGGTCTGATACGAGTGGATTTCTTGTTACAAAATATCTATTTACCCATTGTAAATTAATGATTTTATTCTTACACTTGTAAATAAAAATAAAATGTTCAAGTTTGGTTATATCGTTGAGTTTTAGTAGGTTTAGCTCTTTAAATAATGCACTAGAGTGATCAAGGAAGTCAGCATCAGATAATAAACTTATTGCTCGTTTTTGGATGACAAAGATACCATTTAATGCGTTGTTAGCGGAGTTTCCCCAAACAAGGGTGCAGTATGTTATATAAGGAAGAACAAGTGTATGATAACGAGTCAATAAAACTTGTTTAGGGACTCCATTTCTTAGTTTAAACATTATAGCAACGCTCCTTGAAATCTTTTTCGCGATATAATTTACATGATCACTCCATTGCAAATTCTTATCTAGCATTACACCAAGAAATTTTGTTACAGTACACTCCTTTATGGCGATTTCATTAACATTAAGTTCATCAAGATATACATTTCTTTTATTAGTAAAAATCATGAAATTTGTTTTACTGGTATTTAGGAAGTTTATTGGTGGTCAACCATTTCATTACACTGATGAATTCTGAATGAAATATATTCTTAGCTGTATTAACATCTTTGCAAGAAAAAGAGAGAGTTGTATCATCTGCAAACATTATGAAGTTCAGTATATCAGATGAACGTGGAAGGTCATTTATATACAGGGTGTACATAAAGTCAGGATCTATTTTTGTGAAGCACTTGGAAATTATATGGAATTCAATCATAAAATGATAAAGTGGTAACATTTATTAAATAATTAAGAGTAGGATTCGACGTGACGCCCATCAGTATCTCTGCACAGCTCAAATCGTTCCCCAGCATTTCTAAACACATTCTGGAGCATTTGCGGGGTTATGTTATCTGCAGCAGTTCGTATACGTGTACGTAAGTTTTCAAGACTCGTAATCTTCGTGTGATAGACGTGCGATTTGATAAAGCCCCATGCAAAGAAATCTAAAGGGGTTAAATCTGGTGATCTCGCTGGCCAAGGTCTGTTGGTTCCGCGTCCGATCCAGCGATTTGGAAAACGTCCATTTAGATAATCCTGAACAATTTTGGCATAGTGACAAGGAGCACCATCATGTTGATAGACGACGGTACTAACAATCCTATCCCCGTCGTCTATCAACATGATGGTGCTCCTTGTCACTATGCCAAAATTGTTCAGGATTATCTAAATGGACGTTTTCCAAATCGCTGGATCGGACGCGGCGTTTTGTTGTACATTCATAATTCCCTTAGGGCTATCGAGGTTAAGTTAGATTTTCCGGCAGCAATTAATGCGATATGTGTTGAAGTTAGGGCGCATAGTATTAGTTTTAATTTTGTTGTTGTTTATAGACCTCCCGTTCAACCCCTCGATACAGATACTAGATTTTACTCACTTCTTGGTAATTTTATTGACAATCGGAATAGTATAATTGTCGGAGACTTTAACTGCCCTAAATTTAATTACGAGAATTTTACTGGTAATGAGGAGGGTTTGAGATTGGTTGAGTTTATGGACGATAACTTTTTACGACAGATAGTTACCGAACCAACGCGCGGTGATAAAATTTTAGATTTGGTGATGACGAACGGCGAGAATATAGTCGAAGGTTTAGAAGTAGGCGAGAGTTTAGGATGTAGTGATCATCAAATTCTTAGGTTTAAGTTAACGATAAAAAACACTTAGTATAGTAACGTAATAGAAGTCCCTGATTTTCGTAGAGCTAATTTTGATAGGTATGCGGATAGGATGAGAGTAGTGGACTGGGATAACTTATTTATGGGTAATGACACAAATTTGCGTTGGGTGGCGTTTAAAGAAAGTTTTAGGAATGTTGAAAGGGAGTTTATTCCTCGTAGGCTCAAGCGCGCTAGAAATCATGGTAGGCCGAAGTGGTGGACTAGGGAAATAGGCGAGTTCATAAACGAGCGTAATAGAGCGTATAGACTTCATAAGCGCAATGGCACGGCAGCTAACTTTAATAGATATATCGAGCTTAGACGTCAGGTTAAAAGATCAGTTAGGAATGCAAAGCGTAATTTAGAGATACTTATAGCTGCGGATAGTAAACATAATCCAAACAAGTTTTTTGAATACGTTAATAATCGTAAGTTGGTAAAAGATAACATAGGCCCTCTAGTGGATGTTAATGGCGCTTTGGCTTCTGACGCTCAGGCGATGGTGGGTATTTTCAATAACTTTTTTGCGACAGTTTTTACCGTAGAAGACGTAAATAATGTCCCCGACGTGGACGATATCGTTCCATTTAGTAGCGAGACTATTTTGGATGAAATAACTGTTTACGCGGGTGAGATTGGGCATCATATCGATAGGCTAAAAGTTAGCAAGGCTCCAGGCCCTGACGCTTTTTATCCCAGATATTTGAAAGATTTGAAAGACGTTATCGTAGGCCCCTTAACGAAGATTTTTGATCAGTCACTCGAAACGGGGATTATTCCTGAAGACTTCAAATTAGCTAACGTCACGCCTATTTTTAAAAAAGGCGACCGCGCAGTAGCTAGCAATTATAGGCCCATTAGCTTAACGTCAATTGTCGGTAAACGTTTGGAATCCATAGTTAGGGATCGTATCATCGATCACTTAGAAAGTAGAGATTTGATTAATAGTAGTCAGCATGGGTTTCGACGCCATAGGTCTTGTTTAACTAATTTGTTAGAATTTTATAACGAAATAGTGCGCGAATACGATAGGCATAGAGCAGCTGACGTTATTTATTTAGATTTTAAAAAGGCGTTCGATACAGTTCCGCATAGGAGACTAATTGCGAAGGTCAAAGCGCACGGTATACGAGGTCAGGTAGCTAACTGGTTAGAAGAATGGCTTCGTGCTTGGAGACAGAGGGTCGTAGTTAATGGTAGTGAATCGGGGTGGTTAGATGTAGGTAGCGGTGTCCCACAGGGTTCAGTGTTAGGCCCATTGCTATTCGTAATTTACATTAACGACATAGATGTAGCATTGACTATTAACGTGTCAAAATTCGCGGACGATACTAAAATAGGCGGTAAGGTTGTTAACGAGGACGATAGTAATAGGCTCCAAGACGATGTAAATAGGATTATGGAGTGGACAGATAAGTGGCAGATGCAATTTAACGTAGATAAATGTAAAGTTTTGCATATAGGTTCTCGCAACAATAATTACACATACACGATGGATGATAGGGAGTTAGCGAGCGTTGACGAGGAAGTAGATTTAGGAGTACGCGTATCTAAGGATTTAAAGGTTAGGAACCAGTGCCTGGAGTCTTGCGCAAAAGCTAATAGGATGTTAGGCTTCATAGCGCGTAATTTCGAATTTAAATCTAGGGATGTTATATTGCCCTTTTACAAGTCCCTAGTCAGGCCTCATTTAGAATATGCCGTTCAGTTTTGGTGCCCGTATTTACGCGAGGATGTTGATAGGTTAGAAAGGGTTCAACGTCGTGCCACGAAACTAATTCCGTCATTGCGCAACAAGCTTTATGAAGATAGGATTAAAGAGTTAGACCTGTATTCACTCGAAACTAGGAGATTAAAGGGGGAGCTTACTGAAGTTTCCAAAATCGTTAATAACATCGGTAACGTAAATTTTGACAAATTGTTCACCTTCGATAATAGTAATACTCGCAATAACGGATTTAAGTTGCGTGGCAGACGTTTCATTACTAATATCGCTAAAAACTTCTTTACGTTTAAAGTAATTGATAAATGGAATAATCTTCCCGCGTCAGTCGTTCATTCTACCAGCGTTAATGTGTTTAAGAACAGTCTTGACAGACATTTTAAAAATATTAACGTTGTTTAAAATGAAAAAAGTTAGCAACAGGAGCTCTGGTGGTGGTGCTCGAGGATGAGTCTGTTGACGATAAATGCCAGATTGTGACATGCCAGCGTGTGATGCCAGCAATAAAATTATTAAAAAAAAAAAAAATTAGACTAACACGAACGTAGATGTAGCTCGTAGCGTAAACTAACCCACTTTTTGTTTAACTTTACCTACTTTTTTTTTTCCCTTAACCTCTCCTTACTTTGCATGTCTTTAACTCTCTTTTCTTGCATGTTTGTAGTTTGCATGGTATGACAGTGAGTTAAGACTGTGTTTGCATGGTTTGTAAGCGTTCTTATTTTACTTATTTTCATCTTTCACCCCTCTCCTATTTTCTCCGACTATTTTTCTGACTTGTCGGCAGTGGTCGGCGGATGATGATGGTGAGTCTTTTTTCTCTTTTTCTGAATGAATGTTAACCCACGAGTGATAGGTGTTCCTCCTTACTTAACCCCTTATTCTCTTCTCTTAACCCTCTACTCTTTCCTTTCCCTCGGGCTAACCTTAGAGTGGATCTTAGGGTCTTTGTTAGCCTTAGCTTCTGTAGATCTGTAGATCTGTAGATCTTATGAACATCTACAGTTGAATTCCTCACTGACCCTACATTATATGAGACTATTTTCAACAAGTTATCCGCCATGACTGATAGAGAATTTATTATTAGTAAGATTATTATTATTATACACAGTACAACTTTCAGGCATTACCGTTCGGGCGCCTATTATTATTACTATTATTATTATTATTATTATTATTATTATTTTGCCTGTTGTCAAATCTCCTGGAAAAGTGAATAAACTCCTTAACAATAATACCGTCTGGCGATTGACTCATATTATACGGGTTGAAATGCGCATTTACACCTTTAATTATTACTTACATGAGTTATAATACGGAGATTTCGTGCTTAGTTTATTAACTATCAATATAGTGTGTTCACCAATGACTTCTTCCATCATGTGTCGAATATCGCTTGCCTCGTTCGAGAGCTGAATTCGCGACACAAAAAGGGTGAGATTCCCGATCGGTGGCCTCGCCGCGGAGACCGGTTGAGGAAACCTTCGGGAAGGGCGCCTGTTAACAGTTACCCACCCGTCCTCCTCCCTCGATCTCACTGAGGCAGGGTTCGCCTGCCTGGGAGATGGGTGGTACAACCTTTGGGGGATAGGAGGCCCCTCCCTTACTCTGTGGCCTGGTGAGGGTCTGTTAGCGGTGTTTATAACCTGACGGCCGCGCGTGCCCCTCCTTCTTCGGTGGGATGGGGGGGGAACTGCGTACCGAGCGAGGCGTAATCGAACATCTCTCCTCTGCAGTGGGAGGCAGGGAAGAGGGCAATGATGCCTCGTCTCTCGGCATTGGACCGTCCCTGTTCCTGATTGTGAAATCGGGAGCAGAGGTCCTTTCCTGAACGGGATGGGGGTTGACCGCTACCCCTGCATGCTGCGTTTACACCCCACCTTCAGGGGGGAAGTTGGAGGCGAGGGTTTCGTTTCCCTCGCTGCCCGACGCGCTTCTTGGAGATCTGGCTTCCTGAACTACTTCCGAGTAACTGGGCTTTGGGAGGAGCGTCTCTTTCAACGCATCTAACTCGCATCTAACTCTGACCAGAATTGTTTGAGCGAAATCGCGTTTTTCTGATTTGACACCACGTGTTGGTGTTTCAGTTCAACTATCGACTTTTCTACCTCATTATACTGTTTGAGGAGCGCCAAGACGTCTACGTCACCCATAGAGATTACCGGTATTCTATGGAAGTTAGTAACGTAAAAGGTAATATTGTTCTCATTATCCCGGAGGGCTGACACTTTATTTATAATGTCTTTCAGAGTATTCTCGTTTCTAGAATTACCTCTACGAGTTGGGAGGGTAGCACAGAACAGGGTGTTTAATTGTACCCTCGCTTGTTCTATTTCTTCTGAGTCATAAAAATCATGACAGACAGATACAAGAAGGTCTAACCTAATATGATCTACTTTCTCAAATATAAAACATAACAATGGATTTTCTACAAGATTTACAGCAGACGACCCCATTTTATCTGTAACGGCTTGCGGGGGAGCGTGGCTGGTGGGGGGTGGTTCGGGGTGGAGATGGGGGGGGACGCCGAAAGGGGTCCCACTTCTCGTCCCTTTAAATCATGCTCGGGATACCAACGGTTCAATGCTCAGGCATCTTTTAACATTAATTATGTAACTATTACTAACTATGACACAAAAAGTATACACGCGGAGTCCCTGTACGATTATACCGTAATGAAGCATATATTTTCCGCGATCACCGTCAAAACTTTTACTCTTAAACGGAATATTGATATCATTATTTCTTTGTTCTCCTTAGCTATATTTACATTTTCCATAAGATTTAAAATAGCCATTTCCGTTGTTTTACTATTACGGAAGCCATATTGATTTGGAGATAATACATATATATATATATATATATATATATATATATATATATATATATATATATATATATATATATGGGAACAAAATGAGTGCCTCAAAACAATACACATTCGTCGAAACGTAACGATATGGATTGATCGAGGTCAAGTTCAGCGTCGGAGTCTCAGCGGTGTGAATCTGAATTTGTAGAAAGTTTTTATTCCAAAGGTTTAGATTTGCCAATATTTTCATTGCAAAGACGGGTCAGAGAATTTCATTTTATTGAAAAGAACCTTACAAATACCTTAACTGATTTGTAAAATCTTACAAAAAGCTTCGGACTTAAATTGCGACTCAGCTACAACTTCAAACTGAGGTAAGTCTATAGACAACTTGAGAAATTTCATTGATACTTAATAACCTAACTTAACCTAACTTGGCTTATCCAAGCCAATCCACAGGACAATTGTCGGCAGAAATTCTAAGTGTCGTACACACTCTTAAAACTTGAAATTTAAAACATGTTCCTTTTTTACTTTAAAAAGCTTTATGTAGGATGGCGCAGTATCGCGATACATTTTCTGTATCTTGTATCGTATCGTGATACATCTTTTATTATTTGTATCGTATCGAAAGATACGATACAAATAAAGTTAGTAACGCGATACTTTATCATAGACTCAGTCAGTGATCTTTCCCCTCCCCTCTCCATCTTCTAATTATTAGTGAATAATTCATCAGACATTCAACAATTACATATGTATCCTTTGATAAAAGAACTGTTCACAAAATACAACACTACTTTGCCATCAAGCACTCCGGTTGACAGACTTTTTAGCATAGCTGGAAATTTCCTTCAAAGAGAAACAGAATGTCTGATGAATTGTTTGGGAAGTCACTGTTTGTAAAATTCAATAAAAATAGAAAGTAATTAATTTGTTTCATAATATGTCATATATGATTTGTGTATATATATATATATATATATATATATATATATATATATTTCAACTGCAAAGAACACGCAGTATAATTAACGTAAAGAACGACGCTTGTATAGGAGAACATTCCGCGCAAGATGAGGAGAGAGAACGAACAAATGAAAAATGAGGTAACCACCCGGGAATCGAACCCGGGATCTTCCGATTGCCGGTCAGATATGATAACCACTACACCATGGTCCTCACTCGATCAGAAGTCGTAATTCTCCTACATACGCGCAGAAACCAATGCCCCGAGGGGGGCACCTCCCGCATGCCGCACCTATATATACATTTCAACTGCAGAGAATACGCAGTGAGGACCATGGTGTAGTGGTTATCATATCTGACCGGCAATCGGAAGATCCCAGGTTCGATTCCCGGGTGGTTACCTCATTTTTTCATTTGTTCGTTCTCTCTCCTCATCTTGCGCGGAATGTTCTCCTATACAAGCGTCGTTCTTTACGTTAGTTATATATATATATATATACACATACACATGTTATACATTATATATATATCGTATCGTATCGTGATACATACATTATTCATATATCTAGTATCGTAACGAGATACATTTTTGCCAATGTATCGAGTATCGTATCGCGTTACTTTTTTTGGCCCCGATACACCACCCTGGCTTTATGATACGAGTGATTGTAAAATTTGCATATCAAACTTTTGTCTTCAGCTTCAATTAAAGAGATTCAGTGACAGTAACGTACATAAGTTAATGAACATCTGCTACTACCGTTGGAACAACAATAAATTCATTTCAGCTTTAAAATGAACAAGCTTAAAGTCCTAAATTTAAGTACATTGTTACCGTCTGTGCCAAAATCAACCCTAAAATGAACCTTACCAAAACTAGGGGAGGACGCAGATTTAAATGTTTTAAGGACGAGACTTCTTAACGGCTATAAAATTATCGGGTTACGTTCGTCATTTTATTTAGAAAAAAAAGGAACAATAAAACCCTAAACTCAATATAATTGAACGTAATACAAAAATGAAAAAGTAAAATACGCAAGTACGAGATGATAAATACTCAAAATAAGCGAGAAAATGTTGATAATCCAAACATGTATAGTACATACCTAATCAAAACTACACACACCTATAAACTAAATTCCTAATACAATAATAACCAAATAAAAAAAGTTTACGAAATACAACCATGTACAGTTGCCCTCATATGTAATGTTCCTCGCCTCACAAGCGACTCCGTACATGTGGCACCGCCGCAGTGATAGTCAAAGTACCCCAACTAGGGGAAGGTGTGGTGGTGGTGGGGGGAACAACCAGTCCAACAACATATAACCCAGACATACAGTATATATTTAAAGGACAATTGAATGTGCATTCATTGACATTCAGGTAATTATACTGGGATCACCTGAAGATCAGGCCCCCCAGCCTTCTTTAGTTAGCTTTATAAGGCTAACTAATGAAAACATAACGACCTCACTTAACCAATCGGCAAGGGCGTACAGTAGACCTAACGATTGGTTAGGTTAGGTCGTGATATTTTCGTTAGTTAGCCTTATAAGTTAGCCTTATAGCCTTATAAGGCTAACTAAAGAAGGCTGGGGCCGTGATCTTCAGGTGATCCTTATACTGTAATGTCTGTGTTCATAAAGATAAACAATTAATATGATCGTGTACAGCGTTAAACTCTATGTAGTTTACTAGTCTTATACAGTAATAAGGTTCCATTATGATTACTGCAAGTCTATATGAACAGCTACCACAATACAGCTTTTTATATACTAGTGAATTTGAACCAAAAATAGACATTACACAACCATTTACAATTACATTACAGTAGTTTATAATATTTATAGATTAGCTAGTCGAGAAAATGTAAATTTATGGACAACTTAACTTATTATGCTTTGCCATTTTTGTGACGGTAAAATATTTTTATATAATTACACCTTGAAATAATTATAAATTATCAGTGTTTTTTTGGTGTTCGATTTTCTATAAATATAGATTTTGTTTTGTAATGAAAATTTTAAAATTTCAAATAATCAGTAAGAGAATCAGCTAAATTTGACCGATGCCAATACCCCAAAAATGGCCGATTCTGCCAATGCCGATGAATCAGTATACCGCTAGTTTTTACTGATTTTGCTAATTTTGAGAGCCAGGTTCTTTACTGGTAAATATACTATTCAATTTGATGTAATAACATGTTTTATAGATTTAATGACTCACACATGTTGTTTATACGCTCATGTAATCCCAAATTTCTTTAAAAATATCATCTTATTTGTTAAACTTTAATACAAAAAATGTCTCATCTTCTAATTTTTTTTACAGATAAGATAGTATAATGGCCCAAATAAAGAAATTTCATACAAGAATAGGTTGAAAATTATTGTTCTCCACAAAGAAGGCAACACTCGAAGACAAATAGCTGCTAAAGTTGGAGTATCATTGTCTACTGTTTCCAAAACATTTTCTCACCACTCACAAACTGAGGATGTGAAGAACAAAACAGGTTGAGGATGGAAGCGAAAAACATCTAAAAAGGATGATGAGTATATGATGATGATGAGCAAGCGTAATAAAAAGAAGACTGGTGGGTGGGGAAGGGGAATGAGGGAGTGTGGAGTTTAGTTGTGTAATGTCTATTTTTGGTTCAAATTCACTAGTATATAAAAAGTTGTATTGTGGTAGCTGTTCATATAGACTTGCAGTAATCATAATGGAACCTTATCTATATTAATAATTGTGACGGTCTAACTGCCTGCGAACTTTATTTGTTTCTTATGACCAGCCAAACCACTGGCCAGATTTGGATGAGACTTGGGGAATTGGAGTAACTGAGGCCGGGGAAGAACATAGTGGCCTCCGAGGCCACATATATATATATATATATATATATATATATATATATATATATATATATATATATATATATATATACAGGGTGTACCATAAGTCCGGCATCATAGGAAAAATAATAAAAAAAGGCAAAACAAAAGCTTTTATTTACAGAACGTGCTCAATATGTCCACCATTGTTTTCAATACACAAATTCAGACGTGATACCCAGTCAGCAAGCACACGGTGAATGATGTCAGGAGTAATGGTGCTACATGCCCCAATAATGCGCTGCCGCAAATGTTCAACACTCCTAATTTTCTCTGCGTATATACCAGCGCTTTCAAGTGGCCCCAGAGATAAAAATCTAGTGGCGTGAGATCCAGGCTTCTAGCTGGCCATTCCACAGGCCCTCGACGTCCTATCCAAGGACCAGGGAATTGTTGGTACAGGTATTCCCTTACTTGGGTGCTGTAATGTGCAGGAGCGCCGTCTTGCTGGAACCATGTTGGGAAATTTCCTTCTTCGTTCAAGACACTGGGAAATGCTTCTTCCTTGAGAATACGTAGATAGGTGCCTCCAGTGATATGTTCATCGAAAAAGAGGGGGCCTATGATGCGATCCTTCCAAATGCCACACATACCATCACCCGAGATGCACCTTGTTCCTTTGAAGAGTTATACCAGTGAGGGTTGTTTTGAGACCAGTAGCGGGTGTTCTGTCGATTTACCTCACCATTTCCATAAAAAACAGCCTCGTCACTGAACAGAATGGTGGAAGGGAAATTGGCATCCCGAGCATATTGTTCCGTAGCCCATTCACAAAATTCCATCCGCCGGTCGGGATCATCTTCGCTTAATTTCTGTAGGTTCTGAAGTTTATATGGATGCCATTTGTGAGCCTGAAGAGTGCGATGGATGCTACTTTTCGACACTCCTGTCTCGGCGGACAATCGCCCAAGAGACTCATTGGGACTTCTGTTAAAATGAGCCAGGATAGCAGTCGCTGTATAATCGTCAGTGGACCTCCTTCAAGGTCCACTGCGTGGTTTATCTTCTGTGGATCCTGTTTCCTTAAACTTTGCAACAAGTCTGCTAACACAACTCTGTGTTATTGGCTCGCGGTCTGGATGCAGTCTGTTAAATTCAGCAGCGGCCTCTCTTTGACTCCGATTTCCTATGAGTAGAATTATCTGGATTCGTTCTTCCTTGCTCACAGACATTATGGCCTGTAGAAAGAGAAAAATATGAATTATGGTTTGTAGAAATAGAAAAATATGAATTTCTCCTATGATGCCGGACTTATGGGACACCCTGTATATTGTATATATCGAAACCTACGGCAAAATTATTGAATGCCCGGTTAGGTCAACTGTACGCACTTGACGATTGGTTAGGTTAAGTTGTGATATTTTCTTTAAAACTAACTAAAATATCACGACTTAACATAACCAATCGTCAAGGACGTACAATTAACCTAACAGGGCAAGTAGTATGACCTCAAAATAGGAGAGCGCAAGAATGTTGCAATGTTGCAAATGTTGGCCAATGTTGCAAAGGGGGTGGGGAATGCTGCAAGGGCTATGCAACAAGGGGGAGGGGTTTTCCCCCAAGCTGCAATGAAGGGGGGAAGGGATTATGCAACAGATCAATGCTGCAAAGGGAGGAAGGGTTATACAACAAGTCAATGCTGCAAAGGGTGGAGGGGGAGGGAGTTTTGAGGGGAGAAGGGAGGATGACCTCTCCCAAAAGGGGTAACCTTAACCTAAGAGAGGGAGAGAAAGGAAAAGGAGGAGGGTCTTTGGGGGAGAAGGTGGGATGTCCTCACCCGCTAAAGGGAAACCTAACCTAAGCCCTAATCTAAGAAGGAGAGAGGAGAGAGTTCTTTATTCCACAGGAGTCTGTCGCATAATGAGAGTCCAGGGGCCCAGCAGCTGTTATATAGAGGGGTGTGAGTTGCCAAATACCCATATATATTTTAATTATGTTCAGGTGTACCTTATTAGGGTGAGTTGCCAGCTTGCACCATTTAATTTAATTTTTTTTAGATGTGTTGTCAATTATTGTTTTTATTTTAATTATGTTCAGGTGTACCTTATTAGGATGAGTTACCAGATTTCCCCATTTATTTTAATTTTTATTTAGATTAGTTACTAGTTATTGTTTTTATTTATATAAGGAGTTGGCATATACCACCATCTAATTTAATTTATTGAGATGAGTTGCTATTTATTTATTCATTTATTTATTAAAGGCAAGAGTGACTTCTCCTTAAATTTGTTCAGCAAGAGAGCTAATTATTTAAACGAATCCCAATATTAACAATAAAAGAAATACAATTAAACCAAATTAAATAAAACACAATTACATCATTCTGTTTATTTAGACGAATTATTGGAATCAATTTCACGAAATATATAGAAAATAAATATACAATAGTTCATTATATACAAACGATGGGATATATGTATGATCAAAAAATAAAATAAAAAATAATAACAGTATAAGAAATACGAACGAGGAATATATATATAATAAAAAAATTACTCTAAAGCCAAACCGAAAGTGTCTATTTACTTTTGACAAGCCTTTCTATATATCTTCCATATTTTTCTATAAAAAAAATCCACGAAATCAAGAAGAGGATTCCCTTATTCATTTATGTTAAATTAAAATTAATTCGTACTTTCAAGCTAGCATTAATTAAAAATAAAAGAAAAATGCACACAAGATAACAATACACACTTTAAACACTGTATATATATATATATATATATATATATATATATATATATATATATATATATATGTATATATATGTGTGTATATATATATATATGTATATATATATATATATATATATATATATATATATATATATGTGTGTGTGTGCAGCACAAAAACAGCACATAAAATGAAACATATAGGAATAACAGGCAAAGTAGGAAAATGGATTTACAACTTCCTCAGTAAACGACTACATGTGGCCAAGATTCAAGGGGTGTCATCATCAGAATCAGAAGTACGCAGCTCAGTACCACAAGGTACAGTACTGGCCCCACTTCTGTTCATTATCATGCTAACAGACATAGACAGTGGAGTAAACAGCAACAGTATAGTAACATCATTTGCGGACGATACAAAGATCAGAAGAAAAATCAGCGATGCAAACGAAGTGGAGGCCTTGCAGAGGGACACGAACAAAATATACAAATGGTCAGAAGACAACAATATGACATTTAACACCGAGAAATTTCAGCTTTTTGAGATATGGTAGAAATGAGGAACTTAGACAGCATATTATGCCCCAGATAGACAAGAAATTCAGAGAAGCACGAAAGCGGTTGACTTGGGAGTAATAATGACCGATGATGCGAAATTCGAGATAGCAATAAACAAAGCAAAAAGAGTCGCGGGACAGGTACAAAGAACGTTCAAAAGGAGGGACAGGACAGTAATGATTCCCCTGCTAAAAACACTGATTATACCAAAACTTGAATACTCTCAGTTTTGACCTCATATAAAAGGAAGAAAATTAATAAACTAGAAGAAACACAGAGACATTTCACAGCCAAGATTGATGGCTGCAAAGAACTCAACTACTGGGAAAGACTACGTAAACTAAATCTGTACTCCTGGAAAGAAGAAGAGAGAGGTATACCATAATCTACATATGGAAAATGATCGAAAAACTAGTACCAAACCTCAAACTAAACCCAATTACCATTCAAACAACGCTGGAAAATAGGAAAGGCAGAATGTGTAGTGTTCCCAAATTAAAGGCCCGACAAGGGACTCCTCAACTGAAGGAAAATAGCTTGGTTGTCAGGGGGCCAAGATTTTCAACCAGCTTCCAAAGGACCTCAGAAACGTTACAGGGGTCAAAGTTGAAGTCTTCAAGAGAAGACTAGATGCCTGGCTCAGGACGGTACCAGATGAGCGGGTGTACTGGCTATGTACGGTGGAGAGCGCAAGAAAGCAACTCTCTCCTCCACCAAGCCAGGCCTAGAGGCGGGGCCACCAGCTTGACCTCCGTGTGAAGAGAGACCAACGCGCGAAACAACATAAGTTCATAAGGTATAATGTATAATATATGTATATATTAGGGTGGAGCGAAAAATACTTTTTTCTAGTATGAAGTTCTAATAGTGATTAAAAGTTGCATTTAGTGGACGAAATATGCCTGCCAAATATGAGTTCATTTGTTTAAAATTTTCAGCTGCCACCAGGGGGCTAAAGTTAACACAATTTTGTGTAAAAAGGAAAAAAATGCTTCTACTTTAGGTTTGTCAAACTATTATAAAATTTTATCTTAGAATTATCTAATAGTTTGATTAAGATTCTTAAATGATAGGAATTCGTTTGTAAAAATGCCTTTTCATATGCTTAATATCTTCAGCTGCCACAAGAGAGCTGAATTTAACACAATTTAGAGTAACTGAGTCATGTTGAGACTACACTGAATGTTGTGGGGGAGGGTTTGGGGAGGTTGTGGGGGAGGGTTTTGGTGTGAAGGAATTTCTTTCTGTGAGTCATTAGAACAGTGTGTTAACACTTGTCTTCTTAGGTAGTAGGCCTAGTCGCTCAGTTGATCGGAGAGTTTTTTAATATGATCGGAATATTATAAAACTTTATTTTAAAGTGATTTATATAGAGATAATATTGATTTTATTATAAAATGCTTGTTATAATGTATTATATAATTTTAGTTTATTTATATAATATATTATATATTTATATAATATATTATATATACTTAAAATATATTATATATATTAATTATATAATGTTTTGATGTTACAGGATATTTTGTGATTGTGAATTTTTCTTAAAAATATTATGGCATCAAATACTAAATATAAACATTTCACTAGAGAACATATGAAGTGTGCCATATTTGAAGTACCTTGTGAGATGAGTGATATGCAACTACCAACTTATAACTGCATTATGAAAGATTACCTGTTCACAAAACATTTAGTGAAGGAGCAGATGAATAACAAGGAGCCTTCATTTTCTGAAATAGCAGAGGCAGTTTCCAAAAAGGTAGAAAATATTTGGAAGAAGGCCTCTTTGCCAATAGTTTCACATACACGCGTTTTACAGATGATGCGAGTGTACCATGATAAATACAGGTCCTTATTAAAGCCATACAAGTCACGCAAGGATCAGCCTAAGTACAAAAATCAGCTTGAAGAATTTGAAAACTCTTCAAAATGCACTTTGTTTGACATCTGCACCTGCAAATGTAAGGAGTTTAGGAGATGCTCATGTGAAAAGAGTAAGAAAGTCCCTCCAAAAGAGCAGGATTTTTTAAATGACCAACGAACACGCAGAATAATGGTGATAGGAAGCATTGACATAGCACACACAAGACGATTACAAGCAAGAGAACATCGAAAGGAAATGGAAAAAGCACGTCTGGAATCCTCACAAACAACTAGTGCTGCTATAACCAATACGTCCAACTTACAAATCGAAACAGAGACAAGTGAACTTCAACAACTAGAAGAGATATCTGAAGATAATGAGGAAGATACAACCTCGACTCAATATGTAATATCAGAACAACAGATGCGTGAGCCACTGCCTTCATTAGCAATTACTTGTGATAGATTTAAAATGTCGGACAGAGCTGGGGCTGCTATTGCTTCTGCAGTATTGGCAGATCTTAAAATTGTTACTCCCGAAGACAAAGGGAATATTATAGACAGAAGTAAGCTAAGACGTGAAAGACAAAAACAGAGAAAGGAACTACAACAGATAGGAGAGCCAAAAACCATGCGGGGATTATACTTTGATGGCAGAAAGGATAAAACAATGATTCAAGTCCAGGAGAGTGATGGCTCTAACCACCAAAGAACCAAACGCGAAGAGCATATCAGCATAATATCTGAACCACACTCTCTGTACTTTGCACATGTGACACCTTCCAGTGGCAAAGCTAAATACATTTGCACAGCGCTAGTGAATTGCTTGAAAGAAAGGAATGTTGATATAGGGAACATCGTTGCAGTTGGCTGTGATTCGACAGTGGTTAACACTGGTAGTATTGGAGGCACAATAAGATTACTGGAAGAAGCCTTTAATAAGCCATTGCAGTGGCTGATATGCCTTTTACACCTTAATGAACTTCCATTGCGCCATCTGTTTCATCACTTGGATGGTACCACTACTGGACCAAGAGCATTTTCAGGAGAAATTGGCCGAGCACTTTCAGACTGTGAAAAGCTTCCCATAGTTAACTTCAAACCCATTGAAATTCAAGAGGACATGTGTGAAGTTGATGTAGATGACATAAGTACTGACCAGAAATACCTTCTTGAAATTCACAAGGCTATATCAAGTGGAACATTCTCAAAGAGTCTTAGTCATAAGAGTCCAGGCAATATATCACATTCAAGGTGGCTCACCACAGCAAACAGGACTCTGCGGTTATATGCAAGCACAGAGAATCCTTCAGGCAATTTACAAGAATTAGCTACTTTCATTGTTAGGGTATACGCACCAATGTGGTTTCAGATAAAGCGTAAACCATTATGCCAATATGGTGCTAAACATATGTGGCATATGATTGCAAGAAGCCGGTATCTCCGTGAAGAGCTTAGGAGAGTACATGACTCAGTCATTCAGCGAAATGCATATTACGCAAATCAAGAAAACATTCTCATTGCAATGATAGCTGATGAAAGGGAGCATGTGCGTCAGTTGGGATTTAGGCGTATCATAAAAGCAAGGGCATGCATTCAAGAAACAGATGTTATCAGGTATTTTAAGGTGCCAGAAATAAATTTTTATGCCAAAGACTATACAGATCTCATTATGTGGCAAGATTTTCAGATAGCAGAACCACCGATAACCAAAGGAGTTTCTCTTGATGATATTGAATCATGCATCAAACATGGTACTACTCTTCATTCAGAATTATTTCAGTTTCCATGTCATACACAAGCCGTAGAGAGATGCGTCAAGCTCGTTACAGACGCTGCTGGATCAGTCTGCGGACCTACAAACAGAGACGGTTGGATTCGTGCTACATTAGAATCAAGGAAAAAACAGCCAAAATTTGACACAAAAGCAAATTACTAAATAGTCTTCAGCAAGAACCCTTTCTAGAGGGAGGTTGGTTGGGGAAAGGGTGGTAACTCCGCTAAGGCACGAAATAACGTTTCTTAACTGTCTCAAGCCAGTATAAAGGAGGAGAGACATCCTAATTTATTACTGTTCCCTTTTCAAGTAAATACAGAATCATACTTAATTGTCATTTTTAAGTTAACTTCAGCCCTCTTGTGGCAGCTGAAGTATTAAGCATATGAAAAGGCATTTTTACAAAACGAATTCTTATCATTTAGGAATCTTAATCAAACTATTAGATAATTTTAAGATAAAATTTTATAATAGTTTGATAAACCTAAAATAGAAGCATTTTTTTCCTTTTTACCCAAAATTGTGTTAACTTTAGCCCCCTGGTGGCAGCTGAAAATATTAAACAAATGAACTCATATTTTGGCAAGTATATATCGTCCACTAAATGCAACTTTTAATCACTATTAGAACTTCATACTAGAAAAAAGGTATTTTTCGCTCCACCCTAATATATGTATATATATATATATATATTTTTTTTTTTTTTTTATGATGTAATGAACTCGTACATTTAAAAGAAAAATCTTACAATCATACTGAATAATTATTTAAAAAATAAAAAATTTAATTCATACAACATTTTAAATATCTAAACTTGTCCGCGATCCTTTCTTTGAAAACTTCTTTTTTTTATTCCAAGGCAGAAGAATCTAAAGGTATAACACGAAACACAGGTGAAGCGTCGGCCAAAAAGGTTAACTGCAAAGGTTTCCCGTGACCTACATCTCGTCTTAAAACCGGTTTCCGTCTCCGTCCACAGTATATATTGTTTTGAGTATTACCATTATTATTGAAGTTAAAAACTGAAGTTAAATATATGTACAGAAGCATCACGTGATTGTTTTCCATGAACAAATTATTTATAGGCTAAATTAGCCTTTGATTAAGTAATGAATTTCCTTATCATATTCCCATATGCAACAATATATATATATATATATATATATATATATCAACGTAAAGAACGACGCTTGTATAGGAGAATATCCCGCGCAAGATGAGAGAGAGAGAACGAAAAAATGAAAAAATGAGGTAACCACCCGGGAATCGAACCCGGGATCTTCCGATTGCCGGTCAGATATGATAACCATTACACCATGGGCCTCACTCAGACAAATGTCGTAATTCTTCTACATACGCGCAGAAACCAATGCCCCAAGGGGGCACCTCCCGCATGTCGTGCCCCCTTGGGGCATTGGTTTCTGCGCGTATGTAGAAGAATTACGGCATTTGTCTGAGTGAGGCCCATGGTGTAATGGTTATCATATCTGACCGGCAATCGGAAGATCCCGGGTTCGATTCCCGGGTGGTTACCTCATTTTTTCATTTTTTCGTTCTCTCTCTCTCATCTTGCGCGGAATATTCTCCTATACAAGCGTCGTTCTTTACGTTAATTATACTGCGTGTTTGCAGTTTAAATGTATATATATATATATATATATATATATATATAGGGTGGTGCAAATTACAGTAGCAATAATAGCTAAATCGGTTTTCCTTCTCCCGAATTGTTCATTTTGACTAAGATCAAGCTTGTCACCCGCCTTAGACACACAGTTGAACGTTGAATCCGAACTACGCTCCAGTACGGGCAAGCAGAAGTTACAATGTCATCGCCCGGACTCGATCTCTCAACCTCCGACCATCACACCAGCGTCTTAACCACTAGGTCACCCAGGGATGATGGTCGTTTACCGCGCGCCGGCGGCCGTCACCGGGTCTCGAGCCCGGATAAACTCTGAAACTAACCTTTTTATTATACTTCATTTTGTACAAAATGACTAAATCCTGTTGTCTCTACAAAAACATTCTGCTTGTAGAGATCTCGATTTCTTATTTTCTAGTGATCTTTGTGTCATCGGATGTTATTGCGCTGTCTCTGGTAATGATCTATGTCAGGATTATGAAGAGTAGCGGCGCTAATTCTGTTTCCTGTGGTACTGAGCTGTGGGGCTCTGATGAAGATATTCCTGTAACGACTTGCCGCCGCTCAAATTGTCCATCTCCCGATCCAAAATGGGAAAAATTTAGGATCGAATAGTGTGACCGCAAATAATAATAATGCAAAATATTGTCTTGGTAGAGATTGCAAGTGGCAAATGTTGATCAATGTTGCAAAAGGGTGAGGGATATTGCATGAAGGGGTGGGTTCCAAAAATGGGAAAGCCGGGAATAGTATGGGTGCAAATATTAATGCAAAATATTGTCGTGACAGAGCGTACAAGTGAGCTCATACACCTTGAGATGTGAGCATTAAATCTACGGAGAGAAGATAAAGACACCATTAGTCGACCAATCAGGACATCCAAAGGGTGGACCCGTCAAATAGGTGTTACGATTGGTACACAAATTTAACACAGCACTGCCCAATTACACTGACAACCAATCATCAAACTTACGAACTGCTCTTTGTCTTTTCGGGGTGGTGCTTGGGGATCATGCATATAAAAGGTAATATTTTCAGCTTGGAGTCACAGCAGTTGTTTTCACCAGTGAATAAACATTCCCTCCTTCATGAATCAAGAACTTTACAGTATGTTTCCAGGCCTTTAGAAGGATGTACATAGACCGTTTCAAATGCGATCCGTTACAAGTCGCAACCACGATCGCCTCATTATGTTTTTCGGTGTTCAAGGATAACTTCATACCTAAAGACACCTTAGCCGTGATTCACAGAAACAATCCCCGCAGTTATGGGCACAAGGCTATTTACTGGCTCATACACATACAGTAGCAGACAGATGTATACATAAAGCATGCCTACAACACGGGGGAAGTACCCATTAAGGTCAATGGTCATGTTTTCTGGGTTGATGGTCTAAGCGAAAATTGTGCCACTGATGAGAAGACTGTGTATTCCTTTAACGGCTGCGGGTGGCACGGATGCCCCGGTCCTGTGTATGGAATCGTAGGAGATATCCACGGTAGATCTCCTGCCGACAGTCTTGCGTGGTCCCGCACCCGCGATCAACTTATAGGCTCCCAGTTTACACACAAAGTCTTGTGGGAGCATGAGTATGATGTACGGATGGAAACAGATGAACAGTACCGTGAAGAAATAAACACGATCAAATGTTCAATGGTGCTGGATCCTCTCAAATGCGGTGATAGCTTGTTCGGAGGGCGTACAATTCCCTTCAAGCTATATTTCCACCTACAGAGGGCGTGAAACTCTATTACTATGACTTCTGCTCTTTATATCCCTACGTGATGAAGAACAATCCGTACCCCGTAGGTGCACCTGAAAAACTGATGGGCCCGCCATGCCCACCATCGAGGTGTTCTCAACAAATTTGAACGGGTACTATTTCTGCCTTCCTTTCGTAGATGTGCTCTCCCCATGCGATTTATGGATGCCGATCTTACCCGTCGTTATAGACCACAAGCTCATGTTTCTCCTGTGCGTGAAGTGCGCAGAGGAGAAGAGTGGGGAATGTAATCACACAACCAACCAGCGTAAGATTAGATGCTACAGAATATTGAAGATACATGAGGTGTGAAGGTTTCTGAAGCTACCCAACCTTCTCACGCCATATTTAAACGCTTTTTTGAAGGATAAGGTAGAAGCGTCAGGGTATCCGCGAGGAGTTGATACTGAAGATGAAAAAGGTATACAGCTAGACCGTTCCCAAATTGTAAATAACCCAGGCAAGCATTTTAGTGCAAAGTTGTGTCTAAACAGTCTTTGGGGAAAATTTGCACAGAATACTGGCAAAGGGAACGTTCATTTGGCACAAAGTTATAGTGAAGTCTGGGATTATGCCAAAGCTCCCGATAAAGAGGTCATGGAGATCGTGAATGTAGTTAATACTTACATAATAAAGTACAACAATACCGAATTGGCCACAGATGCATCACTGGTTACAATCATACGACCTATGCACGCATCTAACTTTGGGGCCTATTGCATTCTCTTGGCGGAGGGTTTTGTACGCCGATACAGATAGTGTGATATTCACAGCGAGGGAGGGTGAATACATGCCTCCTTTTGGTGAATTCCTCGGAGAGTTAACTGTTCAGATCAACGATGAGTATGGAGACATCGCATATACTGACTCTTTTGTCTCAACAGGGCCAAAAACTTATGGGGTACGGGTGAGGGTTAGGGAAGATATGAAATATAACGTGAAGGCTAAGGGTATCACGCTCAACCAGGCGAATCTGCGGGTCGTTAACTTTGATTCGTTGAAAGATCTAATGTGCTTGGATGATAATGAGGGCGACCAGCCATCCCAACTAACTGTAGGGACCCACAATTTTCGGGCGCAGAAGCTGGGGGGCGTGAAGGAACTTAGGGGTACGAAGGTGTGCCGTAACACCTATAGGACACATTATCAAGTACCTGGTACCTATGATACCGTACCCTTTGGATACCATAATCTTTGATTGTTATATAAGTCTATTGTTAACTTATATTTATTTATTACACGTATTTGTAAATATATATATATACACAACTTGAATAATTCGTTTATTAAATAAATCTTGTTTCAATTAGCGTTTCACTTTCTCCTTTGTGTGTGTGTGTGTGTGTGTGTGTGTGTGTGTGTGTACAGGAGAAAATTCTAAGCTCCGCCCAGCGTGTACACAGGAGAAAGTTCTAAGCTCCGCCCACCTGTATGTTCGGTCACGTGACTCCTGGGCATATTTCTTCCCTGCGTGCAAGCCCTGGGTCTCAGACGTGCATTTCCAACTTAAACGAAAAATAGTAATGGCTACCTTTAATAGTGCGTGTTCGACGTTTATGAAGTGGTATTCGGCAAAGTGTGAAGATAAGCTTATTGAATGGCTCCTTATTCCACCCTCCTTTGATACTTTTAACGCTACATTGAATCGTGCGAAGGAACAAGAGGCACAAATACTCTATGGCTATTCTGGCGAGAGCATTGCAGGATTTCGTTGTACAAATGATGTACTGAACTATGTTGTAGGACTAAAATTTATAAAAGCTTACATATACCGTGAAGTAGAAGAAACAACACGTGCAGAAGAGAAGCAACGGTTATCGTTAGTAAGTCTTGTTGATGAGTGGTGCGACAAGCGATATTATGTCATGTTGCATCATACAGAGTACTCATACCCTGCGACTGAGAATGTAAATCGTGTCATCATGGAGAATCTTAAGTATTTTTACCACTAAATTAATATATATCATGACGAGGTTTGTAGTGAAGTTGTGGCTAAAGGTATGCGTGAGTTTTTAACAGAATTTAGAGATGAGTATCGCCTACTAAGCAAAAA
The DNA here is from genome assembly GCA_023014485.1 of Bathynomus jamesi. Taxonomy (NCBI): domain Eukaryota; kingdom Metazoa; phylum Arthropoda; class Malacostraca; order Isopoda; family Cirolanidae; genus Bathynomus; species Bathynomus jamesi. Next base: position 660,355 of record JAJOZX010001484.1, read on the forward strand.
GGAAAGGTATGGTCATATGTTTCTCTCAAATAGTGCGCCGGAGTGTGAATAAAATGTGTTTAGTTCGTGAAAATCCCCCTGAACGAAAATGTCTGGTGCGTATTCTGGGGAGTGGGAGTGATAAAACATTAAAACCGGTATTGCTTCATATGTCGGAAAATTTCTCAAAACACCTACCCAGTGTAATGGGTTACAAGTATTCACATTGGAACAACGCCGTACGTTTCATCAGCTTATGGAGTGACTCACTCCTCCCTTCAAGCCGATCCGCTCGCCTGTGACTCATAGTCATCTCAGAGCTTGACCCAACTGCTTGTGCACTCTCACAATAGAAAACGATGGGGGTTTCCTTTGAGCAGCATTCTCAATGCCGTATACGACGTGTCCGTGACGAAGTCATTGCGTGTGTTCAGACGTAAAACCGGTGCCATTAACTAGTATTTGAAACGACTTGAAGTCAAGCAAACTCTGGTAAACGTAATGTTGTTTATTTAAGTGTTGAGGAAATGAATAGCGTCTTCTTGATAGTTGAGAAGTGGGGTGAGGACCGTTATAAAATACCTGCAGGTGTAGGTACAAGAAGAGAACAGATTAGTGATACCCCCTCATATGCCATTGTTTGTACGTTGTGTATAAATACCGATCAGCCATGCATTGATATACGACTGGTGTGGAAGAATGCATCTGATAATAACGTTCTTGTCCCCACGCGAAACCGCTTCATCCTCGACAGAATGTTTGAAATAGCAGATTTCGGCAAACTAAAACCTATATTACACGCACATGTTACGGATATGGTTTATTTTGATACGGTTCTTGACTACGCATACACCGCTCTGCTCGACGGGTTTACCGAGTGTAGGACTGAACAAGGCGAGAATGGTCTAGAGCTAGGTGCTTATTTAAAAGGTTTAGACTCTTTGAAATATCATTAACTTTGGTACAAAGCACTTGAGCGGTAAAGGGCTGAGCTCATCTACACCGTTCACCCTGAAGAACTATTTCTTTATATAATGAGCAGCTGTCGTTATGACTTAGAAGATTATTTCAACTGCCGCTATGCAGTGTGTAGAAGGGTTCACGATTGAAAAGCTCGGGTCGGTAATGATAAACCCTCGATTGGAAAGGAGTGTTTATAAACTTGTATTTAATAATGATGTTGCGGCTAACGATGACCTCTTTGTGCGTGCTTTTGAATGTTCTCTATCCTTGTTTAAAGATAACTTGCGAACCGAATGTAAAGTGGGCACAAAAATAGTATTGAACGAAATGAAGGCCATTCCATTTACATCGAGTATAGGTATCCCTATAACTTGAGCGGTGAAATAATGTTAAATCGTATTTACTGCGTAGTGCAAAACAATAATGATGTTACTGTAGACTCGATTACGTGCGAGTTTAGTGTTTTAGTTAAGCGCAGTAGAAGATAAAGTGTATGTATTTTGATGTATATTGATTTTCAATATATTTAATTATTTAATATAATTTTGTGTATGTATATATATATATATATATATATATATATATATATATATATATATATATATATATATATATATATATTTCTCCTGTACTGTTATATTGATGGTTATACTCCATCGTTTTGTATTTCTTATATTATTGTTTTATTTTTTATTAATTATATATTCCTCGTTTGTATAGGATTGTGTATTTATTTTTTATATATTTCGTGAAATTGATTCCAATAATTCGTCTAAATAAACAGAATGATGTAATGGTGTTTTATTTAATTCTTTTGGTTGTGTATATATAAACGATATTATTATTTAATTATATGTATACCAAATGGCTAGTTACGCCTTCTAAACCGACTGACGGATTTCTAAGCCAACTGTCAAGAATATCTGAATAGCGCAATCTGGCAGCTGAAAAGTTAATTAATATATACACATACACCTGCCTTCTAGGTCTTCTAAGTCAACTGGTGGGTTAAGCCAACTGGCGGACTAAGCCAACTGGCGGATTATGCCAACTGTCGGATTACTTAGCCAACTGTCTAGAATATATGCTTTAATAATAATTAAAATGGTGGTATCTGCCAATTCTTCTTATAGAAATAAATAAATAAATAAGTGGTAACCGGCAACTCCAGACCCTCTATATAACAGATGCTGGGCCCCTGGACTCTCATTATGCGACGGACTCCGGTAGAATAAAGAACTCTCTCCTGTCTCCTTCTTAGATTAGGGCTTAGGTTAACCTTTTGGGGGGTGAGGACATCCCACCTTCTCCCCCAAAGACTCTCCTCCTTTTTTCTCTCCCTCTCTTAGGTTAAGGTTACCCCCTTTGGGACGAGATCATTCTCCCTTCTCCCCCAAAGCTCCCTCCCCCTCCCCCTCTTTGCAGCATTGACTTGTTGTATAACCCTTCCCCCTTTGCAGCATTGATTTGTTGCATAACCCCCTCCCCTTTTATTGCAGCTTGGGGATAACCCCTCCCTCCTTTGTTGCATAGCTCCTTGCAACATTCCCCTCCCCCTGTTGCGACATTTGCAACATTCTTGCACTCTCCCATTTTGCGGTCATACTACTCGGGCATTCAATTACTCTAATCGGGCATTCAATTAACCTAACCTGGCATTCAGTTGGCCTAACCGGGCATATATTATATATATTATATATATATATATACACGGTGAACCAAAAGTAGGTGGACAGTAGGTTGAATACGGTTTGTGTTATATTATATTATAACTATGGTGTTCATTATAACTATGGTGTTTGTGTTTTATTATATTAAATATTATAACTAAATTTATTTAAATTTTATTTTGTATTATAGTATACAAAAAAATTAAATATGTATTCTCAAAATAAACGTTATCATTTACTGTCCACCTACATTTGGTTCACCCTATATATATATATATATATATATATATATATATATATATATATATATATATATATATATATATGTTTATCTTTATGAACACAGACATTACATTATAATTACCTGTATGTCAATGACTGCACATTCATTTGTCCTTTAGAGATACAGTATATGTCTGTGTTATATGTTGTTGGACTCGGTTGTCCCCCCTCCACCCCACCTTCCCTCCAGTTGAAGTACCTTGACTATCACTGCTGCGTTTCCACATGTACAGAGTCGTCTGTCAGGCGAGGAACATTACATATGCGGGCAACTGTACGTTCACGAAAAATAAGAATGGTAGCCACCAAAATACCAGTTGTTGTCAGACAAGTCAGACAGTTCGAAAAAAATAGTCCCGCAGTGCTGCAGCCTTTTTGAAGGCGAGCTTGTTTCTTGGATTGAAATTACTCGTACCAGACTCCTGTTCCGGATGGTTAACTTCTCGTCGCATCTCCACCGGATTTTCTAAGTCTAACCAGATGAATTTCCAAGGGGTGAGGCTTACTTTCTGAATCGTCCCAAATCTCGAACCCCCTATAATGCCCACACGCCATCGATCTTTCCTCGGTTAGTTTATGAAATTTAGTTTGTAAACTGCGTTCCAAAATTGGTTGGCTTTTCAAAAGGCATCCTTATAATAACAAACAAGCCAAATTATAAACGAAATTCAGTTTCAAATTCAACGTTTACTTTCTAATTTACGATTTTAAGAATTCTTAAATATTATGAAACTACAGTTTCAGTATCAAGGAAAAGCAAATTAGCCAACCGGGTCAAAAGCGAAAATCACGTGATGGCAACCTATGTTTTAAACTTTAACCATAAATTCAAGATAGTCTTTAAAACAAAATATTGGAGCCTGACATTATTATTATTATAAAATATATACAAAAATTTATGTCATACTTTTATGTATTATAATATTGCCAATATTGAATTTGTAGAAATATATAATTTATTAGAATTTTATGATTACCTACTAAAGATGTGAGTCAGTTGTGCGAATCAACTGTTTCTCTTCTAATTCTTAAGGACAATTTTTTACCCCTTTAATTTATATAATAACACTTCAGCTAAAAGTAATCTAAATAATTTTACATTCTACAACATTTTGTAACTGATATAGATTAGGAAGTGTAATAACCAAATAACCACACTGTATAAGCTGATTAACAACAACTCCAAATTCAGTTAATAAAACAGAGCACTTTCGAAATCAGAAAGGGTTCCTCATCAGCCTAAAAGAAAAATTAAAACATTAAAAGAACTGATGAAAGGATGGAAAAAAAAAGACAATAAAATCAGTCAGCCGAGAGAGTTTCTTGTGCGGCCAAAATTAAAAACAAGTTTAAAGAGCTGAAGACCTAAAATATATATGTATGTACGTGTGTAAGCATGTGCGTATTTTTATTCATATATGCATTAACTACCATACAGAAGTTATTACTTTCCAAGTTTTAAGTAAATATGATTTTGTTACGAATTTCTTTTCGAGTGAAAATATAGAACGAAAAAAATTATTCCTTAAATTCATTCTCAGCAAATCCACATTTGCTTAAAATTCTTTTAAAATTAATTTTATATATTTAATTTTGAGATTTTTTAATAATGATAATATTTTTTTTAATAAAAATGCACCTCTCTAATTATTATAAGTTATGAAGATCTCTTCTCCAACAGTTTTCGCTTCCATTTTACTTTTACTCACGTTTCGTTCAACAGCAGACGAACACCTTTCGAGATTGTTACGAATTAATTAATTTACGAGCACGGTACTGCTTATATGAGTGGTTCAAACAATAATATTAATAATAAAATTTCTTGTTCTATTTCATACATGTATAGGACATACACCAGTTGTGACAAGAAGAATGTGTATATATATACAGGGCGTCCCAAAAAAATGTATACACACTTTAACAGCTGATAGCTCAATTGATGTTTCTTTCTTTCCAAGTTAAACCCATTAGAATTAATAATGGCAGTCAGACTAAGCTTTGAACAAAGGAAATTCATTCTAAAATGCTACTGGAAGTGTGAAAACGCAGTTGAAGTGCAAAGACAGTTTAGGAGGGAGTTTCAAACAGATCCACCAACGCGACTTACCATCACTCGAATTAGAGATAAGTTTGAAGCCGATGGAACTGTTCAGAATGTCCACAAGAAGCGTTCCGGAAGACCACGGACATCGACAAGCCCCACAAAGCAAGAAAGAGTACTGGAAACGTATCACCAAAGTCCAAGAAAATCTGTGCGGCAAGCGAGTCGTGAGGTAGGAATTTCAGAATCGTCTGTCCAACGCATTTTGAAGCGCTGTCAATGGAAAAGTTACATTCCAAGATTAGTCCATGCTATTAATGAAGATGATCCGGACCGAAGAGTGGAGTATTGCGAGTGGTACTTGGCAAGATGTGGATGTGGATTGGACGAAGGGGTTTCGTAGAATACCCTCCGCGTTCACCAGACCTCACACCATTAGACTTTTTTTGATGGGGATACTTAAAAGACAAAGTCTACGCTATAAAACCTGCAACAGTCGCTGAATTGAGAGCAGCCATTGAACGAGAATGCACACAAATACCAAACGAAATGTTTCGTGATGTTTGCGATTCCATTGCTTCGCGTTATCAGCAGTGCCTGGACCAGAACGGACGTCAGTTTGAAAACAGGCGTTGACAAAACAATTAAATAATGTCTGTAGATTCTATTACATTTTGAAAATGAAATGTATTTTAATAAACACTGCCTTTATAATTATTTAAAGTGTGTATACATTTTTTTGGGACGCCCTGTATATATATATATATATGCAGAAAAACCTTCCCCATCAGGTTTCGAACTCATCACCTCTTGAATAGAAGGTGAAGGTGCTAGCCGCTACACTACGACGGAATTAAAGGTAACACAACCTGTCATACATTTAAACAACCGAGGAAACGCATAACGCTTTCGCGTCGAGAGGCTTTTTACGTGTTAACCCTCCCGCACTCGAAGTAATGACCAGCATTTCATTCATACCATCTGGTGCAACGCTGGAGTCTCATAAATGGAATATCAGGCATGAATCCACACGATTTTTCATGATGAAAAAGTCGCCTCTACCAGGGCTCGAACCTACCACCTTTTGAACTGAAGGTGAGGGCGCTAGCCAGTCCTATATATTCGTCCTGAATTTTCTCATTCACTTCATTTTTAAATGTACTATTCTTGCTTACCAGACTTTCTAAACAGTTAAAGTCATATACCACCTCTAACCGTATTCATCTACAACTATTTCACACCTTTTATTACTATCCCTTTCACGCATCATCTCCTTTCTTTTACCTGCATTCACACTTAACAGCCACACTTTATAAACATCCACATACGCCTCAGTCAACTACTACAACGCTTCCTCACTTCTACCAATCAACACTGCATCATACGCATATAGCAAGTGAGACAATGCCGATTCATTACCTTTACTCTCAACATAACACATTTTCAAACATCTTCATCTTTACCTCACCATCATCCTATCCATAAAAATACCAAGCAACTAGGAGACATTACACATTCTTATTTTAAATTTATCTCTCAAAATACCATTCAATTTGATTTGCACGTTCGATTCTTCTTAGCAAAAACTCTTCACACCACCAAGTAATTTATCACTCACAGAAAACAAAAGTTGTTCACAGGATAGTCTTCATGTCAACTTTTTGGGTATTCGTATAAATTTTGAGCACGTTTAATGAAATTGACAACTTTTAGGAGGGAGAGTGATGTAATGAAAGTTCTAAATTTGAAGGAAAAATTTAATATTTTCAAAACCTTTATTTGTGCTCTTGTAAGTGTTTTCGGTTACAATAAGTCTTTTTATCCAAAAAGACTACATTCTTTCCAAAATTAATTAATGAAGAAATAAAACAATCCATAATATTTTGAACCTAAGTCATGCTGAAGTAACATCAAATACCGTAAATTTTGGCAAAAGTTCTGGATGAATTTGTTATATGCATGAAAGTTCAACGTTTCACCTAACCTTAGGTATTCGAACCACGCGTATAACGAAGAAGATAAAAATTTGAAGACACTGAATGATCTTGCACCATTATAAGATTTACCGTCTAACACAGAAGGATAGGTTTTTTTCAGTAAAATATATTTATGTTTACTTGTTTAAAATCACATATACTAATAATTATACTAAGCAAAATGCAATTTTGGAATAAAAGTAACTTGCTTTAAAAAAAATTAATGCAAATATAAATTTCTTCACCCTCAGAACAATTATTGTAAGAATTTTCATAAAAAAAATTATTTTTTCTTTTTTTAAATCTACTACGAAATGTGAAGGTCTGAAGCAAGAACATTCGTAATATGACCCTTACCACTGTAGGGTGGATCGATTTTACATTTTTTTCGATTTCCATATTCTAATAGAGACAAAAACTTGCACATGCATGAGAAAATAGCCTCTGCAAAATCTTAGCTTAATAGGTAATCATCTTCTGCCCCTGGCAGAGCGATGAAAATCATATTTTAGTAGTCAAAAACGTATTTTTCTTATAATTTTTAAAATATTTCAATATGCATCAAAATTATTCCTAATAACTATAAAGTCGATGAAAAAGACCTCATATGATCGTTTTTCCAAGCGCGTTGTCCTACGTTAATATCTTTTGCCCCCGGCAACAACGTCAAATGTTGAAAAAATAGGTAATTTATATACATATTTTCAGATCGGCTCTTTGTCTTAAATAATGCATTTATATATTTCCCATAGCATTTATATCGTTGCTTAGGCATGAAATAACACACACGCAAAATTTTATGACTCTAGGCTAGGGTTTAAAGGTCATCTCTGGTGAGTGCTGCCAGCAGCAGCTGCCACTGACGCGCCAGTACGCACTGCGCAGTTCCCTCAGTTGCCTTTTGACAGCGTCGAAGGCAGGTGTGTATTTTGCAGCTGGCTCCTCGAGTCCTCAGTGTGTGTGTGTGTGTGTGTGTGTGTGTGGCTCCTCACTCAGAGTCCTCAGTGTGCTCAATCTCTCTGCTCATATCCTTGTTTGTTTTTCTCATAACTCTGTTTTTTTCGATTTTATTGCGTAACAGAACAATACATTATGTATTCTTTAATCTTTACAGGATGGCTACCGCTACAACTAGAAGATCGGTTACGTGTCCAATATTTGATGCTGGGAAAGATTTGAATTTGCGATGTTTTCCCACATGTGAAGATGTGATGCAATACTACCATCATGTGAGAACTGAGTTGAGATCATCAAAGAAGGAACCTCCATTCAAAGACATCGCCGCTGTGGTCACGGAGAGACTGGAATACTTGTGGAAATTAGCTTCCATTCCAACAGTTTCGACAGCACGGATAAATCAAATGTTGAAAAGTTATCGTGATAAAATGGCTAACATCATCAAATCACTGAACGCGAAAAAGAAGAACGAATCGTTACAGAAAAATCTTGAGGCCTTCAAGAAATCAACTAAGACCACCTTATTTGACATATCGGCTTGTAAATGCCGTGATTTGACAAAATGCAGCTGCCCTCGTGAACGACGAGTACCACTGAAAGAGCAGCAGTTTTTACTCGACCAAAGAAGTGATCGCAAAATGGCAATAGGAACTTTGGATGTTGAAACAACAAATAAAAACGAGATGACTCTTGCAAGAAGATTGGCGATATTGAAACAAGAAGGAAGAGCAGAACATCAAGAGCCGTCGACTAGTAAACGACAAGAAACTTCTCAAGAACAACCTTCTTCGTCAGCCTCTAGTGAAACCGAGGATACATCTATAGAATCATCGTCATCGTATGAACTAACACCGAGAGATAAACATGGCATGAAGGAAAAAACACATGCCGATGAGCAACACATAAGAGAATTGGGATGGAGAAGAATATTAAAAGCACGATCAAAACAATCACCAGCGGGGGAAATTCGAGCCTTCGCCATGCCTGAGCTGCTCTACGATAGTCAAAACTATTACGAAATGATCAACTGGCAAACGGCTGAGGTGACCGAACCCCCCGTTACAAAAACAATACCTGATACCCGAATAAAAGAGTTTGTTGAGACGGGAGACCAGCCTGATGGACTGATCCCACTATTCCCTTGTCATACTCAAGCGGTCGAGAGACTCATCAAATTAGTAACCGAAGCCTCTGCCAGTGTAAGTGGAATAGAAGAGAGGGACGGATTCATCCGCTCCCGTCTTCACTCCCGAACAAAAATTCCACGATTTGATTCTAAGAAAGATTACCGTATGTAAATCGACATGCAGCCAAAGGAAGGGTGGTTGGGGCTGCATAGGGTGGAACTCGACGTACAGCCACCTCCTCCTGGTGAGTTCTGGGTTGCTAATTTTATAAAATTAGCAAGCGAGGAGCTGTACTTAGTCCTTATCGTACTTATAACATCGCATTAACGTAATTATAATCCACATTTAGACTTTTCTCGGGGACAGAAGATATTACTCTAGAGTCATAAAATTTTGCGTGTGTGTTATTTCATGCCTAAGCAACGATATAAATGCTATGGAAAATATATAAATGCATTATTTAAGACAAAGAGCCGATCTGAAAATATGTATATAAATTACCTATTTTTTCAACATTTGACGTTGTTGCCGGGGGCAAAAGATATTAACGTAGGACAACGCGCTTGGAAAAACGATCATATGAGGTCTTTTTCATCGACTTTATAGTTATTAGGAATAATTTTGATGCATATTGAAATATTTTAAAAATTATAAGAAAAATACGTTTTTGACTACTAAAATATGATTTTCATCGCTCTGCCGGGGGCAGAAGATGATTACCTATTAAGCTAAGATTTTGCAGAGGCTATTTTCTCATGCATGCGCAAGTTCTTGTCTCTATTAGAATATGGAAATCGAACAAAATGTAAAATCGATCCACCCTAAATTACTGTCCCTTAGGTGCTCTTCCAATATGTGCTCTACCGCGAAACTGTGATCTACCATATTCCAATACGTGCTCTACCGTGAAACTAGCCTTATAAGGCTAACTAACGAAAATATCATGACTTAACCTAACCAATCGTTAGGTCAACTATACGCCCTTGACGATTGGTTAGGTTAAGTCGTGATATTTTCGTTAGTTAGCCTGGAATATGGAATATTAGTTGGAATATGGTAGATCACAGTTTCGCGGTAGAGCACATATTGGAAGAGCACCGACCCTTAAAAATCCATCTATGGAGGGTTAATATGAATAATTCCAAATTAAGCATAATTTATGTTTAATGAGCAGGGTTTTTTTTTTTTTTAATTAAAGACCCACTCTCCAAAAATTTAAGAAACAAAATTTTTAAACGCAAAGAAAGTTATAATTCTTTTTATTTAATCTGAACATACTTATTCGTGAATTATTCAAATAGTCAATCATTCAAAACACTATTATTCTACTCCAAAACTAATTATCTCTGTGTGCTCAAAATGAATACCGGCAAAGAACTCATATTGAAGACTTTTACCCGCAGAAGACTCAACAAAGACCTCACGTTTGACTGATTTTAACATTATTACTGAAGACTTTGATTTCGAGAAACGAGCAATATGACACCATATTAACAAATATCTACAATGAAATGCATCTAGTAAAAACAAAAGAATATATCACACACGTGAAATTCGCGGTTTACTTGCGACTTTTTAAGTTCAATTGATCAAAAACACAAATTGTATGAAGTTAATGAAAAGAATTCTTCTTGACTTACTAAACACTAAGTACTAAAACAAACAAAACAAATATGAAATCAAAACAAACAATAAACAAATTAAAAAGAAAAACAACAAAATTACTCAATAATTTCATCAGTCAAATAGTTCCCCCAAACATGGGGCTTTACTGCTCGAATTTCGAAATCCAAATCTTCAGTAATAATGTTAAAATTATTGTTGCAACTGCATGCATGTATGTGTACAAAGTAGTGATGTAGGTCACATCCGCATCCGCATCCGCATCCGCGGAACATCCGCACATTTTCTCGCATCCGCATCCGCACTTTGGACTGCGGATGTCGTGCGGATGTGGACCGTTGAGATAAAACGTCATTAATAAGCGGAAATTATCAAATTCTATTATATTAATAGAACTAGTTCATTGTGCGCAAAAGTGATGCAAGCGACAAGACGAGAGGCTGTTCTTGTATGAAGTTACTCTCTTGCAACCTACTTAGATCCACGTTACAAAGCTAAGTTATTTGCACCTAGTACATTAGAACGAGTTAAATCATCACTTGGCAAAGCAGTTGAAGAGCTTCAATCTCTTGAATCTGTCGCTTCGCCACCCACCAAAAGAATAAAAGTTTCAGTGACAGAACCAACACCTTCAACAAGCAAATCTATCACAGAATCTGTCTCTCAGTTTCTTGAGTCAAGCAGCAATGACGAGACCTACGCGATGTCAAAAGATGTAGTAAAAATGATCGAGAGCTATCACCAAGAAAAACGCCTGGCTGCATGTGACAATCCTATTAGTTGGTGGAAAAATACGCAGAATATCTATCCATACTTGAGTAAACTTGCAAGGAAACATTTAGCCTGTCCTCCAACAAACGTACCAAGCGAGAGATTATTTAGCAGTGCTGGATTAATATATGATGAAAAGAGAAACAGACTGGCAGCAGAAAAGGCAGAAAAATTAATGTTCCTTAAGCATAACCTTCCTATAATTAAGTTTGAACATTAAACGATGAACATCTTAGTTTACTTTATTTTAATTACTCATTTATAAATTTGCCTAATAAAACTTTAAACTTAATATAAATAGTTATCAAGCTAATTAAAGATCTCTTTCTATAAGGGTGGAGGTTGGGGAAAGAGGTCGGTGGGGTGCATTTGAGTTGGGTTCACGTCCCGCATCCTGGTAACACAATTATGGTTTCTAATTGTGGCTGAAACTCAACAAAATATAACGAATTTATTTGCAGACGAATTCACTAATTGATTTCTATATTAGTTAGATGCTTGATATTATTTTATATGTTCAGAGAAAAGTACAGCAATTATTGTACAATTAATCAATTATACTACATTATAGCTACAGCTCTCTCTATATAATAACTTATTATGTACGTTAAACACAACAAATCTCGAATATATCCTAAAAAATAACGAAAATGTAGACATCCGCATCCGCATCCGCGGATGTTGAAATCAAACATCCTCATCCACATCCGCATCCGCGGATGTGAAAAAAATGACATCCGCTACATCACTAGTACAAAGCATAAAGTGTTCATGGAAATTAATAAACGAAACATCATATCAAATACCTAAAGAGAGCACCTTTTGACAGAAAATCAATATGAATAGAATTAGGCTAAAAACACCTGGATCTCAGAAATGATGACGACCTTCAAACAAGCATGAACGATCTCATGCTGGAAGAATGACTGTGTCAGAAGTTTCTTCCTCACTAAGGAATACTCTTCCTGCTCTAATCAAACGAGCATCACCCCACTTCAGTTTCAAATCTCGCTCAGAAAGACATCTTGGTAATCTTAGCTTCGCATCATGCACAGACATTCCCAAATTTTTGGACCACAATGGCGCAATTGTTGGGATTGCAAAATTGGGGTTTCATTAATAAATACAAAATAATAAAATCTATAATACTTAATTTAAAAACAAAATTTAGGTTCAATAGATAGATTATAAAGTTAGGAAACAGGCCAACAGTACTGAGTGTTGCTAACTGAGCTACGGGGAAATCACGTGACGCCACTTGAGAAGAGGTGAAACTCTCATAATCCTGCACGAGGTGCGCGGATAAGGACAGAACACGTGACGTCATTTATCTAAATGGCCGCATTTTTCTGATTTTCAACAAAATTTATCTCGTTTAATTTATTATTAATTTATATATTTTTTATCTTTACACTCCTAATACATATGCCATTATAAAGTTCCTTCCTTGGAGGGGTGTAGGGCAAAACACTCCAAATTCTTGAATAAATTATAGAATTAGTGGAACCAGAATATCCATCACACACCCACACACACACACACACACACACACACACTATAGCGCTAATTTCAAGTGGCGCCTAGAGTTTATCATAGAAGACTTCTACACTACAGTACAGTAGATATTTTCTGAAACACTTGCATTAGTTTTTATTCAAAGGCTTCTTTGTTTCGCCTTTGAAGTTTGTTTGTTTTTTTTTTGCTTGCCTGAACAAGATTCCAAGTGCCCATGAACGCTGACGAAGATTCTTTCGCACCTGCACAAGAAACATTACAAAGAACGCCTGTGATTTTTCTGTAAAAGTCTTCACCGAAGCTAAGATCGTGAGAAACCTTAGAAAGTTCTGACAACTTTTCGTGCCTCGAGACTTTAATCGTTGAAGTTTCAAAGAAGTCCACCTTCAGGCACCGCTGCAGAAATATCTCTCGCTTAAGGTTCTTGCGCTCTACAGGCTTGCATTTCTAAACACAGGGTTTATAGTTCTATGAATAAGCCTAACTCACTTAGCCTACCGCAGTCATATTATATATATATATATATATATATATATATAATTGCGTTCTACAGCATATACCACGTACAAACTTTCCACCTAAGCGATAGATTCACCAAAGCACCTTACCAGTGTACCCGTCTCGAACTTGCATTTTGTGTAACTTTAACATAATACCGTTTCTATACTTATGTATACCTGTACTTATACCGTACCTAATTTATATTTGGTATAATATCAGTTAGATTTATAGGAAATTTGCTGGAGGGTTTAACCTCTGCAACATCAAAGGTCACATGCCCGGGAAAGGTTTTCAAAGATATTTCAATTTAATATTAAATTATGTATGTAAGTTTTTATCTTACAAAGTACATTATCGTGTACTATAAATACTGTTCAATTTTATAGTCATTTAAACTGAGTTAACTCATATAGTGTAAAAAAAATAAAGATCCTTTAACGTTTTTCTACATTTCCTCATACTTTTTGAAAAAGAATTGCGATGTAAGGCGTCACCGATGCATTATTTCATAATTTATTGGAATTAATTTTAAATAGGTTTATACGTGTATAGTACTATATTCCTTTATGTAAAAGGAAAAAATCAACTTTCATTTGTTAAAACAGAGATTAAAAAAAATATAAAATCTCTTAAAATATGCTTTATCACATCTGACAAACCTTCTAATAAATCTAATTCTAACTGATAAGAGCCTCATGTACGGACGTGACCTACCCCTACTCCTACCCTACTATCCCCACATTTCTTTGCTTTAACTCTACCATACTACTCGTACGCAGCATTGAAAATAAAACTTTATTTATATGAAATAACTTCTTTTTTGAGGATGCATTCTTGGGGAAGTTTTTCCTTCTTTTGGGTATAAAAGCTTTTTTTCAGATGACAGAATAACTCCTTTTAATGATACATAACTTATTTTCTGTAGAAGATATGGTCTTCAAAACTTCTCTTTTGGGTGAATTGAGAAAACAGAAGCTAATATTTCTATCTATAGAAGGTTGATGGAAGTATTTTCCCTGTGAGATTATTTTCCACCACCCCCCATTTTCGAGTATCCTCACCGAATTTGAGATAGCACATAATTTACCTGTTCTTTCATTCCACTGTGTTTCTATTTTATTTTGTAAAGTTTGGCACATATCCTTCCAGTATCTTCTTACATATGTATATTATTGTGTATCGCTCACGTCTTCTTTCAAAGGAGTAGTGTTTCCAGGATTGCAGTTGTAACCAGTGCTCTTCATCTTTCGTTTCCTCTATCTTAGACGTAAAAGTCCTTTATATGCTGCTCCTTCGTGTTAGCAATGTCTCGTTTTCTATTTTGGCATGTAAATTCTGAACAATACTCAATTATTGGTAGGACTAAACTCTTTCAGCTTCCTTTTCTTCTATGGAAGCTCCTCCTGATAATTTCCACTATTTTTTTAGCTATTATAATTTTAATGTAATATATACATATATACACCCCGCTATACGCGGTAGTTGTGTTCCTGTAAACTACCGCGTATCGTGAGGTATATTTTCCCATAGACACAATGTTAATTACGGGGGCTACGTTCCATAGCAAATTTTCAAACTCTAATAAACTACAGGGTGTCCCATAAGTCCGGCATCATAAGAAAAATAATAAAAAAAGGCAAAACAAAAGCTTTTATTTACAGAACGTGCTCAATATGTATTGTTCCGTAGCCCATTCACAAAATTCCATCCGCCGGTCGGGATCATCTTCGCTTAATTTCTGTAGGATCTGAAGTTTATATGGATGCCATTTGTGAGCCTGAAGAATGCGATGGATGCTACTTTTCGACACTCCTGTCTCGGCGGACAATCGCCGAAGAGACTTATTGGGACTTCTGTTAAAATGAGCCAGGATAGCAGTTGCTGTATCATCGTCAGTGGACCTCCTTCAAGGTCCACTGCGTGGTTTATCTTCTAGGGATCCTGTTTCCTTAAACTTTGCAACAAGTCTGCTAACACAACTCTGTGTTATTGGCTCGCTGTCTGGATGCAGTCTGTTAAATTCAGCAGCGGCCTCTCTTTGACTCCGATTTCCTATGAGTAGAATTATCTGGATTCGTTCTTCCTTGCTCACAGACATTATATTATGGCCTGCAGAAAGAGAAAAATATGAATTATGGCTTGTAGAAATAGAAAAATATGAATTTCTCCTATGATGCTGGACTTATGGGACACCCTGTATAATAAAATCAATAGATAAACCTATCCTAATAACTGTTTATGCAATCAAATAACAAAACGACAATATAAATTAATTATAAACCTGAAAGAGAACAATAATTAATGCATAAGATCATACAGTAATTAATAATAAACAAATACGTATGTATGTACTTACATAAACTAAGGGACAAGGTGGCAAAGGCGCAAAGGCCCAATGAAGGGAAACTTGAAGATGGAATTTAGGCCTGAATGGTTGTTGGAAGCGTTGGAAGGGTTGTTGAAGGCGCATTTGAGGGAAAAACTGAGTTATGGAAGCTTGTTTCGCGTTTCGAACTTTCTCAGCATGAAGCTCTTTGTAGCATTAAATTGAATGCCTGACATTCCTGGCAACCTTTGAGAACCTTTCCACATCAGAGTCATGTTCGCCTAGAATGGACAAAGCTATCTCAATGTGCTTGAAGGATTCTGATAGAGCCTTCGAAGTCAGGATTCGAGTTGGGGGTACATAATTTCTTCGGTTTCAGCATCCTTTTTTATATTGAGCTCGTCCAATTGCTTCAACGCCTTATTTGATAGTTCTTCGTGATGGGATTCCAAGAGCTCTTCGATATCATCCCTCTCGACTTCTTCGAACCCAACCTCTTTAGATAGTGAAACAATGTCTTCTGTGGTTTTCTCAATATTTTGGGTGAATTGAAATCCTTGGGAATGTTCTCGAATGTTCGCGCGGATGGACTTGAGAATTCTCGAACAGCGTAACTTGAAAAGTTGTTCCCGCTTTATTATGGGGTAGGTCCTTAATTAATCAACCGTGTAACCTCGAATTCGCGCATAGCTGGGTATACCTGTACATATATATATGATACAACTCAGAATGGTCCCCTGAGAAACTTTTATGTTACACACAGACCTTGCATGGAACAAAGAACTCTTCTGGGAAATTACATCCACTATAGTTCCAATAAGTAATGATAAATGACAAATACTATTTTTTCTTTTTCATGATGGAAAGCCCAACGTGGGCATCGGGTTACTCGCAAAGAGGCCCCAAAATATAGCTTCCCTCACCAGCTATCTGCAAAGCAGATAGGTTCCAGCTTTGGGACAGGATCTAGGGTTTACAGCTTACACCTATCCTACTATATTCAGGATCTTAATATACGCAAGAAACTCGTTGCATTCACGTTGGATTGAATACATCAAAGAAAAAGGGGTAACTATTGTATTTTTAGCCAAAAAACAAAACTTAAACCTCAACTATAGCAGAACTTAAATTGAACGATTTCAAACTTCTTGTTGCGGTTATCTATAGGCCCCCTAATTAAACAGCTGATACGGACGAAGCGTTATATCGTGAACTAAAGAGAATAATCGGTAGTGAGCAGGCTTTAGTTATGGGTGACTTTAATTGTGCCAACGTGAATTACGATACAATGCAGGGAGACGCGGAAGGTAATAGTTTAGTTAATTTTCTCGAGGATAGCTTTCTTATTCAAAACGTTGGGGAACCTACGAGGTTGGACAGTATTTTAGATTTAGTAATAACTACGGATGATAGGCTAATTACTGATCTTCAAGTAATAGAACCATTAAGCAATAGCGATCACAATATGGTAGAGTTTGTCCTCTCAATATGTCACTCGAAACCAGCTAACTCGACTAAAATTCCTAACTTCCAGCACGCAGACTTTAGTAAATTTCAAAATAAATTGTCACACGTCAATTGGGAAAACGTAATGGGGAACTCCAACGCAAAACTAATGTGGGAATCGTTCCAAACAGTATTTAGGACTATAAATGAGGAATGTGTACCGTACAAAATTAAGCGTGCGAAAGTAAACAACAAGCCCTTGTGGTTTACTTCTAGAGTAGAGACATTATAAAGAGTAGAGATAGGGCTTATAGGCTACATAAGTGCGATAAAGACAATTTGTGGTTGCGAAACAACTACATATTTCTAAGGCGTGAAGCGAAAAGTGTAATAAAAAAGTCCAAGCGCGAATTTGAAATCTCCTTAGCTCGTGACGGTAAAGAAAACCCCAAGCGATTCTTTCAATACGTCAATAATAGAAATCCAGTAAAAAGTGTCTTGGGGCCTTTGAAAAATGTAAATGGAGATCTAGTTTCTGAAAACAAGGAAATGGCTACCTTGCTAAACGAATTTTTTACGTCAGTTTTTACTATAGAAGATGTAACGAATATCCCTACGGTCATAGACATAATACCTTTTGATAATGGTAATATTTTGGATAATATCGTGGTTAGTGAGGGGGAAGTAATGCGCTATATTGATAAAATGAAAACGCGTAAATCACCGGGGACGGATTCCATATATCCCATATAACTAAAATAATTAAAAGATAGCATTGTTGTGCCGCTAACAACGATTTTTAATGCGTCTATTTCTGAGGGGTGCGTACCAGATAATTTCAAGTTAGCAAACGTAATACCTATCTTTAAGAAAGGCGATAAAGGTGCGGCGGGAAATTATAGGCCAATCAGTTTATCGTCTGTTGTAGGTAAGCTACTGGAATCAATAATTAGGGATCGTATAGTCGAACACTTAGAATTGCATAAACTAGTTAGAAATACGCAGCACGGTTTTAGGCGAAACAAATCTTGCTTAACTAATCTTTTAGAATTTTTCCAAAGCGTGGTTGACGTTTACGATAGACATCGGGCGGTTGATGTAGTGTATTTAGATTTTCAAAAAGCGTTTGACACCGTGCCGCACAAAATACTCATTGAAAAAACTAAGGATCATGGAATCATGGGTGTAGTAATAAATTGGCTAGAAGAGTGGTTGCGAGGTAGGAAACAGAGGGTGGTCGTCGATGGAGCGGAGTCGTGTTGGGCTAATGTAGCGAGTGGCGTTCCTCAGGGTTCTGTATTGGGCCCCTTGCTTTTTCTTATATATATATTAACGATTTAGATGTCGGCCTAGCCAATACCGTTTCAAAGTTTGCGGATGCCACGAAGCTGGGTGGTAGGGCGATTAAACGAAGATAGAGGTAAAATCCAGGAAGATCTGAATAAAATCGTTGATTGGTCAGTCACATGGCAAATGAGATTTAACGTTGATAAGTGCAAAATTTTGCATATTGGTTCGCGTAACGGTAATTTTGCGTATAGTATGTCAGGGAAAGATTTAACAAGCGTAGAGCGGGAAAAAGATTTAGGAGTTATAGTCACTGGTGATTTAAAAGTAGCGAAACAAAGTACAGCAGCGGTCAATAAGGCGAACAAAGTGTTAGGTTTTATAGCTCGAAATTTTCAGTACAAATCGCGCGATATTATAGTTCCTCTTTGTAAATCATTAGCTAGACCCCATTTGGAGTACGCGGTCCAATTTTGGAATCCGCATATGCGAAAAGATATAGACAAAATCGAAAGAGTTCAAAGACGAGCAACTAAGATGATTCCGTCGCTTAGGTCAAAGTCGTACGAGGGTAGGCTTAAGGAGTTAAAATTGACAACACTCGAGACTAGGAGGCTAAGGGGTGATCTAATCCAGGTTTTCAAAATTATGAATGGGTTCGATAACGTAGATAGAGATAGCTTTTTCGAAATATCTCAATATAATATGACTAGAAATAACGGGTGTAAGTTGACAAGTAGAAGGTTCGAGACAGCAGTTGCGAAAAACTTTTTTACGCATAGAATAGTAAATAGCTGGAATAGTTTGCCAGTAGAAGTAATTAGTAGCACGTCTATAAACATGTTTAAAAATCGATTAAACGCATATGTTGATAGATTGGGTATAATTTAAGGTAATAAAATTTAGGCTTTGTGGTGATAGATCCCACAGCTCAACACAAGTGTTGTGGGATATAGGGAGGCAGCATCTTGGGTTAGCGGATACTCTCTGTCCTTACACACCCAATTTAAAGAGATTCCTCTGCCGAGCGGTGCCCCCCATAGTACTGTGAGGTATTGAAAAACTCATAATCTTCACTTGCCCCACAAACACCTTGAAATGGGAGACCCAAAATGGGTGCACACACATTTCTACATTACTGTACAGTCATTACAGCCACACCTACACTTTTCCTCCTAAGTATATATATTGTAATGTATATGGTGGTAAATTTTGACTTGGTCCACAATCGATATGGTCCGTGACTTATTTTTGGTTAGCAAGGTACTAGTATTGATGGATACCGTAATGAAATTGACTGGATTCTTTGGATCTGATATATTTGCATGTCGGTTATAAATAGATATAGAGTGTAACATATTTGTGGAGAGTAGTCTATTATGACTTGATCCTCTGGATCGAGAGATTCTATCTTTAGTTTTAAATCGATAATTAATTAGTTTTAAATTGATAATTATTTAGTTTTGTAAAAATTGGTCGTTGGCAATGTACAAGCAGTTCTTACATAAATTTCTTATGTTCTTGTGGTTCGGAACCCACATAAAATTGTAGGTCCCCTCTGCCACCACGGAGGACATACACAATACACAATTACGAACACAGTTAGGTAGACCAGCCATGAGTGGATCCTAGGGTCTTTGTTGGTCTGAAACATTATAACCAACATTATAACATTGAGCATCCACTTTTCAAGCCCATAACACGTATGTTTAATGTGATACAATTCAGAATGGTCCCCTGAGAAACTTTTATAGTATTTGTCATTTATCATTACTTATTCGAACTACAGTGGATGTAATTTCCCAGAAGAGTTCCGTGTTCCATGCACGGTCTGTGTGTAACATATAATATATATATATGTTACGCCCAAACATCGAAATCGCTCAGTGAGCGAAAGAAACAGCCACAAAGCATTGTGGATGCACCTAAGTGACCACACACCGATGTTATTTTTTCGTTTCATGGCCGTTCTCAAACAACCACAACGCGTTGTGGACGATTCGGATATGACTACAGCGCATTGTGGACGATTTGAAAATTATTGAATGCCCGGTTAGGTTAATTGAATGCCCAGTTAAGTTAACTGTACGCCCTTGAGGATTAGTTAGGTTAAGTCGTGATATTTTCGTTAAAACTAACGAAAATATCTCGGCTTAACCTAACCAATCGTCAAGGGCGTACAATTAACCTAACTGGGCATTCAGTTAACCTAACCGGGCACTCAGTTGACCTAACCGGGCATTCAATTAACCTAACCAGTTTGTTAATTTTTACCTTTACGTATCATTCTAAAGTTGTTTAAAATTAATCGAAACCTACGGGTAAATTACTGATAATCATTTTTTAAAGGACTCTCTTTTTTCTAGCATATCTGCTTAACTTTGCTTTTTAATCGGTGAATACGTCGATAAATATACGTCGTGTTTATATCATTTGAATATACGTCGTGTTTAAATAGAGTTTGATGAAAGACATCGGTGTGTGGTCGTTTCAAATCGTCCACAACGCGTTGTGGTCATATCCGAATCGTCCACAACGCGTTGCGGTTGTTTGAGAAAGGCCATGAAGCGTAAAAATATCTAACATCGGTGTGTGGTCACTTAGGTGCATCCACAACGCGTTGTGGCTGTTTGTTTCGCTCACTGAGTGATTTCGATGTTTGGGCGTAACATATACTGTATATATATATATATATATATGTATATATATTAATAGGGTGATTCAAATATTGGGGTAAAAAAATTTTTTTTTTATTTTAATGTGTTCAACCCTTTAAATGGTTCATTTCAGCATAAAAACAACTAGCCTAAAATATTTTAGCAAATTTTTAATTTTTAGGGGTTGCTACCAGCAATTAAAAATTGACAGAATGACTCAAATTGTCAAATTTTTCCACACCACCCAGGGGATACAGTACAAGGCGCATTGCTTTTTTTTAATGTGGAAAGCTCCCCGTAGGTCCTACCATAACCACAAGCATGCATAATTAAACTAGCATGATATTTGAGACATTAGCTGTCCTTACTTCATCAATGTTTCTTTCTTTCTATCAGGGTAAACAGCCCTGTAGTTTTTCACTACTTGTAGCAAGAATTGTTTTTGATCTTCGTCATGTGTTAGTATTTTATTATATTCATCCATTAATTTTACTCCTCTTTCCGCTATATTATTCACGACTTTCCACTGTTTGATAGATTTCTTAGCGGAGTTATACTCTTCATCATTATGCCATTCTTTAGCATCTTTGAGTAAAAATTTTGAACTAAATTCTGTTATTGTAAAGAATCTTTGAGTATTTGATGTGGCAAAATCTTCTAATTTATTCGTTGGAATAAGTGCAGGATCTAGAAAAGCCCGTTTTGCAGGAAGAGTTTCTGTTGTATTTTGCAATGCCTTTACAATTTTGTTTTTCGTTTCAGTAGGCACTTCATCATCATAAAAGGCCAAGGCTACCAGTTCTTCTGATAGGTACCAGAGGTGACCTAACAGTTTTTTAATAGCAACAAATTGCAATTGTGTCATTTATTTGTTTGTAGACTACAAGATTCTGTAATAATTCCAGATCAAGACGAGGAGCGCAAGATGGCACAGGAGCTGTAAACCATGCCTTTACATATAACCGAGTAGCAAATAGACAGATGTCTTTTAGTCCTTTTTTGTCTTTTACTGAAATTTTGAACTGAGATTTGAACATAAAAGTTTTTAATGATATGTAATTTTGGCCATCCACCTAGCCCGATGAAGTCCCGCTGGATGTTTAAATTTGATTCCACCTTTTGGTTCACCTCCCCAAAAAAAAATTGTTAACTGCAATAGTTGTAGGTAATCGTCTCTTGGTTGGAATGTATCTAGTTGATTTGCTGCAAATATAATTATGTCATCTTTGATGTCATGAATATTTTCATAGATATCTGGATCTGATAATGCTGTTTCGTAGTCCTCCTTATTAATGCTTGACCACTTTTCTCTGAACTTCTTAAAAAGGACTATATCTGGGCCAGAAGATGGTGATAAAGACTTTCAAACAACAGCTTCTAGCATAATTTCAAATATGTGGTGTCGACATGCCAGCCACAATAAATCGTTGTCGAATTTTTGTTCTAGAAGAATAGCTGCACCATTTCTAGGACCAATATTGGCTGCCGTTGTATCGAAACACACGCATTTTATTTGTTCGCAGATGACCCATTCAAGCGATGTCTGATTGTTTGCATTAAAACTAGAGACGCATTTCTGTCACTCAATTTTGCAACATCAAGACTTCCTAATAATTAATTTATCATCAAACAATTTTCTACGTTTGCCTACCTTACTTTTCCATGTTGAAGGTTGTGCAGCACAGAAACCAGATTCATCACTTTTACTCTCCTCTGATTCTGATTCTGATGATGTACTGGTGAGTATGACAGCCTCTTCATTCTTCTTTCTTTTGATCTCTTCTTCTGCTTTCCTCTTTTCATAACGTTGTTGCTTTTCTGCTGCTCTTTGCTCGTTTTTAGCAACAGCCTTAGCAATGGTACCCATTTTTCAACGACGTCCTTTCTCACGTTGCATTTTCAAGAATTTCTTATCATCTTCTATTTTTATAAGCTGCATAGCATTCTCATGAGCAATGTCAAATAAGTTTTCCAGTTTATCTTTCCATTTTTCTTCTTTATATTTAAATTTTGTGATCTTTTCAATTTGTTTGCTTTGTTTTTCTTAAGCAGCTGCCATTCCTTTAGTATTCCTTGAATTTTATCTACTACATGTATTCTTTGTTTTGCTGGTATTCCTGCTTTTTTCCAAACTGCTAGCACATCATCCGCAGTAGAGCAGCATGATTCTCTAATGCCTCGCTTTTTAATATTTCTGTAGTGCATGAAGAGGGCCATCATTTCCTTCTCTGATGGTAATACGGATGTTTTTAGTACTGCAGAGGGCTGCCCAATTAGCCATATTTCAGTTTCTTTTCTTGTAGAACTTCTCCCAACTGAGCAACTGGGTGATGGTGAGTTAGGCCTAGCTTCCATAATCGATTAATTGGTATCAAAATTACGAGTTCCAAGCAACAATTAAAAGCAAGCTAGTATATAAACCATTAATTAAAAATTCTGAAATATAAACAATTAAACATAAAATCATAAGTTGTAAAAACAAACAAATTGAAAAAAAGGGAAACTTTGACGCCTGGTAGCACATAGTAAATTTTATTTAAAATTCACCAAATTTGGCATACACTACTTTTTTGTCATAGGGAACAAAAATACAGGTTGAACAATTAAAAAAAAAACTTTGATTTTTTTGAATCACCCTAATTATATATATATATATATATATATATATATGTAAAGAACGACGCTTGTGTAGAAGAGCGTCCGCACAAGAAGAGGAGAAAGAACGAACAAATGAAAAATGAGGCACCTCCCAGGAATCGAACCAGGGATCATCCAATTGCCGGTCGGACATGCTATCTACTACACCAAGGTCCTCGATCAATCAGAAGTCGTAATTCTCCTACATACGAGCGGAATCGAATGCCCTGAGGGGGCACCTTCTCATACCGCACCTTCTCATATACGGTACTAACAATCCTATCCCCCTCGTCTATCAACATGATGGTGCTCCTTGTCACTATGCCAAAAATGTTCAGGATTATCTAAATGGACGTTTTCCAAATCGCTGGATCGGACGCGGAAGCAACAGACCTTGGCCAGCGAGATCACCAGATTTAACCCCTTTAGATTTCTTTGTATGGGGCTTTATCAAATCGCACGTCTATCAGACGAAGATTACGAGTCTTGAAAACTTACGTACACGTATACGAACTGCTGCAGATAACATAACCCCGCAAATGCTCCAGAATGTGTTTAGAAATGCTGCGGAACGATTTGAGCTGTGCAAGGATACTGATGGGCGTCACGTCGAATCCTACTCTTAATTATTTAATAAATGTTACCACTTTATCATTTTATGATTGAATTCCATATAATTTCCAAGTGCTTCACAAAAATAGATCCTGACTTTATGTACACTAGGGCGGCTCGTTTTTACACTTTTTTCGATATTTGATTGGGGGTAGTGCGGAAAAGTTGCGATTTGGAGAGAACAAAAATACAGGTTGAACAATTAAAAAAAAAAACTGATTTTTTTGAATCACCCTAATATATATATATATATATATATATATATATATGTAAAGAACGACGCTTGTGTAGAAGAGCGTCCGCACAAGAAGAGGAGAAAGAACGAACAAATGAAAAATGAGGCACCTCCCAGGAATCGAACCAGGGATCATCCAATTGCCGGTCGGACATGCTATCTACTACACCAAGGTCCTCGATCAATCAGAAGTCGTAATTCTCCTACATACGAGCGGAATCGAATGCCCTGAGGGGGCACCTTCTCATACCGCACCTTCTCATATACGTTACTAACAATCCTATCCCCCTCGTCTATCAACATGATGGTGCTCCTTGTCACTATGCCAAAATTGTTCAGGATTATCTAAATGGACGTTTTCCAAATCGCTGGATCGGACGCGGAAGCAACAGACCTTGGCCAGCGAGATCACCAGATTTAACCCCTTTAGATTTCTTTGTATGGGGCTTTATCAAATCGCACGTCTATCAGACGAAGATTACGAGTCTTGAAAACTTACGTACACGTATACGAACTGCTGCAGATAACATAACCCCGCAAATGCTCCAGAATGTGTTTAGAAATGCTGCGGAACGATTTGAGCTGTGCAGGGATACTGATGGGCGTCACGTCGAATCTTACTCTTAATTATTTAATAAATGTTACCACTTTATCATTTTATGATTGAATTCCATATAATTTCCAAGTGCTTCACAAAAATAGATCCTGACTTTATGTACACTAGGGCGGCTCGTTTTTACACTTTTTTCGATATTTGATTGGGGGTAGTGCGGAAAAGTTGCGATTTGGAGAGAAAATAAAGTGTGTAAAATTTTTTTGATCTACGTCAATACCTTCCGGTGGCGGCGAGTCCTTAAAAATCGAAAAATAGGCCTAAAAACACATAAAATTTTTATATAATTTTATATAATTTTTATATAATGTTCATTGTTCAATGACTGCTATTAATTTATTCAAGCCTATAATAGTGTTCTCAGGGTTGTTTGCACAGAAATATACCGGAATTAACATTTGTATAACATCTTGTTAAAACTTGCTTTAAATCAATATTTTGGATATTTTAACGGCTAAGACGCCACCGGAAGTTATTAACAGATTGTGCTGAAATTTTTATTGTATATTTTGTAAGTCTTTAAAACCATTTTCCAATCTAGCCCGTTAGGCCTATTTTTCGATTTTTAAGGACTCGCCGCCACCGGAAGGTATTGACGTAGATCAAAAAAATTTTACACACTTTATTTTCTCTCCAAATCGCAACTTTTCCGCACTACCCCTAATCAAATATCGAAAAAAGTGTAAAAATGAGCCGCCCTAATGTACACCCTGTATATCTTTGCATGGATACATAATACACAATTTACTGTATATGATTATGTTTATTTACTATGCATTTAATTACTCTCGCTGTTTAAACAGGTTTTTATTAAGGCCTCATAAGGTTTACTTGTCACTATAGTTTGATGCTCATTCACAGACGGTCTGGGATGCAATTGTTTATCCGTTAGCTTTTGGACGGACTCTTGCTTCGGTTCTTTTCCAAAGCGATTTTATGAGATGGCGATAGCTCTAAATGAGAACCATATAGAAAGGAAGAAATGTAACTATTGATGGATCGAGTCTGTGATATGAACTTAAGGCGAAACCGTTTGAAAGGGTTCAGGCTTTCATAAAATATTTTATTTCGGACTGGTTATATATGATAATAAGTTGAAAAAAATTTTAAGCCCATATATCATCTGTGTGAAAATGTTTTTAAATGTGTCTAGCGTACATATATGGTTGCTGAAAAATGTTTCAAACAGGATCTTCTCCGTTTGGGGGCTAGCAGCGAATTTTAATGAAAATCGGTATAATAATGTAGTTTTGGTCACTGATTTAAAAAATAACTTTCTTTTTTTTGGAGAAATGAAAAACAAACATGTTAGAGCACTTTAAATAATTAATGTGTTTTTAACGAAAATATCATGACTTAACCTAACCACTCGTCAAGGGCGTACAGTTGACCTAACTGGGCATTCAATTGACCTAACCTGGCATTAAATTGACCTAACCGGGCATTCAATTGACCTAACTGGGCATTAATTCTTGATTTTTTTCTGCTACTTTTACAGATCTGCCGGGATCCTTCAAAAAACATATCCTTCGTAAAGTTGCACTTTTTACCGTTTGACCGACGCTTTTGACAACGAAAGAACTGGGTATTTTTATCAAAGGAACACACTTTCCCACATTTAGAACACTTTTTCAGAAACAGTAGCAGTTTGTGACTCTGGCTAAACTTAACACAATCCTCTGTAACTAGTTTAAGCTAGTTAAAACATATTAATTATTTAAAGTGCTCTAGCATGTTTGTTTTTCATTTCTCCAAAAAAAGAAAGTTATTTTTGAAATCAGTGACCAAAACTACATCAGTATACCTATTTTCATTAAAATTCGCTGCTAGCCCCCAAACGAAAAAGACCCAAAAACATATTTTAAAGACAGAAAAGGATTATCGAATAATAAAACGAATCAAAGAGCACTTCAGGCGGATGAATGAGAAGGAAGGAAATATGTTATTGTCTTTCACTCATCTTTCATTTTACTTGGCTGATTTAGCGGGACATCCGTTGAAAAAAAGATGGAATCATTAGGAGAATTCTAATTTAAAATCTGCCTTTACTTAACTGCATAAAAAAAAATCGTATTTATCTTTACGTTAACTGAAACTCTTTTTCAGATAAATATATTATCCAGGACACTTTTAAGTTTATGCAACTGTTCTTCAGGAAATTAGTATGCTGAGAAATAGTTTTCTTAGAATCATGCCTGGCACGAGTAAATAAACTTTCTGTTGCCAACTGAGAGCATTTTCATTCCGTTCTCAAGAGCTTAACCCAAGGTCCCAGGTTTAAGTCCTGGTCCTACCGTAGTATAAACACTTAATCGAAACCCCACACGGAACGTATATTGATTTTTACCCCCGCGGATAGACTGTTCTCGGTGGAAAAAATTATTAAAAACTCGGTAGAAAGTTTCTAGTGAAAATGTATTCAAATTTTTAGCATATTTAAGGCATTTCCTTAATTAAAAGTTAATACATCCTAATTTTGCACAATATTATCCACTTAAAACTTACGTAGTTCCAGAAATTTTGTTTTTACAAAACTTCACTTTAGTTTTTATTACATTCAAAACCCATTTAGTTAACTTTAAACAACATCAATAATATTGAAAAATAATTATTACCGGGATAAGTTCGAAACGTCTAAAACATAAAGGATAAAGAAAAACGTGGTAGAAGGTCTTAAAAAGTCACTCTATGTATCCGTAGATGATTTGATGACTATTAAATTATTGTGTTTTGGGGTTTATTTTGGACTGAGAACGTTTTCGGTATTACATTAATAATGGTAAAGTACAGAAACAGAATAAACTGAAAAAAAAATACTTTCGTAAAGGTACAAATATCCTCTTTCATTACAGAAAATTGGGAAGAATTTTCCAAAAACCCAAATTATCCTCAGGAATATTCTGTGTTCTGGGATTCTCAGAGCTGGAATCTTGATTCTGACGAGCACAGAGTTACATCTACGCAATTGCATTGCTGCAAAATAGAGTTTTAACTAAAAAAAGTAAAATAAATAAAGCATTTTTGCACTCTTTTCCTCTATCATATATATATATATATATATATATATATATATATATATATATATATATATAATATTCGTTCAAACTTTTTCTAACTTGGGTTTCCTCCTGCTCTAAAAAAAAATCATCATTATATTCTTCCATGTGACGAATTTTGACTAAACTATCATTTTTACCAAGTAGTTAAAAAATATTTCAATGGGAATTTAGCGGACTTTGTGGTCAAGGAATTATGGCCGTAATGAGGTTGTTTTCTAAGGATTAATTTCGCTTGCTAGTTCTCAATTCTATTGATAATCTTTTATATACTCTTTTAAAATTGAAGTATATATATATATATATATATATATATATATATATATATATATATATATATATATATATATATATATATATATATGTTTGTGTGGGTGGATGTGCGTAGGAAGAGAGAGTTATAGGGAGTTACAAGAACAAGAGGAAGTCTCAAAGACCTTACCGTTCAATCGGGGAGGTCCCTGTTATTAAAGTAGTTCATTGTTTTTAATTATTCTAGTAGTAGTAGAAAGCTGGAGAGAAAAGCATAAGACTCTCTCCCCACCCTCCGCTCCCTCCTCAACGGAAAAAGGTTGAAGAAAATACTTTGACCCTGGAAAAGTAGCCAAGGAAACTTTAGAGGAAAGACAAGAATATATCAGCTAGCTCTACAATTACGCTATGTACATATAGAAATTGTACATTAAATAGCACCGTTGTATAAAGTAACTAATAATACAGTATATTTGTGTTGATTTTATATCAACTACTTGGTATCATCACAAAAACCTCGACCCTATGGTTTTGATTTTACACAAAATATTTACAACTCTATTTACCGAGGTATCGATCCAACAAAGACCCCATGCCCCACCCCAAAAGGATTAAGAGAGGTAAAGGTTATACTCTCCATGTCCACACCCATGTACGCGCAAGCCATCACGCTGGCAAAGTGATGAAATGCTTCTACAGGAAAGGGGTTGAAACAAGAATTGAGAACAGAACTCGGATTTTTACACCATGCCCTTGCCCGTTACGTGCATCC
This sequence comes from Bathynomus jamesi, assembly GCA_023014485.1. Lineage (NCBI taxonomy): Eukaryota > Metazoa > Arthropoda > Malacostraca > Isopoda > Cirolanidae > Bathynomus > Bathynomus jamesi. The sequence continues at coordinate 689,653 of JAJOZX010001484.1, forward strand.
AGACACCCAAGAGAAAGAAAAGAGAAAAGAAATCATGACCGCCGAAGCGCAACTCTACCCCACCTAATCCATGATATGCGTTTTTTTTAAACTTTTTTGTTCTTTTGGAAATTATGTATTTCTACAAAATACTTATCTTCTCTATTCTTAGACATGTTATATGTGGGGACAGTCTTAAATACTGGGTGTATTCAAAACTTTGTCCAACCTATTTTTAAACATTTACACTTTGGCTTGAAACAACCTCCGAGGGAAGTTGATTCCAGATATTAACTGTTTTATAGAAGAAATTACCACAGATGGAGATACGAAATGTTTTTAGCTCCAATTTAAAACCATTATTTCTTGTCGGATTGGTATTAAATGAGAATAATTCCCTGTATTCTACCCTGTCTATTCCATTGAGAATCTTGAAAACTTGAATAAGCTGACCGCGCCACCTCCTGGTCTCAAAGGTAAACAGATTTAAGTCCTCTAATCTTCATTGGTAGTTCTGCAGTCTCAGTGAAGGGATCAATTTTGTGGCGCGTGCTTGTATCCTTTCCAACCCTTCTATATCCCTTCTTAGGACGGAGACCAAAGCTGCACACAATACTTGAGTTGAGGTCTAACTAGTGAATTGTAAAGAGACATTACAATCTCATTACAGAAACGCTCTCATGTTGTATTGATCAAAGTAGTATGGTAATAGGTAATAGATGTAATAAAAGGTATAATATACTGTATATATACGAGTGTATGCAAAACTATAAAAAAGCGTTTGTTGTAAAGCAAGAACGTACTTAAGAACGAAATGTATTCGCATGTAATCACAATTAGGCTGTAGAGTTGAAAAGTTACAAAATTATAGATTTATAAAATCTTAAAATTAACAGTTATAAAATTTGAAGGAATATGAAATTACAAAATTATGTTTTTTTATGTAAGAAGGAGGGGTCAAAGGCGAGCGCCCGAAAAAATGGTCCCCCTTCCTTATAGAAGGAGAGGTCTCCAAGGTTTTTTAAAAACGATGCCCGTTTTTTATACATATTTTGAAAAGATTGTGGGGTGTGTAAGATGCATGCATATGTAGTGAGGAATAGAGGGAGAAGTGTGTGTTTGAGAACATGCTGGACTGCTCACAAGGTAGATGAGACCAGTAGCGTAATAAGGGGGATGCGAGGGGGGCGGTCCGCCCCGGGTGACAGCCAGGAGGGTGGTGCCATCGGGAGAGTTGAAATACCAGTACAAGTTTTCAAACCAAATGAAAAATTCGCCAAAGTAAGAAAAAAAATTTAATGTTCAAACTATTACAACAGCTTAATGTTAATTTCCACTATAAAATAAATTTTCATTTTTATTGGCAATACAAGATTTACAAACGAAAAATTAAATATTTGATAAAAATTACATCGAAAGGCGAACGTTTGTTGACGTTTTAGTCATCAGTTTGTTGAGCATAGCCAGCTGGCTGCAATTGACATTCCAAGTCTTGTTCACTTGACACTGACTCCACATACATGAGGTATGTTTCATTAAATAATTATGATAAAGCATAAAGTGCTGGTATTTATAACAATATCATGGTACTTATACCAGTGTCCAGTAATTTTTGACAATGTGGTATCATAGTGATGTTTAAGTGTTTATAAATGATAATTAATGATAATTAATAATGATAATAATAATGATAATTAATTGTCTCTGCTTCTCTGGGTTGTTTATCTGATAACTCAATGGGTATCTGGTTGGAAAAAGTTTGAGAACCACTTGTTTGAAGCTTTTCTGTTGTAATAAAAGATTTTTTGAAGTATTTGAAGTATGTGACGCCTTCAACATCAAGTGCAATAGGAGAAAGGCCTGAAGATATTCAGCCTGGTGAATCTGAAGGGCAAATACAAGAAGCATCTTCACAAGAGGATTCAAATGAGAGGGAGCAAGGATTGGAGGATGGCAATTCATCTTCTAAAAGCAGTGAAACTGATGAAGAGAAAGGAGACGCCAGCAGAAGTCCACACCAACAGGAGGAAGACTCTGATGAAGAAGAGGAGACTGATAGATTTTCAATTTATTCTGATGTCGCTGCTCGGCCAATCCCGGTTCCAAATGACTTGAGAGTTGATCTTATTAAGAGGGGAAGTGAACCCTTCCAAAATAGGGATGGACCTTTCAGTGCAGTTCAAAGACAAGGAGAGAAATCCAAAGGGAAGAGTCGACAACTGACCACTACCACTGCATGGTTCTATAAGGCTCTGCCAAATGGCGAGAAAGTTTTGAGAACATGGATGGTTTACTCTCCATCAAAAGAAAGTTTGTTTTGTTTTTGCTGCAGACTGTTTGCTCTTGATGACAAAGGGATTGGAACATCCAGCTTTGTCACTGGGTTTCAAGCATGGTGGAAGCTAAACCCAAAGGTGTCTGACAATGAGGCTTCTGAGCAGCATCTCTCATGCCTGGAGAAATGGAAGACCTTGGGAGCAGGGTTGAAGCTTCAAAAAAACCACTGATCAAGTTCATCAAGCAACAATGGACAAGGAGAGAAAGAAATGGAGGGATATTTTACATCGCCTCTTGGACGTAACCTTGTTTCTGGCTTACCAGAATCTTCCTTTTCGTGGTCACAAAGAGGACATGTCATCAGCAAACAAAGGAAACTTCATAGAATTGGTAGAGTTGCTGTCAAATTATGATCCAGTTTTGAAAGAACATTTTGTAAGGATTAAGCATTCTATTCCATCTGGGAGGAGAGTGGCTTCGTATTTATCTCCAAAGATTCAGAATGAATTCATTTGCCGTTTGGGGAATTACGTCAAAGAGAAAATAGTGGCTGAGATCAAGAAAGCAAAGTATTTTCGGATTCTTTTTGACAGCACTCCCGATGTGTCCCACACTGATCAGATCTGTGAAGTGATCAGATGCGTCCATATTGAATGTGACAAAGTTGAAGTAAAGGAATCATTCTTGGGCTTCTTCCCTATTGCCGTGGTCAAGGATATGACAACGCTGCAACTATGGCTGGGATTCATGGTGGTGTTCAGTCAAAGATCAGAGAGATTAATCCCAGGCTTTGTTTGTGCCTTGTGCAAATCATTCCCTGAACCTTTGCGGAGTGCACTCATTTGGAAGCGTTTCTTCATGTGTGACTTTTTTGGGAACCTTTGAGAGAGTTTATTCCTTCTTTTCAGTCTCAACTCATCGATGGGAAGTGCTGATGGAAAATGTAGGCATGACTGTCAAAAGACTTTCCCAGACAAGATGGAGTGCTCATTATGACGCTGTGAAACCAGTGAAGGCAAATTTTGGAAAGCTGACCTCAACCCTTGAAGTACTGTGCGATCCCAAAGAAAATGTGGACACAAGAGGATCAGCTCAGATTTTGCTATCTGCCGTATGTGATTTCTCTTTATTGAGTTACCTTTCTTTCTGGTGTGAAGTCCTGGAAGAAATTAATCTCACAAAAGTATTTGCAAACAGTTGGAATCAGCCTTGAAAAGTGCATTGTGAAGCTCCAAGCTCTAAAACTGTTTCTGGAAGATCAGCGCAATGAAACTGTGGAGAGGGCCATTCATTATGCAACTCCAAAGTGTGAGGAAATGGACATTTCTATGGAGAGAAGAGGGAGAGTAAAGCTCCGAAAAATGGGCCAGAGAGATGGCAAAGGATGCTGGTCTCACATTGCCAGAGGAAGTAAAAAGGGCTATGTTTGAATATCTTGATCGCTTTCATCAAGAATTGGAGATTCGTTCTAAGGCAATGGATCAAATTCTGTCAATCTTCGCTGTTATTCAGCCAAACACTTTGGTTGTTGCAACAGAAGAAGAACTTCGGAAGTATATTCCAAATTTGACTCAGATTTTCGATGAATTCTCTGATGAAGATATCAGTGTCAAAATTGGACGACTTCGGAGGCATTTGGAAGCTGCCAAAATCAGCGTTGAAGAGGCAAAGAAATGGACAGCATTGCAGTTTCTGGAGTTTATTGTGAAATGGGATTTTTGTGAATCTTTGCCAAACTTGTCACTGTGTTTGAGATTTTTTTGACTGTTTGTGTGTCTATTGCTTCATGTGAAAGAAGTTTTTCCAAATTAAAATTGATAAAAAATTTCTTTCGCTCGACCATGAGTCAGACAAGATTGACAAATCTGACTTTACTTTCAATTGAACATGAATATACAAAGAAGGTGAATTTTGATGAGGTCATTGATCAATTTGCAGAAATTAAGGCTCGAAAGCAGAGACTGTGAATCCTCTCTATTTACCTTTGAAGAATAGGCTGAGCGTTGAGACTGGATTTCCTGTTTTTTGTATAAAATAAAATGCAGTATTACCTGTTCACTGAATTTTTAATGTCCTGCATTTTTCTTATTTCCAATTTGCTTATGACAGTACTGTACTGTTTAAAAATCTACTTGCAAACATAATATATTTTTCTGTGTTTTTAAATTTTAAAATTATTCATGGGGGGTGCCAAAGGAAGGATCCGCCCCGGGTGCCAAATACTTTAGGTATGACCCTGGATGAGACACGGAAAAAGATCAACTAAAGTAAACATTAACAAGAGAAACGGGAGTTCCACCACTCCTTGTCTCCTGCCTAACATCTCCCCCCTCCCGGAGTACTTCCTTAGTCAATTAGTGTCAACAATCTCCTCCTCAAAGATTATAAGATTATACAGAACCATGGCATTAATTTTGATGTTACCTAAACTAAGGTTATGCAATTCCATCCTAAAAGCTCAAACCAAACAACTAATATTTTTTTCAAAATGAAAGACAAACCAATAGAGCAAGTACAAGAATTTAAGTATTTGGGTCAAACCATCACCAGCTCCCTCAGTGACGACTCAGACACAAGGAAACAATATCGAAGTTACTGTGCTAAAGTAAACATGATTATAAGGAACTTCAGATTCTGTACAAGCGAAGCTAGAGATACGCTCTTTCGTTCCTTCTCCAGTAATATATATGGGCAATACTGGCAGAACCGTTAATTTACTTTATAACAGATGTTTTAAACTGCCGCATAAGTTACCTCTAAGATGCTCAGCTTTACAAATGTTTGTAAACCGCAACGTTTCGTACCTCCCTGAGGTAACAAGACGCGCTCAATACAGTCTAATAAGAAGAACTCAAAACTCAGACAATCCAATTGTCCAAGCTATTCATCAGTTCTGCTTTATGTCTTCTTGACCAGAGTTTTCAAACTTTTTGAAGCCACGGAACCTTTATTTAAAAAAAATTCACGTACTAATTAGTACTAAGGATAGAAATATATACAATTGATTAGAAATAATACAGTAATGTCGAGGTTAAGTGGAGCTACAGACAGACGTTTTCGTACCAAGAATTCCATAGCTTAGAGCAGAGTGTTTCAAACTTTTTGAAGCCACGAAACCTTAATTTAAAAAAAAAAATTCACGGAACCTTGAACAACAGGTAAAATTTTAATGATATAAGCCTATAAGGTAAATGGTGGTAAAACACAATTTATGCTCACGGAAAACCGATACTTCATTTATAGCCTAGTACTGACACCCTCATAGCCTCTTAAAAAATTATTTTACAAAACGTTATCAAATATATTTTTATATTTCATTACATTACGTAGTGTGAAAGATAATAATCATGTGCGCTGTATATCATGATGATACTGAGTCAGTGAATTACAATCATTATCATAATCTGGCGCAACACGGAAAACACAGAGTGAGTTAAAAATATGATTCATTCACCCATTAACGAAGAAAATTTTACCACAAATATTTTTATAAAAATATCTTCAAGTACCAATATATTTTGTTATATATTGATAATATAATCATAATTTAGCACGGATAACATAAAAAAAATGGAATTATTATTTGTAGCCTACTACTGACGAAAACTATTGTGAAAGCTGACACACATTTACATTGCATTTAATAACATTACTGTGATCATAACTTCCGTGAACTGAGAAAATTAAACCTAAAAACATAGAAGAACTCACCAAATCAATCAGACCAGTGCTTGTGGTCATCAGCTGTGTTTTGTTTACAAAGTGGGCTCCTGTTTCATACTGTGGCTGCAAGAGCGCAATACTTATTCTGGATATCTCATCGTTTGAATTAAAATTCTCTCTCTCGCCCACTCTCTGTTTGCCTACGCCTTTCAAAACACAATCACTGAATTCGCAGAATATATATCGTAAATTCATCCATGCCAGTTGATATTATTTTATCTTACTTCTCTCTCCTTCTCAGTCTCTCATGGCATGCCCCACAGAACACCCATGAAGTTCTCGCGGAACACAGTTTGAAAACTCCTGTTCTAGACTATGATATTTTTTATATGAAAATGTTTGTCTATTATAGCTCTACTTAACACCAATATCTGGCATTTTCATTACATGTACATTTTAATTTTACTTTTTAGCATTAACTTTGGGTTTTAGTGTTTAATTTCCTTATTACTTGTTTCATGAATGACTGTACACTGTAGGGTGTGTTTATGGTATATGGTGAAAAATGCGAAATGAAAATGCAAGGGAGCGGAACCCTTTATTTTGTGAGGATACATGTGAAAACAGAACAGGCAAAATCTCTTTGTAATCCAACAACATTTAGAGGTTGCCCACAGCTGATAGGTATTTTCAATTTATAGGGCAATGGAAATTTTAATTCTCAGTTTAAATGATAAATTGCAGCTCCAATATACTGTACATCTCCAATAAGTATTCAGAACAAATATATCGTGTGAGTATATTCACTAAATTCATAATTAACGATTAAAGTACATGACACCTCGAGTGCTGGCGTTCATTTTTTCATCAAAGTGGCTTTGGAGGCTGTCGGCAAGACTTTACGATGTTCTTCGACGATTTGAATCATGAACTGCATCTGCTCTTCGTTCCGAGTCCTTCCAGCCTTCGTGAATTCCTGAATCAATGCTATGCCTCGCTCTGCTGCATCATTCACTACATTTAAGGAATCCACCCTGATCTTTGCTGAACCAAAGCTGGTGTTGTTTTCCCAGTTTGGTTTTGATGGATCCTCTTGCAGGAAATCGACCGGAAGATCTAGAAGGGTGAACAGATTGTACGTAGTGGAAGAGCAAAAGTCTGCCAGGGTCTTTCCTCTTGGATCTGGAATCCAGACTCGTCGGGGGGGAGCTTCTGACCCTTCAACGGAATTCATATTCTCTACCATTTTCCGCTTCTCATCATCATCGACTGCAGGATCGAATAGTGCAAGGCCCACGTTTACCTCATTGAGGTACCAAGATGCCGATTAAAACTTGTACCCAGCGGCGTTGGTGTTTTGCAACTTTTGAAGGAGGGCTAAGTCGCTTCGTGGAGCGCTTGCTGCTTCTCTTGCTGAAAACCACGGAAGGACGTATCTTGAGCAACGAAGAGACAGAAGTCCCGCAACCCAGAAATCAGGCGGTCACTGCTACTTGCTCCACGAGATGTTGAAGGACATTGGTTCATGTGCATCGTGAACTGGTATCTGAACATCCAAATCTTGAAAGAGTAAATTCCACGCGCCATCCACCGTGCTCGGTGCAAAGCCCCTGGAGCCATGAACACAGGACTCCGACGTCCGTGAGGTACTCCTCCCAAGAAAATGACTACAAGTTCAAGAAGCTCTTTGTAGTCATCTCTGGGATGCTTCACTTTCAGAAGGTCATTTGCTTCATGAATCATCTTCTCGGCCCAGGGACTGATCACTGCAGCCGTGTCCTCTTCGTCCGCGGCAGTGGAGTATTCATTCAATTTCAGTTGCGGCAAACATTACGGAAGCTCTGGAAAATCGTAATCTTAGGTCCTTTGGAAAGGTCTCCAACAAGGACGTGATGTCGACACGCAAAGTAAATCATTTCACGCCCGAGAGCCTGCTCTACTCGCACACACACTCCTCCATGGATGCCGGTGTTGGTGGCTGTCGTGTCAAAGCAAAGAGCTTTGATCTTCTGGCCAAGATCCCAGTTTTCGATGGTTTCGATGATGACGATTGCTGTCCTTTCTGCCTTGGAGTCTGGGAGTTTGGGGATGGCTAGAATCTTGCTCATCCCATCCCCGGTAATTAAGATGGCTAAACGGTCGATTTTGTCTCTTCCCATTAAGTCTGCCATAAGTTTTCCATCCCAGTGAAGAACAAGAGGGCATTCAGGCTTGTAGGAAGCTCTCACCTCTGCTTCGTGGGCTGATCTGTACCTGGATCTGCTGGCCCGAATAGCACTTGGACTGAGGCACATCTCACTTATGTCCTGACCCATTTGCATGCCAAAGGGGATGAGAACACGAGCAGCTGCCCTGTCGCTCATCCGCGTGCGGTCCAATGCCGCAGCGACCTCCGAACTGATTGCCGTCGTCCCACGGCGATGTTTTGGAGCCGACGATGTAACTGGCTTTCTTTCGGGACTTGTTTCCTCACTTGATGACGCTGACGATGGGGTTTCCATAACAACGGTAGCAGAGATTTCTTCCATTTCCTGCACATGCCTGTCTTTCCGCTTCAATTCCTGAGCAGTTCTTTCTTGGGCCCTTGCGACTTTTTTGGCAATCTTCTTGTCGACATTTCCAATCCTTCCTCTCCGACCCTCCTCCCTTTGAGCAAGCAGGAAGTCCTTGTCCTCCTGAATTTTGATAAGATTTAGGGCATTTTGGTGACCAATGTCGAAAAGGTTGTTCAAGCTTGACCTGAACGCAGCCTGGTTGTCCAAATTGGTCTTCGTTTTCCGCGAAATTCTCTTCTTCAAACCCTGCCATTCGTCATGCAATTTCCGGACGTGCTTCTTGACGTCGTGCGGATGTTTCGTCGGTAAACCTTCTGTCACCCAGATTTCAATGAAGGCTTGTGATGTCGAGGACACACTCTCAGCTAAGGATTTCTTCTCTTCATTGTGGAGATGGAAAAGGTACTTCAATACATCACCTCTTGAGGGTAATTGCTGACCGGCAATAGTAGGACTTGATGACCCCACAAGCCAGATTGATTTCTTCGATCTTGTACATGCCGCCATCGTTCACCAGTTATCTGTGAATAAGACAAAACAGTGAAATTGGTAAGTTAATTTAACCCATTCATGGATAAAGTACCTCAGGAAAATGTGTAGAAATAAGCCACCCTCTTTGTAACCGTAATCTGTGTTCAAACAATGATTGGCTGATAACCCATGAACACAATATGTATTAAAATTATAATAATTTTGCGAAATCATGCATACATAACCATCTACAGTATATCCAATCCATATATAAATTTAAAATAATCTACGGTACACTACACTATTTCACTCAGACGATGCGAAAAAAGATGATTGCAATACGCTGAAGCAGAGAGCGTCCAAAATTTTATACGCATAAAAATTAAACATTATAACTATTTTTGGAAACAAAAATATTGCCGGTAAAACAAGTCATTATACTTACAAACAATTCATAATACCCTCCATTACAGTGCTAAGTAAAAAAAACGTTTGAAATATATGAATTATTTAAATAACACTTACCGCTATGAGAACTGTGATGCTTCTTGGCCACCATTACGTAAATGCATGAAAGACGTGAGTAATTAAGAGAAAACGATTTAGAATTAAAGAAAATTCATTTGTTGGTATACTGAAGTAAAGAAATATGGATTATCAGAACGCAATTGACAAATGCAATTTCTAATTTTGGGGACGCTGTGTATCAATGGATTAATAAACACTAGAAGTGACTTAAAAAGGGCGCATAAATAAATGAGCATATGGGTAAAACTTTGGGGTCTTCGGGCAACCTTTAAATATTTGATGATTTTCCAAAGAAATCATGTGCTTTATTTGCTCCCGGAACCTCATCATTTGCGGGGTTCCGTGACCCGAAATTCACACTTTCAGTTTTTAAAAGCACCCTACTGTACAGTGTTACTCTCATTTCCTTTTGTTCCACACTTTTTTTTTGTTTTTAAATTTATTGTTTAATAATTAATTACTTCTATCGTTTATTACCTTCGTGAATATTGTACTTTATTATGGGATTTCTCTCCCGCTAATAAAGTTTATTATTAAATCATTATCACTGGCGAATTTTTTGCACCCAAAGAAACCCATAACGCAAAAATGTGTATCGTCGCGTTTGCCAGATAGATTTGAATTAAATGTTGTTCATTCGCTCGAATGCAGGGTCTTAGCAACGGAAAACATCTCAGGACGCGAAAGCGATACGTGTTTAATCGGGTGATGAAATGGCGGCAGGTTGTTGGTAAGTTTTATCCATTAGAAATACAGCACTGATCATCACCAGCCCCTTCACAAAAATCAATTTTAAATTCTGACACTCGCTAATAACCTTATAGTTTATGGGTTTTAGAACATTAAATATTTACAAACTCAAACCACTAATAAACAATAATAACTTATCTTCCAAATTAAATCAGTTTTACAAAGTAAATTTTTTACTCGCGTCCAAACAACCTACTCAAGAACCCACTCATTCTATTTTCTTGTCCTTAACTTAATTTGGTGAAGAAATTAACTATGGAGGTAGATGTACATTGTACATACAGTATATCTTTTTAATAACTGTACAGTATACAGTAGTGATTATTTTCAATAAACTTTTTCATTTTATAGAGACTTCAAAGTGTGTAGTTTATATTATAAGATTTCAGTCACCTTATCACCGTTTTGTCATTTTAATTTTTTAAATTGCGTTTTTAATAGCTTTTAATTTGTTCTTTGAATGTAGTTTTAATTATTTAAAACTGACATTATTTTAGAATCGCATTGAGGATGATAAATGTTTTCAAGACGTTTCAGCCACTGGAATAAATTTGCGAAATACATTCTTTTCATTCGGAACTTATTTACTTTCTTGTCATTTTTATGTGTAATCTGAAGCAGGTAAAAGCGGAGTACTGCCAAGTCTCGATATTTCCGCTTTTATTTAGCTGACTACCAATTTGTGTGTATATTTGGCCGTTATTTTTAATATAACTCAATATTTTGTCCATAAAAGCAATCGTGATATTCCCACTACTCGCGACTTGTTAATTTCACCAAGTATTTACTTCTCCGTTTTCTATGGTTACCCCTTCGGCACTTAAAACTTCATTTTCTATGAAAATTTCATTAGACCGAACGCTGTTGCCGATACATTTTTATACGACTTTTACTTTATAGATAATTTAGGGCCTTATATTAAAACTTTGTTATTCGTTTTGGACGGAGTTAAATAATTGGTTTGAATAAAAAATTCATACTGCTTATTAGTTTTAATAAAAAGTCAGGTTCACACACACACACACACACACGTTCAGTTACCTTAAGAAACCGCAACATTTTCATATTTCACTTGTGGATGATGGCAACATTTAACCTAATTTAAACAACCTACTTAACCTTCATTATATTTTTTTATGAGTTTTAATGATTTTCAATTAAAAATATAAGCTTGAAACTGTGGCAACTCCGCTAATGATGCTACACGCATGTTCGTATCGCAAGAAGCAGTGTGTGTATCTTACAGATTGTCGCGGTCTCGTAAGGTAGCCAAGAATTCACACACACACACACACACACATACACACACACACAAACGACTGTTTGAATAAAGTGATCACTTACACAGTAGAAGTAAATTTTAGTGTTAGAAAAAAACGGCAATTAAGATCACGTTCCTTTTCCAAGGCGGATCTTTTCCGTTTGACTGCCGCCATTGAAACATAAGAGGTGAGTGCCCCCAGCCTTCTTTACTTAGCCTTATAAGGCTAACTAACGAAAATATCACGACCTAACCTAACCAATCGTTAGGTCAACTGTACGACCTTGACGATTGGTTAGGTTAGGTCGTGATATTTTTGTTAGTTAGCCTTATAAAGCTAACTAAAGAAGGCTGGAGTTTAATTATGTTTCAATGGCGGCAGTCAAACGGAAAAGATCCTCCAAGGCTTCATGAAGGGCTCTGACACGTCTTGGTGAAATCAGAATTATGACAATGTTGAGTTAAGGTTTCCTTTCGAGTTATCAGAACTATGAGTTGAGGCTTTTTTCAGTTACCAAGCTTCCTCCTAGGCGTTTTCAACAGTTCTCCTGTCAAAATTAAAGAAGAATTAACATAACTTTTTCCCTTACCTTAAGTGGTGGATGCTTGAGAGGTATGACATGTGATATAATATAATTTTGTTGCGGGATATATGTATTTAACTGTAGAACATCCTGTTTGAACAAAGTGAGAAGATTTTTCAAGAATAAATACATACTTAATGTACAGGGTGGACAAAAAGTCTGGGCACCCCCCTAATGTAAAAATTAGATATCTAAATAGTTTGAGGGGTTCTCCAGACCTTTTGCCCACCCTATAGAATTAAGTATTGCGCTCGGATCGACTAATATATCTTAGATAAGACACTTTGATTGAGGAGTAACTATAATCACTAATCACGCCAATTTGTATGAAATTTGCAGAACAAAGGAATCCGAGATCAAAGTTTGAACTTGAAAAGATTTTACAAAATCACTTATTTGTTTATTTTGGAGATTTAACTTTTTAATAGTTTAAAACCAAGTTTATAAGAATTTAGGTTCTCTTATGAACCACTTTCTCTAAATTTGTTGGACAGTTTGTTATTTAGGTTGTAGTTCATGACACCGTATGAAACTTGCCGAATTTTCACTCTGCAGGATAAGTTTTATCACTTATAGTAGATAGGAAGCCAACATAAAAGTTCTTTGCTTATTAAAACCAAAGTTAGTTTCTACGATGAAATCATAAAATTCCACATTGTTTTATATGTTATGATTGTAACTTCGAAAGTACTGAATTCTGAGGATTAAATTTTTGTTCTTATGTTTTGTGGCCAAAAATGTAAGCTAAAATGAGTGTAGGACAAAAGCCCCCTAGGACAAAAGCCCCCTAGGACAAAAGCCCCCTAGGACAAAAGCCCCTTAGGACAAAAGCCCCTTAGGACAAAAGCCCCTTAGGACAAAAGCCCCTTAGGACAAAAGCCCCTTAGGAAAAATAATAATAAGAATTTTTGGATCAGGTTAAGAGTAGCGAACCCATTTACCTCATGTTAAGAATGGCGAACCCAAAATTAAACATGTTAAGAATAGCGAACCCAAAATTCAACAAGTTAAGAATAGCGAACCCAAAATTCAACAAGTTAAGAATGGCAAACCTAATGTTTCAACAGGGAAAAATACTTCGAAAAAAAAATATGCTCCAATATTTCCATAGAGCCAACTGATGGGGTTGTACTTGTATAACTAAACCGAACACCCATACTTGATATGCGGGATATTTTTGCTACCCGCACACGAAGGGTAGCAAAAATAACTGAATGCCCGGTTAGGTTAACTGAATGCCCTGTTAGGTCAACTGAATACCCGGTTAGGTTCATTGAGTGCCCGGTTAGGTCAACTGTACGCCCTTGACGATTGGTTAGGTTTAGTCGTGATATTTTCGTTAAAACTAACGAATCTATTACGACTAAACCTAACCAATCGTCATGGACGTACAGTTGACCTAACCGGGCATTCAAATTTTATCCTATGTAAATAATGGTTTTTACAAAATTCTCCATGTTAAGAATAGCAAACCCAAAAGTTTCCATCTCAAGAATAGGAACCCAAAATTATCCATGTCAAGAATAGCGAACCCAACACCCTATGGGTTCGCTATTCTTAACGTGATCCGAATTTTTTTAAGCATTATTTTTATTCTTTATTATTTACAAGTTATGTTTATAGTTTATAGTTTAGTTTATGTTTATAGTTTATGTATTTTGGCTCTCGTCATTTTCGTTTAAACTAACGAAAATATCACAACTTAACCTAACCAATCATCAAGGGCGTACAGTTGACCTAACCGGGCATTCAGCTGACCTAACTAGGCATTCAGTTGACCTAACTGGGCATTCAATTAACATAACAGGTTAATATTGGTTATTTCACCAAAATATCTTCTGATCTTTTCAGATTAGATGTGACACCTGACTTGCCCTACCTAGCACTTTGTCCAGGGGGCTTTCGTCCTAGGGGGCTTTTGTCCGGACCCGCGCTAAAATATATGACTGCATTTTATAATATGAAAATAAAAACTAAACCGAGAAGAGAAATTGTTAGTGCCTTCTAGATTAATGTCACTGCTCGTGAAAAATTAAATTAATATGGGAAAGAGTTTGGTGCCTTTTCAGAATTAGTATAGTTTTTGCCAGCATAATAAACACTATATAAAAAGGGGAATCCGTGACCATTCGAAATTAATGTCAAATTTGCTTTAAAAAAAGATGAAAATTTACTTTGGTCGTCCTCTCCGAAATTATATTATTTTTTCATAAAACAAGTAAAACTGTTTAGAAACAAGGAATTTAGCGGGGTGTTTTTCGGGATTAATGTCATATTGTCATGGAGTCACTCCCATGGTGGTCTGAACTTGGTTCCGTTAACCCGGCTGGACGAACGGGTGTAAGTACGAATTAATTATCGTAATTAATACTGAGAATATTTGGGTAAATTCCGTATTTACCCTCTATTGAAAATTATGCATAGCTAATTGTGCGAGAAAGAATGACTGATTCTTTCGAGTATTTTACTCAGATATTTATGTTAATCAATTAGGCCCGATTTAAAGATAAGGGAGAAATGTTCTTAAAATTTGTGCATAAACTTATAAGGTGCTATTCGACATACCAGTCAGTATTCAACGAGTACCAAGATGATATATATTTTGTTCCACAAAGGCGTATATGACATTAATTCGTTAAAGAGAAGTGAACATACAGTCATTGTAATTGACGATTTTATGTTGGAAATGGATAAAACGTTTGCCGAGATATTTACAGTGTTCTCCCACCACCTTAATATAAGCGTATTCTTCATCAATCAGAATCTATTTTTCAAAAATAGATACATGCGCGATGTGTCATTAAATACACAATATCTAGTCTTATTCGCGCGACATAGAGATGTGTTACAAATTGGGGTATTAGTCAATCAAATGTTCCCGGATCAGCGTAAGGAGCTTTTGGAAGTTTATGAAGAAGTTACAAGTCAACGTTACAGATATTTGCTTTGTGACCTTCATCCGCGAAACGTTTAGGGTGCTTCTAAGAACGAATATATTCCAAAACGAGCCTGAAACGGTGTATATTCCAGAATGACAAGTAGGCTAAAGAAAAACCGTGAATTAATAACAATATATCATCGATTGCCACGGGCATTGCAGCAGATGTTTGTTAAAAATATCGACGCGGATTTTCTATAATGCATCTGTGAAATCTGCCTTAACGTTATAAAATATAATGTACCAATGAAACCCCCTTAGAAGGCTCGCCTACGTCGTTACAAGAACATAATACGTATGCTCGCTCGTAAAAGTCAAACTGTGGGGAAGAAAAAACGAATTATTTTACAAAGAGGGGGATCATTCCTCCCCATCTTATTTTCAGTTTTGGGACCTTTACTGACTAGATTAATATAATGAAGAAAGTGGTAGTGATTCCGCACGAGGTGTATGCTTCACTGCAAAGCTCAAAGAGTTTAGACACGGTTTTAGAACCCCGTAAAAGCAGGCTTAAAAGAATGGAAAGCGAATTGTTAGACCGATTAAACAATGAAAAGTCACCTGATGAGAAAAGGATCTTATACCCAGAGGCTCTGCAGAAATTTGTTCATGAGTACGAAGATTATAAGAATCCGACAGAGTTCTCCGTGATTATTAGGCACAGTGCGGGCAACGATGAGCATGGCAACATAGGACCTGGGCCCGACGTTAGAGATGACCAGCCAAAGAATAACGGAACACAACACATCGAGCATGTATTAAGAAGCAGTCTCCCACCTACATTGAGGAATAAAGGCCTCAGTCTTTATAATCTATTGAGTGAGGACCCCATCATACAGTGGACCGATACAGGCGAGGTCATTGTTGAAGGAACAAGGGTACAGGGATCGAATATCGTCGACATTGTCCATGATCTGGTGAGAAAGTGGGACAGGCCCTCACCATCAGGATGGAAGCATATTAAAGCAAGACTACAACAAATAAATGTCCCCAAAACATTGATAGGAAATCTGAATAAGTTAAAAGACTTGGAGCAAGTCTCGCATGTGTCACAACTGAGTACGCCATCACCCCCAATGGTAGCATCTCTGGAGAGGAGAAAGAAGAGACCAAACAACAACAACAATCAAACCTACCTATCCGTGCCTCTAAATTATGCAAATGGCTAACATATTAAGAAAACGCTATTATGACATTTGTAGCTCAGCCTCCTACGGCGGACTTGATAGACTGTACAGAGGTATTTACAATGATGGAGTAGGGAAAAAAGATGTTGAGAGGTGTTTGCGGGAGCAGGATGCTTATACACTTCATAAGCCGGTGAGAAAAAGGTTTAAAACAGCCAGGACAACAGCGGCTTCGATTGACTCTATTTGGCAAGCGGATTTAACAGACATGCAAAGCTATTCAGTATATAATGATGGCTATCGCTACATCCTATTCATAATAGATGTATTCTCTAGATATCTGTGGCTATTTCCTCTGAAAAATAAATCGCCTGAAACAGTTGCTAAAGCTATCAAAACGCTGATGTTGAAAGAAAACAGGATTCCAGGCTATTTTTGTACGGATATGGGGAAAGAATTTATAGGCAGAGCTTTTCAGAATATGTTGGCAGAGTTTAATATCAGTTACTGTACTAGCAATTCTACACATAAGGTCTCTTTAGCTGAAAGAGTTCAACGTACCATACAGGAACGCATGCGTCGCTATTTTACACATAAAAACACATACAGATATATAAACATTCTGGAATCATTGGCCTCATCATACAACTGTTCACACCATCGCACGATTGGGACAATACTAACGAGGTTTTAGAAAGAGGTACGCACACAGAGCGTGATATGCGAAGAGATATTCATAGAGTACCGCCACCCTCTGCACGTTTCAAAATCAATGAGGGCGCGCATTGTTGGGTAACAGAATGCAATGGAAGCATCCAATATCTCCCGTTGCAAGGAAGTTCAAAGCGCAGCCGTCAGCAGGTAAAGTTGTGCTAACACTGTTTTGGGATACACGAGGCCGTATCCTTGAACATTATCTAGAGCGTGGATCTACAGTAACAAGTGCATCGTATTCTGACATGCTTCGGAATGAGTTAAAGCAAGCAATTCGCACAAAACGGAGAGGGAGATTGTTGGAAGGTGTTATTCTGTTACACGACAATGCGCGCCATCATACCGCTGCACAGACTAGAAAATGCCTTCAAGAACTTAAATTTGAAGTTCTCGACCATCCAGCCTACAGTCCAGACCTGGCACCTTCGGATTTTTACCTGTTTGGACCACTAAAAGACGCTTTGAGAGGTCAGCGATTCCAAGGCGGTGCATGACTGCCTACGGACACAGCCAAAAACATTCTTTTGTGATGGCATTAGGAAGCTTGTAGATCGCTGGACTAAGTGTATTGAGAAACAGGGAGACTATGTTGAGAAGTGATGTGTTTATAATCAATCAGATGTGAAAATAAAATTGTGAAAATAAAAAGTGCGGATACTTATTGAATTACCCTCGTAAGTTTGGTAATTCGTAAGTTCGAATTATTCTTGTACGTGTAAGTAACAGAATTAAATCGACGCATAGCACAATCTGGCAACTAGTCTTGTAGAATGCCTCGATATATATATATATATATATATATATTAATAAAACGTCTTTAGGTAGCTTTTTCTCAGCGAAGGTTCGAACTCCTGATTCGTTGCGTAGCGGTGTTGTATATTTATTTACCTGCCCAAGGTGTCTCCTTGGTACTTATATTGGCAGCACTGTGCGCTCTCTCAGGGCTAGATTTTATTCGCATATGGGAATAAGTTGTCGAACAGGTAAAACTTTAAATAAAAAAGAAGCCTCTAGTATCAGGGAACATAGTATTAAATGTAAAACAGATGTCACTTTAGATAATTTTAAAATTCTTGGCTGTAATCCTTGTCCCAACTCACTTAGAATTTTGGAATCCCTTTATATTAAAACATTGACCCCTTCTCTAAACGTTGATTCCTCAGCTGCCCTCTAATTTTTTTATAATCCCCCCCCCAACTCATAACTTTCCAACCACCCAACCCATAGTATTTTCCCTTTGCTTTGTTTTAAATTACTTGTGCCTCGGAACCAGCAATGAAAGGTTAGTAGTGTTAATTATCCCATTGTATTAATTTCAAATTTACTATATATAATTTTAAAAATAGCTTTTTAAATTTCTTGTATTTTTATATGTAAACTTCTTTTATAATTTTGAATTCAACCCTCTTCTTTTAGTCTTTTTAAATTTTGCTTCTAAGAATAGGTTCTATAGTGATTATTTTGTCTTATGTGTTTCATTCATTTATTTATTGAATTTAACTTCATAGTGTCATTTTTTGTCACTGTTTAGCCTGAAGATGAGCGTATTGCTCGAAACGTTGCGCGTTAAAGTAGACACTTTTCATTGCATTTACTCTCCTTCTTGTCATTGGATTTCTCCTAAATATTATATTGAAGCTTTGTAGAAGCAACCTGCATGATTATACATCTATATATATATATATATATATGTGTATATATGTGTATATATAGGGTGAACCAAATGTAGGTGGACAGTAAATGATAACGTGTATTTTGAGAATACATATTTAATTTTTTTGTATACTATAATACAAAATAAAATTTAAATAAATTTAGTTATAATATTTAATATAATATAACACAAACACCATAGTTATAATGAACACCATAGTTATAATATAATATAACACAAACCGTATTCAACCTACTGTCCACCTACTTTTGGTTCACCGTGTATATACTGCCATCTAAACACTATATCGTAAAATCACGGTGAAAAATATTTTAATGGCATGCTTCAACAAATTACTGCTTTCATTACAGAGAACATCCCTCCAATAAATATATACAAATTAAATAGCGCGATATAATCTTTAAACATGATGGGGATAAATGCGAAAAACGAAATAGTTACCCCTAATTTAATTTCTATTTTGTTTTAAAAATCATATTAATGATTTTTATGTTATAATTTAAGGGTAAATTTGTATATTAATGCGAAATTTTGTGTTTGTATTAAACTTAGTTATCATATTCGAGTTTTTGTTTAAAAGATCGCTCATCCAACGTCAAGTTGGCCTCGTGGTGTTCCATCATGAGAAGCTCTAATAGTAGCTTTGCATTTTTTTTGAGATCTTGTCGGTCTACTCTCTGGTCCCATAAACGTATTTGTTTATGTTTAATAGGTTTGTCTAATAATTGGGTCGTATTTAGAGACCAGGAGCTGGTCAGTAAAAGCCATGCGTAAGTCGGCTTTGTTCAGGTGATGTTAAGTAATGTATAATACTGTGTTACTGCTGAGAGGTCTTAAGGTCTAGACGATTGGTTGTAGCCCTCATCTCACCATGTGCTGTTGATGGGATGAGCTCCTAAAAGTCTATACTTAGATGATTGGTGGGTCCGTTTTCGCATTGTATCAGTTGCTCGGAGACATTAGCACCGGTGGTGCTGCAGTAGTGGTTGTGTATTCTTTTTGTGTGGTAATTATTCGGCATGCTCGTATATTGGCCTCTACATGCATCTGTTTATATATATATATGTGTGTGTGTGTGTGTGTGTGTGTGCTTTTAATTCGGGCCCAGCATGAGTATATATTCCATTAATATATATATGTATGTATACCAAATGGCTGGTTACGCCTTTTAAGCCAACTGGCGGGTACTGGCTTCTGTGCCAACTGGTTGAAAGACACTTTTAAGCCCGGTGATGCTACCCTGAACTCTCATTATGCACCTGGATGTCCAGATGAAAAGATGTTTTGTCTTCTCTCTCCTCCTCTCTCTCTCTCTCTTAGGTTAGGCGGACTTTTTTTTTGGCACCCTGGGAGTGGGGGTTGGCACCTTGCAACATTTGATTAACATTGCAATTGCTCTGCACTCTAACCTTTGCAGGCATACTACTAACACCCCACTGTTGCCTCATTAATATCTATATTGTGATCGCTATGAAGACAGTGTCTATACAAGGCTGAGTTATCATCAGCAGTGTTCAAAATATATTTATGTTGATATCGGCGTCTCTTAAAATCAATGGTTTCCCCAATATAACTCTTAGGGCAGTCCTTACATGGAATATTATAAACTCCGGAGTTAGAAGAGTAATTTATTACTTGGTTTCTTCTGTAAAAGGCTATGAGGAGAGCAAGGTACCTGTGAAACCAAAATAAGTTGAAAGGGAAAACTATCTAGTAGTGGCTGTGAGTTAAATGGAACCACGAAAGCATAATTAAGATTTTTAACATAAGTATTATTATAAAATTTATTTTTAGCAGATCTAAAAGACTTTTCAATAAAGACAGAGGGATAACCCAGTTTTTAAAAAGAATCCTTAACAGTGGCGGCTCGTGACTAAAAATTCTAGGGGTGCTGTCTCTAAGAATGGGTTGAAATAATTACTGAAATAAAAGGATGAGCATTGAGCAATGAATAAAAGTTTCAAAAGTTATTGAAAAAGTTATTCAGTGAGCTCATCCTTACATTGTTCTTGATTATTTCAATTGTAAATAAAAAATTTAGGAGTACTGCAGTTCCGCAGTGCCTACCGACGAGCCGCCATTGATCCTTAATGTAACAAAGCTCAGAGTCTAAATAAGTGCAGCTACAAATCCTAAACGCTCTCGAAAACATGCCCAGGAGAATACCATTTTTGGTAGATAAGCTATGGGATAAAAACCAGTGGATATAAACATATGAATGAGTAACTTTCCTAAACATGGTGAAGGCTGGTTTGTTATTAGAAGATGTAATAATTTGGATGTTGCTGATCGGGAGGTTGTGAGAGCGAGTCCGGGCGAGGACTTTGTAATTTCTGACCACCCGAGGTGGGTCGTTGTTCGGATTCCACGTTAAGCTGTAGGTCTAAGGGGGGTCAAAATCTTGGCCATCAGAATGAACAGTTTGAGCAGAGCAAAAACTAAGGTTAGTAACTATTACTTTCAAATAAGTAATTAACCCATCCCAGAAGGAAGAAGGGAAAAGATGTGATCAAGTGTTCGTAGTGAGGCAGCTGATTAGGAAACTAAGATAAGGAAAAGCTGTATATGGTATTTGTGGATTTGGAGAAAGCGTATGATGATAAAGTAAATAGATCTGCCTCGTGGCATATGCTTAGAATGAATGGTATCGGTGAAAATTTTTTAAAAGCAGTGAAAGTTTTTTGCGGAGAGTAGTGCTTACTTGGCTGTATAATGTGTGTATAAATGGAGTAATGCGTGACATGAAAAGAAAGAGGTAAGAGAAAGAAATAAACCTGAATTTGGAAGATAATGAGTGGCAGATGTCTCGTCCGAGCTATGCTGATGACAGTGCTTCTGACTGAATCAAAGAATGAATTAACAAGAACAAAAACCAATTTTGTTGACGTACGTATATGAAAGGATATTACTGGAAGTAATTGTAAAGAATAGTAAGACTATTATCGTTAAAGGGAAAGAGAGCCAGCAAGTAATGTTGTGGTGAATACAGAAAATTTAAAGGTCTTGAAAATTTTTAAATATCCAACATGTTCTGACTGATAGAAATAGTGCAATTACATTCGAAACTGAGAGTAGAATGAAGACGGGCGAAAGGGTCACGGGCGGGATAAAAATCTTGGTAGGAAGAAAGTGCTGGAATGTGCAATAGATGCACCATGATCCAGCAAAAAATGAGACGTTTAGTAAACGTCAAAACGTTTATAAAACGAGATAAAACGGTTATAACATTTAGTAAACGTCCTATTTCTTGCTGGGGAAGTTTACACGAAGGTGTATTGGTTCAGATACCAATATATGAAAGTAAGACATTCGTTTGACATGACAGTTCACTGTCAAAATGAAAATAGATAACATGAATAATTTAAGAAACATGAGTGATGTAAAACGGATTCACCGTATGAGAAATGAGGATGTTTGAGAAGGAGTGGGATGGAAAAGTCACTGAGGAACTGAGGAAAGGTAGTATATTACGTTTTTATGGTCATGTGGAGAGAGTGCACAATGACAGAATTGTGAAAAATATGTATAATAGTGAGTGTGAGAGTGCGAGAAGTAGAGGAAGACCACATAAAAGATAGAAAGATGTAATTAAAAAATGTGAGTAAACATGGCATCGATATAAATGTTGTTCAAAAATTAATAAGAAACAGAGGAAAGGAAGCGGTTTTGGAGGTGTATAAATAGAGGCGGTTTCACTTAACGTACCGCTAGAGGTACATTACCAACCTTATCGTGAAAAGTAACACTGTATCGCTAGGTTGGGGTGGTACCTTATTAATGGTGGTAATCCCTTTGTATCATTTTGTGTGTAAATTGATTTGTGTGTTGTCATTTCCGAGCTCGATCGTTGTGCCCATCCCACCGAGACTGGGAAATAGGTTCACGGATAATGTATGTATGTATGTATGTGTGTATGTATATATGTATGCGAAACTAGGATTTAAACTTCCAAAAAACATCAGTTTTATTTTAGACAAACTTTTATGTATTGACTTAACTCATTAAAAATTTAGATCGTTTGTAAAATGTTTTGATCATTGAATGAACATTTGGTCTTGTCTTTCAGTTATTGTGCTCTTTTAACTTATAAATTTAATCTTTGCACGATTGCGCAAATAAATATTAAACTGTAACTTTGGACCGAATTGGTTTCATCTTACCTCGTCACAGTAACAGTATCCATTGAACAGTAATATGTTCAAATAAATTGGATCAAACTGAGTTCAGTAGAGAACGTTAATTAAATTCGTATGAAATATGAATTTGAAAATAACTTAAAAATAATTTGAAATAAGGCTCAAAAGGACGAATATCAGTTTGTTACATTTAAACGCGATACAAAGAAATGAGTTTGGGTTAAACAGTATTCAATATGAAAGCAAATAAATACGTTTGGCTTAACGAATTTAATTACTGTAGAAAACTTCTAAGTCAAATAAAACTTACGAATTAATAAAACAACAGATTTGTAATGTAAACCTAAACGATAACATTACACTCAAGAATATATAAACGAGTACCTTGTGACTGCAATTCAAGGATTACCACAAAAACATATGTATATAAATAAAGAATGAAGTTGTTCATCTTTTCTCTGATATTCTTGAATATCTTGTTCATCGTCCGTATCAGGTGGTTTCCAGCCCACATATGTTTTTGATGAGGTAGTTTGACCCCTTTGGCAACATCTAAGGTTATATGACGGAGAGGACCTGCGGCTTTATTTGGGATCCAAACCACGGGTCGCTAAATAATCTGGAAACAATCCAACAATTCTCCAGACCCAATGTCGTTTAATTTCTCTGATCAACGGGAAGCAGAAACCAGTGGCCGATATATATATATATATATATTATATATATATCCCTCAGTATGGGCGTCGGCAGAATGCTTTCCAAGGAGGAGCATCCTGTTTCCCTTAAGGGCTGAATAGTTAGCACACGAATTTGAACATCTCTTAATACTGACTAGTTTCGAATCATCTGTACCCATTTTCAATGCTAAAACGCAAATGTAATACCACAGTGAACCTGTCACTAATTAAAACGTTAAAATCTACAAACTTTAAAAACTAAAACTTTAAATCAAAATATAAATAAAAAGACAATACCTTAAAATTAAAAGATCCGTGAATGATAAATAATCATTTAAACGGCGCCTTAAATGACATAAATAAACTTTCTAAAATACTGAGATCATTTTCAAAATCATTTGTGGTTAAAAATGAAGAACTCTGAGCTACGGATGGTGTGATTACCTGAAATGAAATGTTCTCCAATGGCTGAGTTTATTGGGTCTGTCAAGCAATTTTAAATTCATCGCTTGTTTTATTTGCCTCTATTTCATACTATAATTTCGCTTTTTCTTTGAAATTATCTATTTCATATCATAAAAATTGCAACTATGGTCCGACAGTTTGGCAAAATGAGTGGGACTCATCTTTTACATATTCTCTGGATGTAACTGCAGTAGGGCAAAACTAGTTTTATTTTGTTTTGAAAACCTTTGCGTCAGAGAGGTAATTATGAGTCCAAGCAAGGAATGAAAATTGGAAGGATAAATTTTAACTTTTCTTTTGTGTTATGACACGATCAACATAGCACAATATATATATATATACGAGGGTAATTCAATAAGTATCTGCACTTTTTATTTTCACAATTTTATTTTCACATCTGATAGATTATAAACACATCACTTCTCAACATAGTCTCCCTGTTTCTCAATAACTTAATCCAGCGATCTACAAGCTTCCTAATGCCATCACAAAAGAATGTTTTTGGCTGTGTGCGTAGCCAGTCATGCACCGCCTCCTTCAGATCATCATCGCCTAGGAATCGCTGACCTCTCAAAGCGTCTTTTAGTGGTCCAAACACGTAAAAATCCGAAGGCGCCAGGTCTGGACTGTAGGCTGGACGGTTGGGAACTTCAAATTTAAGTTCTTGAAGGCATTTTCTAGTCTGTGCAGCGGTATGATGGCGCGCATTGTCGTGTAACAGAATAACACCTTCCGACAATCTCCCTCTCCGTTTTGTGCGAATTGTTTGCTTTAACTCATTCCGAAGCATGTGAGAATACGATGCACTTGTTACTGTAGTTCCACGCTCTAAATAATGTTCAAGGATAGGGCCTCGTCTATCCCAAAACAGTGTTAGCATAACTTCACCTGCTGCACCCATTGATCTTGGCTGTGAAGCTTCTCTGAATCCCTTCTAGCTGTCTAATGTCTTCTGTTTTTATATGGGAATGTTAGGACTGAACAGTATTCCAACTTGGGTATGATCAGTGTTTTCAGTAGAGGAATGATTATATTCCTATCCCTTCGTTTAATGGTTCTCAGTATCTGCCCATTTATTCACTTTGCTCTATTTACTGCTCTCTTATTTTGTGTTTCAAATTTCTCATCATCAGTCATTACAACCCCTAAATCTTTTGCTTTAGAATTTCTCTGAATTTCCTGTCCATTTCGGGTATAGTATCCCATGGATTTTAGGTCCTCCCTTTTTCCAAACAAGAGAGAAAAGTGAAAAGTTTGTGTGAGTCAGACAGAGTAGTAGTATGATCGCAAAAAGGCCGAGTGCAATTGCAATACAATGGTGATCAATTGTTGCAAAGGGGGGAGGGTTGGCACCTGTAGGGGGAGGGAGGATACCTGGAAATTGGTCCAGTTGAATGACCTTCCCCCAAAAGGGGTTCCCTAACCTAACCTAGGAAGATAGCCTAAGAGAGAGGAGAGAGGAGGAGAGGAGATCTTTTCATTGGCATGACTCATCGCTTAATGAAGTTCTTAACAGCCTCAGTTGGCTTAAAAGTCTTAATCACCTAGTTGGCTTAACCTGGCTTAGAAGGCGCAAATGGCTTGTTTAGAAAGGAGTATATATATATATATATATATTAATGGAGAGAGAGTAGATGATCATGCTGGCCTGAGCCCCACAAAGAAAAAATAAAAAATTATCGAGTTGAAAGCACACAAACACACACACACACACACACACACACACAAACACACATACTTCGTATATAAACAGATGCATGTAAGAAGAATTGTTCTATCCCAATAGCAAAATTTATACGAACATACCTTCCTTAGAATAATTATCGCACAACCCCAAAATACATAAGGCATCCTTAGACTACCTCGCAATCAACCATCAGCACAGCACTACCACCAGTAGACCGATAAGGTCTTTAAAAACGACCCAATTAATATAAAAAGCTATTAAACATAAACAAATACATTTATGGGACCATGGTAGACCGACAAGGTCTCAGAAAAGGCGACACCAATGGTTTATCCTATTGAGCTTCTCGCAGCAGAAAACCACCATATGATGTTGAGTAGGCGCTCTTTTAAACAAAAAATCGAATATGATAAACCAGATTTAATGCAAAAACAAATTTTCACCTTAATACACAAATTTATCTTTAAACTATAACATAAAAAACATTAATGTAATTTTTAAACAAAATAGAATTTAAATTAGGGTTAACTATTTCATTTCTCGTCTTTTACAATTAGGGAATTATCCAAAGAGTGTGTTATTTAAAATAAATTTTCGCATTAATATACAAATTTATCTTTTAATCATATAAAATAATAATTTAAAACAGCACATATCATTAAAATATCTTATTTTTCACAGTAATGTTTAGAAAGCAGTGTGTGTGTGTGTATATATATATATATACAAGGTGAGCGAAAAGTCCCTGTGCACCTGTCCACTTCCAACACAGTGCAAGTGCAGGTTCAGTACACTTCTTGCAGGTACACAGGGAGTTTTCGTTCATCCTCTATATGTTTATTGATTTATTTAATCGAGGTAATTCACGAGATTAGTTGCCAGATTGCGCTATTTATTTAATTTGTATACCAAATGATTTCTACATTTCAAGCAACATTCTTTATATTTATTCCAAACAGCGAGTTATTTAAAACAAATTTTCACTTTCATATACAAATTTATCTTTAAACTATAATATAAAAATTATTAATATAACTATATTAAAACTAGATTTTAAGTTTTAGCAGGGCATAAGAAGCAAATGACATTTTCTATGCATATTTATAAAAAATGGAATTTATGGCACAACTAGATATTTTGCGCCTTTCTCTTCAACATTCCGGCATTATTTTTAATGTAATTTTAAAACAGCTTTTGGATCATGTTAAATCTTACTATTCACGGATTAAAGTAAATTTTCTTCAGTGCAATTCTCGAATTAAACACTGCCTTGAGGATTTGATTCCTAATGCAGTGTATTGTCACAAACACATTTAAAAACGTAGAAGATTAGGGCTTCCTTCCAGCAATAAAAAATTATGAAATGCTTCGATATATATATATATATATATATATATATATATATATATGTTAACCCCTCCGTCTGTGGCCCTGGGGTGGTTCGGATCGACGGGGGTTCTAGTTAGGAGGCAAGCAACGGATATTTCTTCTATAACATTCTGATTCTTTTCGGTCGCCTCTGGTTAAACTCTTGGCTACAGACTCGCCAGACTGTTATGCCAATATCTTCTATGGTGCTTGTGTTGTCTCTTAATTCGGGCAAAGGGTCGCCAATTTTTAATTCTTCTCTTTCTATAATACTCTGATACTTTCTCTGATACTTTCTCTGATATTAAAATTATCGACTTTTCTTTTATAACTTGTCGACTTGACTGAGTTCCTGAAGAGAACAAGGCTCGAAGGAAAAAGATAAAAAACTTCTTTTACTGTGGTTTACTTCTCAAAAATATACAGGTAGTGCTCTGAATTTACAGGGGTAGAGGTTCGACCTCTTTCGACCATGGCTCAGGCCGGAATCTAAAAATATTAAGAAGGCAAGGGGCCTCTGCCCCCTCCCCGCAGCAAGGCTGCTAACAAAGGAGTCCTAATGAGGTGCTAATATGAAGTGACTTAATCAAGGTCTAATGAAGAAGTCTAATGAAGAAGTGCAATGAAGAAGTGCTCTAATTTTACAAGTACATGTATAATATAAACTTAAATGTTTTGGGGGAGGACAGTTGAAGGTTAAATTTCCCCCCTTTTTAAACACATGATCAGATGTTTTGAAAGATTTCAACTAAAAATAATACAAAAAATAAAAATAAAAACTAATTTGTATTTTTCGCCGAGTCTACATTTATGAAGGCGATATCATTTCGTAATAGTACACATAAGTACAAATTAAGTACACGACTGAGTACGTATTAATTTTGGTTCATTACAATTACGATTATAATTATGGATTACTTCACATTCGCTTATGATTGTCCATTACAGTTCTATTAAAGTACATTCTTACATTATAAATTAAATCATTACATTTAATTACAGTTTCATTGAAGTACATTACAAGTTATTATTAATTACAGTTTCATTAAAGTACATTACGTTATATTAAATTAAAGTATTACAGTTAATTACAATTAAACAGTTACTATAACTTTGTTTTGTTTTTACAGTGTTTCATATTAATAGACAATTAAGATGTTTAGAAATATAATACAACGTACATGGCACTTACGAGATAATTTATTTACGAAATAATATGCTATAATATGTTATGAATTTGAAATCAGAGCGAACGGAGATATTTTATCTTTGAGGCGCTCGAATCTGTTGTAGTGAGCGGAATTCGATCTTACTAAGCATTTTTTTGAGTTCATCTCGGGAGGTCATATAATTAAAAATAAAAATGAAAAAAATAATACGAGAACGTATTTTCGCGTTCTCGAACGAACGCCCAAAGTTTCGCGCTTCACAAATTGACACGAGTAAAAAATGAATATTTAATAAAATTTATATAGGACAATGATTAAGGGAAATCAATGACGGGAAAACGTGACGTATGGATGAATATGGTTGAATAATAATGCTTATACTACACAACACCACAACATTATTATTAAAGAATTTACCATACATTGCACACGATAGACGTCCACATACCAAGCGCGCGACTTAGTGTACAAGGCATGGGAAACGCAAAGAGAACAAAGTTATTTTATGACGTCATAGTGTATAAGTCATTATTAGAAAGGATGAATTAGGGAAATACAGTAATGAATAAAGAAGTATAAATCGAAATTCTAGCCAAAACTCGCTCAGGCAATTTTGGTTTCTTATGTAATGATGGACATTCGAACATAAAAACTATACGAACATAAGTACTGCATGAAGACAATGAATCCATATAATGATGGTGTAGGAATTGTTCATTGTTCACTTTTTACATATATATATATATATCACAGAGGAAAGCGCTTGAGCACCATTCTGTATTTCCTTTTTCTTTCGTGGTTATTTTCATCATAAATATTATTCATGTGTTACTTTCGTGAAATAATTTTCACATATATATATATAGTGCTCTACTAGGATGAGAACATGAGTATACTAACATGAAGGTTTGAAATATTAAAACTAGATTTTAATGTAAATGATTTACCCATGTAATGAGGTTTTCTACACATATTTATAACTGAAACTTCAACAAATCATTTACAAGATGCTCTTGTTATTCTTTTGCTAGGCATATGTGGCAACTATAGCCATCAGTTGGCACAAAAATTGCACTGGGCGAATTATAAAAATGTTTCTGGCTGAACCCTAAATTTGCTGTACAGCAGGTCTTTTAGGCTCTTACATAAAGCTCCTCCGAGATGCTCAGCTCGCAAATGTTTGCTGCCCACAATGTCCCGAGCCTCCGGAGGTAACAAGACAATACAGTCTAATGCAAAGAATTAAAAAATCAACGAAACTGAGTAGAACCAAAAGCCAAGGATTTAGGTAAAATCTTGTTATTTAGACAATTATATAATGATACCTGCTGAACTTGACTATTTATTTTTAACCTTTTTAATGTCTTTCACTTTTCAGGGAGTCTTTTTACAACTATAAAAATGATGTGATTAAAGGCCATAAAACAAAATTGCAGTTGGACTTTTTATATAATTGTCTAAATCAAGATTTTACCTAAATCCTTGGCTTTCGGTTCTACTCAGGTTGACCCTTCAGATCCTTTTCCACCTTGGGCTGAACACGTTTTAATTAATAGAATTGACTCGGTTAAGTTTTCCAAACACCAAGCTTTTTACAGGGTGAGAACCACGTTTGAGGCTTTTTAGAGAGCGATTAAACCTTTTCCTAATTTTAACAATTTTAAACTTACGAAAATTTTAGATTACGTTCATTGTTGCAAAAATTTTTCTTTGGTGTCAGTTAAACGAGACCTGGATTCGAAGTTTGATAAACTGTTCAGGGACAGTCCATGGTTTAAATTTAGCAATTTGGACTCGATTGTCAATCTTACAAATGTACATCATTCTGATCTGGAAAAAGCTGGAAAAAGATTTTCCACAACACACGCTTTGGAATCTGCTCTCCTCTCCACCCTCTTTCTTGTATAGGACTGCGACCATCCGACGTTTCGTTGCAGATGGAACATCGGCATCGAAGAAGGCCAATGGAATCATTTCCTCAGAGAGGTACCAAAGCTGTCCTGCCAGCTTCTGACTGGCTGATTTGGAGATCTTCTGCTGTGGTACGACCTCAATGATTCCAAGAGGCATAGGTCCTGGGCTGGAGCGGAAGTGGCCATCGGAGCAGTAAACCATGCCTTCAGGTAGACTGTCACAGCGAAGATCCTTTACCTTTACCTTTATTAATAATAAAATAAATAAATTTTTTCAATTTACAATGACATGAATAATTGTGAAGCTCGACTATTTATTTTATTTAATTTGGCCCTTAAGCTTTAGGCTTACTGGGTTCTTATTAAAAATAAGCATGTTTTCTCTTTCGGTGCGAGGTGTTGCAATTGCTCCCGGAACATCCACATCTTGATAGAATACAGGAGTTTGCACATCCAGCAAGTGTAATGCATCGCACCTGAGTGCTTGAATAGAATCAGCGATTCAAGATTTCCACCAAGGAAGACAATGGGGAGTTCCAAAAATTCCTTGTAATCGTCTTGGTACGTTTCGCGCTGAATTTAGTCTTTGGCGAACTTCAGAAGTTCTTCTCTGACTGGTGATAGGGATAGACCAACAGTGGGGTCGTCGATACCTGTTTGGAACTTGTTTTTGTCTATGTAGTTCCACTGTTGCTGGAATCTCTTGAATAACAGAACTTTAGGACCAGAAATTGCTTCATGACACGCCGTGAACGCGGCGGAGACAACTAGTTCCATGATATGATGCCTGCATGCAACGTAGAGCAGCTCTTTCTCCAACTTCTGCTCTAGGAGCAAACAACATCCTGAGTGACGGCCAGTGTTGCCAGCGGCAGTATCGAAACACATCCTCACCATTCTTTCACTTCGTCCCCAAAGTTGCAAGAGATCGAACACCGCTTGTGCCTGCTGTTGCCCACTTCCCGAAACTATTTTTGGCACTCCCAAGAGCTGGCAGTTGCCATCTGAGGTGGACACTAAGACGGGAAGCCGGTCCACCTGCTCGTTGTTGGTAAGGTCTAGCAAAAGCTTTCCGTCGCAGTGCACCACCACTGGTCCGGAAAGGAATCCTTTTTGGACCGATGCTGCCTGCGATGATGTCTCGGCTGCGCTTCAAAGAGGATCGGCTGAGAGTCAGTTCCTCGAGGTTTTGGCCAAGGCCCCGAGATGTTTCCGATACAATGTAAAGCGCCATCCGGTCACTCACCCTCCTGTCTAAGGCTGAAGATAATTCTGAGTTGAAAATATTCTTGGTGTGGCGTGTTCTTTTTTAGTGGGGGAGGGGGAGAAGGACAACCTCCAGTGGCTCCCTCAAGAAACTCGTCATCGGCATAGCTTGAAGAAGCAAGTTTGGCTGTTTGGGATGTCGAGGTCTTCCTCTGCTTTCCGCTTTGCAACCTTCTGCTCCTTCTCCACTAATTTTTTGTCGACAGAGCCCATTGTACCACGCCGACCGGGCTCTCTTTGAGCGAGAAGGAAGTCGCGATCTTCTTGAAACTGGATCATCTGGAGAGCGTTTCCATGTGCAATGTCGAACAAATTGTTCAGCTTGCTTTTGAAAGATGTCTCGTTTTGGACTTGTTTTGGATTTCGCCTTCCCTTGTTCTTTTTCAAAGCCTGCCACTCTTTGAACAAGACCAAAAGCTTCTCCAAACAGTGGTCCTTCCGGCGTGTTAGTATGCGGGCTCTTTCCCAAAATGAGAAAACTTCGTCCAGCACTTCTTCGGCGCTTTGTTTGTCTTTTCTTATTCACAACATGATGGTGCAAAAAAAAACCTAGGACCTGGCCATTTGAAGGCAGTTTACTCCCTAAAATCTTTTGTCCAACAAGTAAAAACCACGTGTTTTTGACATGACCGTCACCGTAAGTAAATGTAACCAATGTAAACCAATGTATCTTATACCAATATCTATTAAAATCTATTTCAAATAGCTATATTTAACACTCCAACCTGTGAAAGAGCAGAAAACGGCATTAATTAGCGCCTGTAAAAGATCATAATAATGACTGACTCAGAGAAAAACATATAACCCAATGAGCGACCACTAATTATGCACCGATGTAAGTGAAATTTTTCACAATTTGCTATTTTGACACAGATTAGGCGGGTGGGAGCTGAAGAAATCGGAAGTTCGATTTCATGGACCACTCTTAATTATATATATATACATATATATATATTAGTGGTGGACTGGATATCTGCATCCGCATATGCGGATATCCGCATCATTTTTAACATCCGCATCCGCACTTCTGACTGCGGATGTTATGCGGATATTACCTCTAATAAATTATGCAATTTACAATTAAATTAGCTTATGAAGTAGCTTATAAGGCCCAGTCATGCACATTTCATGTAAAGTATTAATTATTAATGAACAAACAAATATATAAACCTCAAAATATAAATACCTGGTAAAAGAAAATTCAATGAAACTTGTTTCATTCAATTTTCTGTGGCTGAAACTCTTAAGAAAGTTATTATTTTTATCATAATGAAAACATTAATATTAATTTTAGTTCTTATGCATTGCCTGCCATAATAGTAATATCACGAAATTTGAAAAATTATGTCATATATTCATAATTCTATATTATATTGATAGATTAACTAAATATCCGCATCCGCGGACACTGAAATTAAAGATCCGCATCCGCAGATGTTGAAAAACTGACATCCGGTTCACCACTAATATATATATACACACACATATATATATATATATATATATGTATATATAGTGGCCGGTCAAATGATAAACAAATTACGGATGGCTGTAAATTAATCAAATTAGCTTCTACAAAGCGAATGAATATTCCTTTTTTAAAGTTAAGAACTGTATCCATATTTTCCCTTTTTTAATAGAAATTATCACGATTTAACCTAACCCTTCGTCAAACGCGTACAGTTGAACTAACCGTACAACCAATTAATCTAACCTGGTATTCAATTAACCTAACCATTATTTGATCGGGTACCCTGGCTGTTTAAGCGTCTCTCTCTCTCTCCTATTATGATATTATACTTGCAATAAAATCACCTAAAATATGTATATTGAACAAAAGGGATACTTTTTGAGTTCTGAAAATTTGTAAGTAACGTTAAAATGTTTGAGATCTCTATTGCCATTTAAAATAATAAATGCATTGCTGACTACGAATCCATCAGGCCAGGAGCGAGACACGGTGAGGGCAGGCGGCGCGCAGCAATCCCAGCTGATTATCCTTCTGCACAAGACAGAAAGTGGTTAGCAGATAAATGGGTATCCTGGGTATATATCAAGAAAGAACATGGATTATATCTGGAGCGGGAAAATAAATATTCATAATTCAGAGCCCCGGAAACTTTCTACAGAAAAAATATATATGACCATAAAATAATTTAAAATTTTCTATCTACCTCCGTACCTCTTTTTCTTAAAGCACGCGGGTGGAGCTGGATCGTGTTATAGATACGTTTCGTAATAGTGTTGAAGAAACTGAAATCGTAACCAGGATTTTGGCACGGAGGTAGAAGTTTTTTTGGACACTCAGTACTACGAATGACAGGTCGTCGAGAAGTGATGTGTTTTTTCTTTTTTCTTTTGTGTGTCGGGTAAGAATAAGCCTTGTATTTTCAACATTTTATTAAATGATAAAGCTATGAGAAATGTTTTATAAATTAATACATCATAGCGTTTACTGTATACAACATATTTTTACACGATTTAGCTTTCAATATTTCTCACACGTATAGGGGTGACAATAATCTCATTTTTATACGTTTTATATATATATATATATATATATATATGTATATGTATATATATGTGTATATATATATATGTGCAAATATATATATATCCAACTTAATTTATTTATAGAATTAGCTTCCATTACATTTTTAAATAAGCTACAGAACATAATCCGCGTCCTTAAACGCCACACAAACTAATGTTATTGGCACATTTTACAATTTTACACACTATTGCTACAATTAATGAAGCTACAATTACATATATATATATATTACGCGTAAAACTTCACACAATTCACCGAGTGCCTACGAAAGGGAACCGGTTTTTTATCTGGGTGCATACCATTTCATCATTTTGTTTAGAGTCACACAAATCGAATAATTTTAAAAAAATTGTAAAATCGTTCACGCGGGCCATATGCATGAGAAAAGATAGGCAGTACATGCCGCAAGTGTTGCTATAGTAGCACTGGAATCGGTAATGGTTCCAGACAATTTTGGGAATGTGCGATTGCTCGAGAAATTTTACAATAATAGCACCATTCCAAGCATAGCCCCCCAGTGAATTAAAATAGTACATTCGCTCCCTATTTTTAAAATAAACGGCTATCCAATGAATCCATCCTCCGTCACTAACATCCGTATTTATAATAAGTGCGCCGCAGTGTCTCGTAGCTGGAAGCTTCTGCGTTTCATTCTTCGCAAACACACCAATAAATTTGGAGTGTGTGAATCGGTCACTATTCACTACTCTCTGGAGTGTATTCGTATCCATTTTTAAAAGTCTGTGACTACACATCTAAACCTATCAATCTCTATTAGGGCTTGCGATTCTAGGTAAACTAGTACACTAATAGGAGCGTCTAGCGGTTTGGCGAATTCCAATCTGACTGAGATGTTTCCACTCTGCTGTGAACTTATGTGTGTGTTTATACTAGCAGATAGGTCAGGCGAGATGTCAAACGGGTAAAGGTTAACCTATTCGACGAATTCCTTCTGTGTTATGCCGATTCCTAATTCGTTGCAAGTACTGGCAATATGTGCAAGATTACTATAAGCTCTCGAGCAAAGCGGGAACACGAATTCTGTTGAATAATCCGTTTCTAATGTCCCCCCTAAAGCGACTCCATTGACGTATAGGGTTATATTTTTGAGGCCGAAATTTTCGAAATGAAATGCATTCATTTTATATTTTCCATTCACAGAAACGTGCTCCTGCATTCCAATTAATAACCTTTTAGGTAGAGCTCCAAGAGCAACATTTTCTATCTGCTTCGATGTTAGCCCTGAGGGCACCGCATATAGTTTGATCTGTACTCTGTTATTTGGGTATTTTACTGTGGCGTGGAGTAAATTCTTTTCAATTTCTATTGTTTAGCCGAGGTTAATTTCATTCGACGCACGCGGAGATATGTCTCCATAACATGAATCACCACAGGCTTTGAGCTCTCTTCTTGGTCAGCCCCCAGATTTAAACAAATCTCAGGGTTCGTACGAGTGAGCTTATTTTCATATCGACCCCATTCACAAGCAGCTTCTCCTGGAATGTGAAATCTGTGTGTAGGCACCCGAAGCATTCATACATTTTCTTTATAGAATTTTTAAACTTGTCCTTTATACTGCTTTCATCTTTAGCTTGATAATAGCCTTCAGAAGTTAAAAAGGTATCCTTCGCTTCTTTTGAAAATTTGAGGACATTTTCCAGATACGCACTTAGGTGATAGTGCCCAGTTCCTGTCAAGATGTTGACCTGATTTAAATACACGTCACACTGACTGAATATGGAGTGTAGAAAGTGTGTTTCTGGGAATACAATGTATTTATTCTCGCAATCCGTTCCATCTGAATGTGCTATTCTTAGTTTAGCGTACATGTGCACAGAGCTTGGATCAAAAAAGTAAGGGCCTGAGCTAGGGATCACGAACTCTATAGGAGCACTCAGGTAGCTAATGGTGTTTAACGGATTAATTGTAATAAAGTCACTGTGCTCAATAGAAACTTGAGTTGGGGGCATGTCAAAGAGGGCCAGCTCCGATTTACAACATTGTGAACTACACGGATGGATGAAACGTGGCATGGCGAGGCAGAAATAGTGAAGCCTCTCTCGACAAGTAGTAAGCAGTCTATGATTTATGAGAGCAATATCCTTAGATTATATCAGTTAAAAAAATGGTCAACCATACATTTCACGCGCTTAGAACACTTCTTTTTTGATGTCCTTTTACGTTTAACGCCACATGCTGGTAACCCCTTCTTCTTCTTTAGGACAGGCCTCTTCTTCTTCCCAACACCACGCATTTTTCTCTTTGCATCTTTGATGATTTTATCCCGTGTACGCTTTAAGTGCTTTTTTAGAGCTTCTTTAGGCTTAGTCCCCGCCATTACGTCTTCTACCCTGTTAAGACCTGATTGTAACGCTTTCCTCCCGAGGTATCTGGCACCACTCTTCAGCAAGAGGACAGCCGTACGTAGTATGGTTGAAAAACTGTAACCAATCCCACTCCCGCGCTGGTATCTCACCCCTCGACAGACTGTGAAATGCCTTCGGGTCATTATATCACAGTGCGACGAAAGTGTAGCTTCACTGTTAAACTCCTGTCACCGAATGGAAAACTTTTCCCTCAATCGTTCTTATATATATTGAGATATTGGTTAATAGGTTAGTTGCGACATTGACATAATGAGGCTTGTCGTATGTAATGCTCAAGCTCCTTCCTCTCTGATTGGGGATGTGAGCGCAGAAGGCGCGCGTGGGTATCCCCAACAAACTGATGTTCCAGGATATTGCTGTAAATATAGCACATGTCTAAGGGAGGGTAGCTATCGTTCAATTTCTCCAATTTCAGCTGGTACATTAAGCTGCACAAGTCGTGTTGTGTTTCGTCAAAGGTATCTCTTTGGAGGGCTGCTCCATATCGGCCCTAGGTTATAATTTTGAACAGCCCTTTGTCTTTAATATTTCTGTTAGCTTCTGATTTTAGTCAGAGTATGTGCCAGGGTATCTTTGTTTACGATTTCGTATACTAAATCATCCGTAAGATTTGTTCTTTTCAAACTACCATTTAAGTCTCACACAACACCCTCGGCTGCGCCATAATGACCCGGGCCTATTGTTACTACTGTAGTGTAGTACTTTGCCTCCCCACTCCGGGCGGCACGCATGGTTTCGTCCCGAGTTACTCGGGCCTTTTCACACTCATCACGGTCTCTAAGAACCTTAAAAACGGGTTCTTTATTATCAATACTTAAAAACTTGGTAGCCAATTCAATTTCGCATATTCCTATCTCATATGATTGATGACTCAATTCGATGGGCCCGTGGAGTTCTGTTACAAAGTTGGCCAGGGTGTTGCCAGGATGTGCAGACAGAGAAGAAGAGGAAGGGAGTGTGACGTAGAAGTGGTTAGGCGCCATGATGCATACTATTTAAGCTTCATTATTGCATCAGTTTTATATAGGTGTTGAAGTTTTCTGGGTACCCGAGCCATTTCACAGGTACATTTTTTCTTTCTTGAACCTTTGCTGCCTAAATTTTTTTCAATTTTAAACACATTTTTTCCTAAATTAAATGCCACTTTCTGCAGTTCCTCGCGGTGAAAGACCCCTGCAATTTCTTCCCCATTCAAATCTTCAACGTAATACAGCATTATCTCGTCTTTAGGTCTCATAGCCCTAACTTTAAAAATCTCATGTGTCCAACCTTGCTCAAATCATTTCGCGAATTTATTACTCGAACGCGACATCCCTACAAAATCATTGATTTTGAAATGCGCAGTGTGGTGGAACTCTACGAATATCTTTTCTCACATCACGATCTGTATGCGTACCTGTTTCTAAAATTTCGTTAGGTGTTGTACCAATCGCACGGTGGTGTGAACAGTTGT
Organism: Bathynomus jamesi; assembly: GCA_023014485.1. Lineage (NCBI taxonomy): Eukaryota > Metazoa > Arthropoda > Malacostraca > Isopoda > Cirolanidae > Bathynomus > Bathynomus jamesi. Next base: position 727,250 of record JAJOZX010001484.1, read on the forward strand.
AAGAAGAGGCCAGCGAATCCAGACTATCTATATATCTGTATGTGTTTTTATGTGTGAAATAGCGATGCATGCATTCATTTATGGTACGTTAAACTCTTTCAGCTAAAGATGCCTTATGTATAGGCTGACCATATTTCCTTGAGACAAAAACGGGACATTGGGATGGCAAAAAAGGGACGGGGGTTATGTAATATTCTGTATTCATGAAAAAGTAAGTAAATAAACCGGGACAAAATTGACATTTTTATTAAAACGGCGGGACGGCCAGGAAATATAAAACAAACGGTACTGTCCCGTTCAAAACGGTACGTATGGTCAGCCTACTTATGTATAGCATTGCTAGTGCAGTAACTGATATTAAGCTCTGTCAGCATGTTCTGAAAAGCTCGGCCTATAAATTCTCTTCCCATATCCGTGCAAAAATAATCAGAAATCCTGCTTTCTTTCAACATCAGCGTTTTGGTGGCTTTAGCAACTGTTTCAGAGATTTACTTTTCAGGGGAATTAACCACAAATATCTGGAGAATACATCAATTATGAAGAGGATATAGCGGCAGCCACCATTATACACCGAATATCTGTGCATGTCTGTTAAATCCGCTTGCCAAATAGAAACAATCGAGGCTACTGTTGTCTTGGCTGTTTTAAACCTTTCTCTCACCGGCTTATGAAGTGTATAAGCATCCTGCTCCCGCAAAAAGCTCTCAACATCTTTTTTTCCTACTCCCTCATTATAAATGCTTCTGTACAGTCTATTAAAGCCGCCGTAGGAGGTTAGGCTAGACATGTCATAATAACGTTTTCTTAATATGTTAGCCATTTGTGTATTTTAAAGGAAAGCGGGGAGGGTTCTCCGTTGTTGTTTGGTCTCTTCTTTCTCCTCTTCAGAGAAAGGGAACATTTATTTGCTGTAGTCTTGCTTTAATATGTTTCCGTCCTGCTGGTGAGGGCCCATCCCACTTTCTCACCAAGTCATGGACGATATCAACGATGTTCGAACCCTGTACCTTTGTTCCTTCTACAACAATCTCACCTTTATCAGTCCAGTGTATAATGGGACCCTCACTCAATAGATTATAAAGACTTAAACCTTTATTCCTCAGTGTATGTGGGAGACTGCTTTTTAATACATTGTAGTGACTACGTTTTATTATTTATTATCTTCATTATTTATTTACGCTTCTTCCTACTTTATTATTATCTCTATTTATTCTCTATCGGCTCTTTGCTTCATTTATCACTTTCTTCGTATAGTTTCCGGTAGCGACGCCGAGTTCTGACTCTAAAAGACCGTTACAAAACGAAGGGGGGGGGGAAGGTATATTAATACTTTATTAACACTTATTACGTTTTATTAATTTTCGAAAGTGGTTTAGTTAATTAGGGGATATGCGAGTATGACATTATATAAATAATTTAGGTCGGAGAGGGACACACACAACTTATTTATTCTACGTTACATTTTGCCACCTACGCGTAACGCGTCGCCTAGAAGACTGAAAACCGTTATAGGGTAGTCCACTCTCTGGGCCTATTCAGTATTACCAACCCTACCCATTTTAAACAATTAATTTCATAATTATTAGTAAATGATTTACATTAAACATTATCTTATTTAATTAAACAAAATTTAATATTCTTAACTAAGCATTACTACACTCGCATCACCCCCTTGAAAATAAGTTTTTCATTAGAAAACTTATTAATATCGTTTAACAATGTCAATAAATTTATTCAACAAACTTACATATTTTGCAATTTTTTTTTTTTTTTTTTTTTCTTTAACAATTCAAAGTTTAGAAATAGACAAGAAATAATAGAATGACAATTCCCATACATATATTGTATCATATTATAAAACCGAAAACTTTATAATTTTCACATTTGCATAAAATAACATTTCACTCTAATAATTAAATTACAACCTGTAACTAATCTATACATGCCAAAAAAATAACGGAAAATTTTCTTACAGTGGCCACACAAATCTCAAGTTCACAATCTATTCCCGCGATTTCTCATCAACGATCGCTTTACATTCGAAACAATTATTTGTATAGTTATACAGTTACTATCAGGGCAACATAGAAAAAAAAAAAAAAGTTTACATAAAATACTGACCAAGAGCGCACATACCATTTCACGAAAAACACAACAATATGGGCAATAATCGACCCTTTTCACTTATAATTTCATTAATAATAATCAGTACATTTATTTGCTGGACGTTGTTTAGATGACACTCCGCACGCTGACAACGGATTTCAATTTTCAATCGCAGCTCTCCTGCTCACTTCGCTAGAATGCAAGGGATTGCATCAATCAATATGCAACAGGGCAGCACGCTATAATGGTTCCGCTCTCTCTCCAATGGCGAAAAAAAAACAAGAGACGTCCAATTCTAAAAGGATCAGGGGGGAGATATCTGAAAGCGGGACCACGCGCTGGAATTGGACGGAATTTGCAATTCTAGAAGTCGATGAAGAAACTCGCCTTGTCTCATCTCCACTTTTGTCGGTGAACGCTGCTCTTCCTACGTCCAGCTGAAAGACTCTTCACTGGCAACAATCAAACGATGACTCCGCCGTAGGCCGTTTCCCAACGAACCTACTGTATGTCTGTATGGACAGTACAGTCAGGCACCCGTTCAAGCTCTCGTGGCTTGTCTACCGCGCGTTGACACATATTTAGCGAAGCATTCGAGCAACGTGACCAGCTACTGCCCGAAAAATACCAGTAGACCATCTTCGATCGAAACTTTCGTGTGCCAAGACCCTGCACACGTAAATTTCTCTTCTCTTCCGAAACTGTCCTGCGCCAAGTCCATGCGCATTCGGTTCCTCTCTCTCTCTCTTCGCTTCCGAAACCATCCTGCGCCAAGTCCATGCGCATTCTGGTTTCTCTTCTCTCTCTCTCATTGGTGATCGATCACCTATCCGGTCGACTAAACTCACTTGATGGAACTCGGATTCAACTTGGTTGACCCAAACTGAGCCTTTGCAATTTTGAAAAAAAAAGTTTATTCTAAACGTGTTTCTGTACTGCTTATCATTTCATATTTAATTTATCGAATTTTCTCGACAGTTCACTTCGAAACAATAACTACACATTTGCTCTGGCCAAATTCACGGGAAAAAATATTAAAAAATTTCGCAAAAATTTAATCAAATCTAGCTACCAATAAGGTCACTTATGGCAGTTACAGCAGAGAAGATAAAAAAAGTCATAAAACGCACGAAAAAAATTGTACAGTATAAATATAAAAGCGCCCATACATAGTAACTGTTAGTATAATTTAAGAATTATTATTGTTCAAACTACCGTCAGAAATCACCTCAATACCTCCAAATACAAAAGACAAAAATGAACCCCAGAAACTTCATGTCATCCATTCTCTGACAATCATGAACCCTCTTGCTTTGAGGAGGAGCACACAGACGCCACAAAAACGTTACTGGCTATCTAGGAGGCTCCATTTCCGAGTGTACACTTGAGTCAATGTTTCAAATGCACTAGTTAACTCCGACTGAAGGTTTAAACAACAATAATTTTCTAAACAGTTATTAAAAAGTAAAAAAAATTTATATTACCAAAAATTATTTTAATACAGTAATTCCAACTTGAAACGTCAAATTTCATAAGAATTGAACTTGCAATTCGCAAATTACATCTGAGATACAACTCTCTCCTTCAACAGAAACCTCAGTATGGTTTGCAAATCACAAAAATCTCAGTAATTTATCGTTTCCAAGTGAAACTACAAATTTGCATATCATACTAAATAAGAATAGATCATATGTACTAAAAAAATACACGCACCCACTGTAAACAAAAAAAACATTACAATTAAGAGCGGTCGCTTTGTTTGTAAGCGAACCTCTATACAAATATCCCTAACCGAATGAAACTGCATTATATCCTAACATAATTTCGTAATATTTTCCATGCAAACGCTCGAACTAAAAAAAAGGACATTTTTCATTTCTAATTCCAAATTAAAATATCAAATTAAAACATCCTTTTTAGAATACAATCTAAATTTGAACTAAAAATTTTACCATTGTCATTGAACTGGAAAAAAAAAAAATCGGCCTACCTGTACAAATAAATTGATTATTGAATGAATTTATAAAACGTAAGAAAATATATGAAAGAATTCTACACAAATTTCTGTAATTCAAAAAAATTATAATATCCAGATTTAGTAAAATGTGTACCGTAACTCACATTGGCCGCCAAAATAAAAATAAAATTTACTGCCGCTTTTAGGCCTATATTTAATAAATTCAATGTTATGCGGAAAGACAATTTAGAATTTAGCATAACATTTGTGCTTATTAAAGAAAAATCCTATGCTTATTTATGTTAAACCAATTAAAATTTTGTTAAATAACTAAGAATTTACTACTCAATAGACATACCGTAATAACGGTTAATCTCCGAACAATATTTTACGATAGGCCTACAAGAAATTCTTCTTAAGTACGATACAATAGCCATTTTACCAAATATGTCGGAATTGTCGTGAAATGAACGAAAGAAAAGAGAGAGGAGAAAAAAAATAATCAGCTTACCTACCAAAGTTATGGGTATATAAATATATGTAATTATATATATAACTAATAAATACGTATTAGTTAATAAGTATATAATTAATGAGTATATAAAAAATAAAAAAACTTATAAAAAATTTTACAACACATTTCTCTATTTCAGTTAAACGAATTCTGCTTATTTTGAAATTTAACACAATCCTATACGGCGACTTATAATCTGACAAATTTAATATGTTTAAGATTACCTTTCGACTGTCAATTAACTGTAACTTAACCTATATAGCGCGAAGCGAGCGAAGCAAAAAGCCCGTAAATCTATATCAACAAAATAATCCTATTATTATATACAGGCAATCGAAATATAATCAAAAATCTGCTAATGAAACCCAGAAAATTTCTCACAAATTTTCGCTAAAACATTTTGAAAGGACCATATAAAATGTGTATCATACTGTATTTAAACTAACAATTCACTTACGTACAAATCTTATTCTTATTATTATGATTATTACAATTCACTAATTCCAAAAGTTTTAAACAAAAAGTAAAAAGGTAAGCTGAAACAGGCATACAGTGGAAGAGACGAAAAAAAGAAAATTGAGTCTTCAGGCAGCACGATAATTTTCAAACTATATCCTCTCCGACCAAAATGAACGAAATTTAACGTAATAATGACTCGCGATATGGAGTCAGACAAACTTTTCTACCGAGTCTGTACCGCGACTAAAAGAATTTTGAGTCTCTAGACTGTGAACGTAACGGAACAAACGATGAATTTCAGAATCCAACGAACTCTCACGAAATTAAATTTTTGAGGCGTGAAGTTTTTCAGGGACGCTATCAGGATGCGAAGCGCCATTTTTAAATTTTATGTACAATGAAATTTTAAGGCATGAAAATCGAAATTTGCCTGCAAACGGGGTAAACTTTGCATTTAGATATTTTAATAATCGAAATAAAATATTCATTAACGCTATTTGTTATTACACCGGGTTTTAAGAATTTTAATCGAAATACTAACACGTGGGTAAGCCTCACAAAATATGATGTAATCCCACCGCTGCCACCAGATGTAGTGATACGTTTTATTATTTATTTTCTTCATTATTTATTTACGCTTCTTCTACTTTACTATTTCTCTATTTATTCTCTATCGGCTCTTTTTCATTTATCACTTTCTTCGTATAGTTTCCGGTAGCGACGCCGAGTTCTGACTCTAAAAGACCGTTACAAAACGAAGGGGGAGGGGGAAGGTATATTAATACTCTTTATTAACACTTATTACGTTTTATTAATTTCGAAAATGGTTTAGTTAATTAGGGGATATGCGAGTATGAAATTTATATATAATAATTTAGGTCGGAGAGGGACACACAACTTATTTATTTACGTTACATTTGCCCACCTACGCGTAACGCGTCGCCTAAGACTGAAAACCGTTATAGGGTAGTCCACTCTCGGGCCTATTCATATTACCAACCCTACCCATTTTAAACAATTAATTTCATAATTATTAGTAAATGATTTACATTAAACATTATCTTATTTAATTAAACAAAATTTAATATTCTTAACTAAGCATTACTACAACATGCTCGATATGTTGTGAGGCCGCATCGTTGTTCTCTGACTGTTCGTCTCTAGCCTCGGCCTCAGGTCTTATGCCTCCATGCTGAACGTCGTCTGCGCTGTGTCTAATAACTACGGGGACCTCTGTCGGATACTTATAATTTTCTTATTCATGAAGAAATTTCTGCAGAGCTTCTTGGTATAAGATTCTTTTCTCATCAGGTGACTTTTCACTGTTTAACAGGTCTAACAATTCGTTTTCCATTCTTTTAAGCCATCTTTTACCGGGTTCTGAACCGTATCTGGACGTTGAGCTTTGTAGTGAAGCATACACTTCGTGTGGAATCACGACTACTTTCTTCATTATATTAAATTAGTAAAGGCCCCAAAACTGAAAATAAGATGGGGAGGAATGAAACCCCTCTTTGTACAATAATTCGTTTTTTCCTCCCCACAGTTTGACTTTTACGAGCCAATGTGCGTATCATGTTCTGGTAACGGCGTAGGCGAGCCTTCTGAGGGTGTTTCATTGGTACATTGCATTTTATAACGTTAAGACAAATTTCATAGATGCATTTTAAAAAGTCGGAGTCAATATTTTTAACAAACAGCTGTTGCAATGCTCGTGGCAGTCGATGATAGATTTTATTAATTCATGGTATTTCTTTAGCCTATTTGTCATTCTGGGATATACACCGTTTCAGACTCGTTTGGGAATATATTCATTCTTGGAAGTACCCTAAACGTGTTTCGCGCGGGTGAAGGTCACAAAGCAAATATCCGTAACGTTGACTTGTAGCTTCTTTATAAACTTCCAGAAACTCCTTACGCTGATCGGGAACATTTGATTGGCTAATACCCCAATTTGTGATATCTCTACATTGCGCGAATAAGACTAGATATTGTGTATTTAACGACACATCGCGCATTTATCTATTTTTGAAAAATAGATTTTGATTGATGAGGAATACGCTTATGTTAAGATGATGGGAGAACACTGTAAATGTCTCGGCAAACGTTTTATCCATTTCTAACATGAAATCGTCAATCACAATGATCGTATGTTCATTTCCTTTTAACGAATTAACGTCATATACACCTTTGTGGAACAAAATATCATCTTGGTACTCGTTGAATACTGACTGGTATGTCGAATAGCACCATATGATGACTTTATACACAAATTTTGAGAATATATCCCCCTTATCTTTAATGATTTTAAGCATAAGCACAGTTTTACCACATCCTGTAGGGCTAGATATAATACATGTGGATGGGCTTGTGAACCTGAATTTTTCTACAGAATCCATCTCTAACACGTCACACTCCTAAGTGTTACATCTACAAAATATAATAAAATTTTAAGTGATGCTCCTTTTATTCAATAGCCTTGTTTTTCCTCTTCTTCCTCAGAGTCGTGAATGACGATGAGGATGAGGTGATGTGCCAGCATCATCTACCCATCATCGATATTGCAGACGATACCGATGACTGTGTATTTGAGGCTACAGACTCCACCCCCGCTAGCGAACCCCAGGAGACGCCAACTGTAGCACCCCTACGCGAAAATTCTAGGGGAAAGCGGGGACATGATGAATTTGATGATTCGCTTTCCACGTCAGGAATAAATCGTACTTGGAGTGCGCCAGTTGTTAGACGCCCAGTAATAGAGCCCCAGCCCTCTACGTCAGTGGTCTCCAAAGTGGGGTGCGCCTGCCGATCTAGGGGTTGCGCGAAGAAAATTTGATGATTCTGATTTATCATTGTTTTTTCGTAGAAAGTTTTTGAATTTCAAGAAGATGACCGAGAAAGAAAATACTCGCTAACACACAGTCATTCCTAGGAATTTGCGGGATAGTATCCGTGATATCGCTCACTTGCGATTAAAATTTAGCAAACTAAATATCACAATTCGAAATCACCGCATTATTTTGTAAAATAACAGTTGATTGACATCAGGGAAGATACGAGTTTACGAACCGAATTTCAACAGAAAACTGTGCACAATTGGTGGATTGGATTAAAAAATGAGTACCCAGATTTAGTAAGCGCAGCGAACGATGCGCTCCTTCCATTTGGATCTACATATCTGTGTGAGGTGTCTTTTTCTGCTATGATAGGTATTAAAACCAAGAATCGAAATAAACTGAACTTGGAACCGGACCTTCGAATCGCTGTATCACAAAGTATCAAACCAAGATTTTCAGAAATTATGAAGCACCTGTCAGCCACATTGTTCTCATTAAATTATATTGGTTTAACTTACTAGTAAATAATGAAAGGATATATATATATATATATATATATATATATATATATATATATATATATATATACAGTATATATATATATATACATATATATATATATACAGTATATATATATATATATACCGTATGTCCCACAAAAAAGTACACCCAACTTTAGATTGTACTAACTCCTCCAAAAATTTAGATATTTTGGATCTGTTTGTTTGATTTAATATAGCAAATTATTCTTTGATAACGTTCAAATTTATTCATGTTTAAACGATTTAGTGTTTAAGCATCTGCTTTTAACTGAAGGGTACATCAAAATAGGTTGCGCGGAATGATCATTTCTCCCAGCCAGATAGCTCCTCTTGCTTTAACCAATGTGCTACTTTTTACGTCGAAGGATATTGCAAACATTTTTTTTAAATAATTCGAACTTTTGTATCTAAGATACGAGTCATACATATAAATGAAGAATCTGAATTACTAAATTTATAAATAACTTTGAAACCCTTATCATGCAGTTTACACGAAGGCAGCGCGTTCTCATGGTCACAACTTATCTGCAAACTAAAAGCTTAAAACAAGTTCAGAATACCTTCGAACTGCAATTTCCCGATAGAGCTTCTCCAACTAAACATAGAATTTTGAAGAATGTTCGGAAATACAAAGAAGAAGGAACGGTCCTCACTTTGAACAAAGGACGTTCAGGCCATCCGAAGACGGCAAGAACAGACGAGAACATTCAGCATGTTCGGCATTTATTAGAGAGACATCCAAAAGTGTCCACCAGGCGAAATGGTACAGAACTCTCACGCATGTCATTTCATCGAATAGTTCGTGAGGATTTGCATCACAACCTATCAATTTAGATGATTTCAGGACTCGCATCACAGCTGAAATCAACTTGTTAAAAGACAATCCAGATCTTATCAAAAGAGTGATGGGGAAGATGAGAGCTCGACTCCAGATTTGTATCGATAGGAATGGCGGTCATGTTGAAATAAAACGAAACTAAGCATAACTTTTGCAATAAGGAATAAAGAAAAATCTGCTTTGTATCTTATTAAAATTATGTTAAAGTATCTATTATTATGTATTTGTCTTTTCATTACATCGATAGCACACACATTATTTTTTCATTGACCAATTTTGCGCAATCCATTTTGTTGTACCCTTCAGTTAAAAGCAGATGCTTAAACACTAAATCGTTTCAACATGAATAAATTTGAACGTTAACAAAGAATAATTTGCTATATTAAATCAAACAAACAGATCCAAAATATCTCAATTTTTGGAGGAGTTAGTACAATCTAAAGTTGGGTGTACTTTTTTGTGGGACATATGGTATATATGATACACACAGACAGTGCATGGAACAAGGAACTCTTCTGGGATAATTAAATCCACTATAGTCCGAATAAGTAATGGTAAATGACAAATACCATAGTTTTTCTTTTTCATGATGCTAGCCCGACGTGGGCAACGGGTCACTCGCAAAGAGGTCCCATAAATATAGCTTCCCTCACCAGCTATCTGCGAAGCAGACAGGATCCAGCTTTGGGACATGGATCTAGGGTTTAAAGCACCTAGCCATGCTACATTTAGAACCTCAATATAAGCAAAAGACTCGCTGCCTTCACGTCAGATTGAATGCATCAAAGAAAAAGAAAAAGGGGTAACTATTATATTTTTAGCCAAAAACCAAAACTTAAACCTCAACTGGCAGAATTGAGCGTCCACTTTTCAAGGCACATAACATGTCCGTTTCAAGATGGGAATGAACCCTAGATCCATGTCCCAAAGCTGGATCCTGTCTGCTTTGCAGATAGCTGGTGAGGGAAGCTATATTTATGGGACCTCTTTGCGAGTGACCCGTTGCCCACGTCGGGCTAGCATCATGAAAAAGAAAAACTATGGTATTTGTCATTTACCATTACTTATTCGGACTATAGTGGATTTAATTATCCCAGAAGAGTTCCTTGTTCCATGCACTGTCTGTGTGTATCATAAAAAACTCAGGGGACCATTCTGAGTTCATTCCCATCTTGAAACGGACATGTTATGTGCCTTGAAAAGTGGACGCTCAATTCTGCCAGTTGAGGTTTAAGTTTTGGTTTTTGGCTAAAAATATAATAGTTACCCCTTTTTCTTTTTCTTTGGTGCATTCAATCTGACGTGAAGGCAGCGAGTCTTTTGCTTATATTGAGGTTCTAAATGTAGCATGGCTAGGTGCTTTAAACCCTAGATCCATGTCCCAAAGCTGGATCCTGTCTGCTTTGCAGATAGCTGGTGAGGGAAGCTATATTTATGGGACCTCTTTGCGAGTGACCCGTTGCCCACGTCGGGCTAGCATCATGAAAAAGAAAAACTATGGTATTTGTCATTTACCATTACTTATTCGGACTATAGTGGATTTAATTATCCCAGAAGAGTTCCTTGTTCCATGCACTGTCTGTGTGTATCATAAAAAACTCAGGGGACCATTCTGAGTTCATTCCCATGGTATATATATATATATAATATATATATATAATCTTCATGTTCATTAGGGGTGCGTGTTATTTATTTTTGCTGATTAACGGGTGCGTGATCAAAAAAGTTTGGAGACCACTGCTCTACGTCTTATGACACAGCACCCACATTAGTTCCTTCTACAAATAAAACTGCGCCCTCTTGTTCCTGTTCAATTTCGGTCGTACCCTCCACAGCAGTAGAATCTCGTTCTGTAGAGAGTAACATAACATTCGAGCTGGTGCGCACCGCCACCCCTACCCCGGCCCTGACTAGAAACCGGTAAGTAGTCAGGATAGACCCGCGAACCATGTATAGCGAATGTGTTGAAAACAGGCTGCGGCGCGTAGTTGAGCGTATTTTGGAGTTTGCCCTTCAGAGCAGCGAAGGACGTGAAGTCAGGACGCGGCTGTCTTTCGGGTTCGGGTCAGATGACGGGGATGTAGATGACATTTGGGGAGTAATACCCTACAGGTGCTTGGCTGCTGTGGACATAGACTACATTTTGGGTTGTATAATGCAAGCCTCTCAAAGTAGTGTCGCCTTCAATATGGACAACTTCACGATAGATGTTGACCACGTGTTCCGTATTGCGGGACATACGGCCACACCTTATACTCTTAACTTCAATTCTCAGGCTATTTACAGAGAGCATATGAACTCTGAGCGTCATTGCGGCTTTATAGCAGTAGTCATATGTTTACTGAACTAAATGCATGGGGCAAAAAAATTTGGTTGCCGACGGTTGTGCATTAGGGCGGATCGAAAATGAGGTTTTTCAACTTTGTTTCGAAATTCAAATATGGCTAGTGCGGAAAATATGTGGGTGCTATAGATAATGACTGTGCATAAATATTAGTCCTGCGAAATTATATCTTCAGGTGCCACAAAGCCGTCGAAAAAAGTGAAATATAATGATTTTCTTATATTCTGCATTAGTACAATAACTGAAACTTACTTGTTATTATTATATATTAAGTGTTCCAATTACCAAAATAGTTACTGAATTACGCAGCTCTTAGTTTATTTAGACCAATGTTCTTTTGATTAATGATCTAAATAATCCAGAACTCACCACGAGGAGGTGGCTGCGTGTCGAGCTCCACCCATGCTCTCCCAACCACCCATCCTTGCGCATGTTTTTTTCTATTAACGTTTTATTTAAACTTTATATTCAGCTTTACTTTCGAATGATGGCATTTTTTTACGTGACTGAAGTGTTGATCTTATGAAGCCATCTCGCGCGTTCAATCCAAATACTTTTGATGATGCTTCAGTCACTAATTTTACCATTCTTTCTACTACTTGTGTATGACAAGGGAATTTCTCGAATGGAGGGGTACTCTTGTTTTCTATGAATTCTTCAATCTCATTTTCTGTCAGGTGTCTTGTCACAGGTGGTTCAGTGACAATGCATTTTTGCCAATTAATTAAATCAGTATAATCAGTAGCTTCAAATTGAATAACAGGTACTGTGAAACGCCTCACAACTTTTTCCTTGTTTGTTTGCCTTGCTTTCTTTATTCGCCTCCACGCTAATTCTCTTATGGCGCTGCGGTCATCATGAATCATTGATGCTAGAATATTTTCTGGATTTGCAAAAAATGCATTTCTTTGTATGACAGGGTTTACAATATCCTTTACTTCGTCATTCAGTGTTCTTGTTAGTTCAATAGTTTTGAAAACATGTTTTGAGCCATTGACAAAAGACGTACTTTGCTTAATAGAAAACCACATTGGGATGTAGACCTTCATTATAAAAGAAGCAATGTTCATGAGGTTCTCAGATGGACTTACAGTTGAAACATAGACGAAGCAAACGATTTGCTGTAGTCAGCCATCGTGAATGTGCCATTTTGCCTGGACTACGATGAGCAAGATCTGGAGAGCAATATCCCTTTGTTATGGCCTGATGAATATCAATTAGATATTTTTGGTCGGTGCTAAGATCTTCACAGTCTACAGTTGGTTCCTCAGCATCAATCCTTTCAAACTCGACAATAGGAAGACTTTCACAGTTCTCTAATTCCCTGCCAATAGGACCGGTGAATCCGCGGGGGCCAGATGTTTTTCCATCCAGCTTTGCAACTAAATGGCGTAATGGCAATTCATTGGCATGGAGCTGGCACACTAAATGTTGAACTGGCTTCTTCAGCTTCAATTCTATAAGCCTTATAACGCCTCCCTTTTCTCCAGTGTTGACTGCTGCACCATCGCATCCAATGGCAACAAGGTTTTCCAGGTTCATGTCATTATTTCCAATATACTCAAACATTCCTTTACATATTTCTTCAGCTGATCCAGAATTCACAGAATAATGGCCCAAATAATCTGAACCAGGTTCTCTCACTAAAGTGATATGTTCTTCTGTTACCTTCTTCTGATATACTTTGGACTCTTTTTTTCTTGGAAGAGTGTAGAATCTTTTCGACCATCAAAATAGATTCCTCTGATTGGGACCTGATTTTGATCTTTCATAATTTCTGATCTCTTCTTTTGTCTTTCTCTTCTGATTTTACTCCTATCCACTACTTCAGATGTATTGTCAATAGAAACTTCTCCAATATCTTGCAATACTGCACTAACAATGAATGCTGCAGCTCGATCTGAAACTGCAGTCCTGTCACAAGCAGTAGCCACTGAAGGTAGATTTGTAGTTTTCCTTTTCTTGAATAATTGTTCTTCAGGTTGTTCGAGCTTTCTCTTCCAGCTAACTGGCTCTGGAAATGTATCGTCTGATATTTCGCCAGATTCACTTTCACTATTTGATGTCGATGATGATAATTCAACATTTGTGTCCTGGAATTTCTCCTGTGAAGATTCTTTGGTGAGCCTCACAGCTTCTTTTTGCTTTCTTAGCAACGTAGATGCTTTTCTCTTTGAGAGTGTAATATCTACTCTATCAATAAACAGTTTTCTTTCACTCCTTTGATCTAAGAGGAACGTCACTTCTTCCTTTGGAACCGTTTTTTCTTTGGGACAAGAACATTGTGTTAGTACTTTGCACTTGTTCTAATATTTGAGATATTGAAGGATCTTTATTAGTATTCTGTTTCGAATCGTTTCTTACAAACAAGTAATATTTAAAAACTCCTTCGTATGTAGGAAGATTCCTGTGCCACAAATCTTCCCCCATACCAAACATGGGGCACTCAGTTGAGGCCCTGGTTGATTTTGCACAAACTCGAGACATTTTGAAAGTATACAAATCTGAAAAAGAAAGAGCTAATATCAATTATACGTTAATTTCAGTTAATAGTACATGGCAAACTTAGGGCAACACAATACAGAAATGCAAAATATATAAGAAATATAGTTTAGACTATCTGAGTAACGCCAGCAACAGAACACCCACCTGCTACGAGAGCGACAGCTACACTGAACCGAGGTACTCACGTGACAGCTGAGTGAGCTGACTATAGAAAACTGTTTTTAGAGAATAGAAACTTTTTTAAAGGTTGTCTGAGCTATTTTTATACAAGTGTGAATAAATTCTTGTCTATTGTGCATCGTGGACTCTTCTGTAATTATTGGTTAAAATCTGCTTTTTTCAATTTTTTTCAATATTGAAGGTCATTGTGGCACCTGAAGATATTAATGTTATGATTTTAAATTTATACCAGCTTATTTCCTCACTACTCCACATATTTTCCACACTAGCCAATTTGAAAATTCGAAAAATGAGTTTTTCACTCCGCCCTATTGTGCATCGTGCTCGCAAACTGGCCACAGATTGCAAGCTCGAGTTTGATTGCAATATGGGTCCTGAAGAGCTGAGAAGGGTGGAGCAGGAAATGAATGTTCAAATAGTCGTATTTGGAATGGATGATCGTCGTTGGACTGTGTATGTTTTTTTTAAGCTGTGTGAAAGACCGTTCAAGACCCCTACTTAATTTAGGGTTGTCAGGAACAACGTATCTCCCCATCCGCAATATAAAGGCTCTTTCCGCGATTTATGATAAAAGCCGAAAATATGGAAGGCATCATGATTTGTATAAGGGATGTTTCGAGTTTGCGGATGATATCGTGAAACATTGTAAGGATTGTCACATGGTATGTGAGCAGTGTAAAAGTTCCAAATGTGAAAGTCGTGTAGTTGAAGCCGAGAAGAGGGACTGTAATGTGTGTAGACACACATTTTTCAATAATAACTGCTTTGAGCTCCATAAGTCAATTGGCACTTGCAGGAAAATGAGAATCTGTGAATGTGGTAGTTTTTCCTTATAAATTTGTATGCTCCTCCTACAATTTTTCTTCTCTTTTTTATTTTCTTTATTTATTATTTTTTGTGACCTATATACGGGGTGTCAGGAAATGATTGCCCCCCCCCTGTAGAGCAAAAACTAGAAGAGATAGATAAAAACCGGTGAGACCACTTGAAAGAGCGTTAAAATCTGAATAAAAACCATTATATTCTATTCCTGTGATTTTAATTCTTACTAATTTTTTCCCCCACAGAAACCATGGCATCATCTATTTTGAACGATTCAGAGAAAAAGGAGTTCTTGACCGCATTCGAGCTGTCACATTTCGTGAAGCAAAGGAAGCTGGTGCAACTTTCATAACTCGACACTGGGTGGCTGAGAGATTAAAAAGATCAGAAGACTTTGTCAAAAGGAATTGGAATAAGAATCCTGAAGATTGTGAAACAGAATTTCGAGGAGGAAGACCGGAGAAATTATCTCAAGAATCGAAAGGCATTGTGCTTGCTGCATCACGGCGCCGAAAGAAGAGCTGCTCTGAGGTAGCGAAAGAGATACTTATCCGTCGTGGTAAGATAGTCAATCGGCAACGTGTGCATCAATTTCGAGTTCGCCAAGGCTTGAGTGCTTGGCATGAAATAGCTAAGCCACGGAAGAGTGATCTTAATATTGAAGATCGGCTATGGTTTTTTGATTATCTTGAGGAATGGACGGAAGACGATTTCCTTCACTTGGTTGTCAGCGATGAATTCTTCGTTTATGTCTCCAGAAAACCAAATTTTCAGAATGATCGGGTTTGGGCAACAACTCCTGATGAAGTCCCAGACGACCAAAAGTATCGAGAAATAGTAAAAAATCCAGCATGTATGGGTGTTTTCATTATGTTCTCTATTCGGAAGCTCATCTGGGTTATCAAAACAAGAGGAACCAGTTGGGATGGGCCTTATTTTCGAAATGTAATTTTAGCCCATGTAATTCCGTTTTTGAAAGACCCCGAGTGTGTTTTGGATGTTGAACAGGCAACCTTTCTTCACGACAAAGCCCCCTGTATGAAAGCACTTGCGACTCAACAACTGCTTAAGGACAATAACATTGAATTTTTCGGAAATAATGAATGGCCTGGCAATTCTCCCGATCTTAATGTCTGTGAGCATGTTGGATCCATCATGAAGGATCGGGCGGAGTCCTTAATGCTGGAACAACCCATTCAGAATCGGTATTCAACAGAAATTATGACTGCAAAGATCAACGAAGTCCTTGAAGAAATGAGTCATGATACCGATCTCTTTGAGACACTTCTGGGATCATACCCCCGTCGATTAATGGCCGTCAGAGCTGCAAATGGGGGCAACACCCGATATTAAAACAAGTGTTTTTTATTCAAAATTAAACGCTCTTTCGCGTGGTTTTGTCTGTTTTTTTCTATTCCTTTCAGTTTCTTCTGTACAGGGGGGAGCAATCATTTCCTGACACCATTTATAGTCTCGAACTTTTTATTTACTTCAATGTTCTTGAGGATGTCATTAGACGAAAGCGCTTGAGCACCATTCTGTGTTTCCTTTCCTTCGTGGTTCTTTTCATCATATATATGGGTGCCGGACAAAATCCCGAAAGCCGAAATCCCGAAAGCCGAAATCCCGAAAAGCCGAAATCCCGAAAAGCCGAAATCCCGAAAAGCCGAAATCCCGAAAAGCCGAAATCCCGAAAACCAAAATTAAGAAAACCAAAATTAAGAAAAATCAATATTAAGAAGAAACAAAATTAAGAAAAAACAAAATTAAGAGCAGCTTCTTTACTTTTTTTAAATTTTAGACCCTAGCCTTTGTAAAGGTTTTAGAGATGTTCGAAATATACTAAAAATCTAGGCTAGCCAAACCTAACCTACGATACGCCACATATTTAGGCCTAGAAAATTTAAGATTCAGCAAATCACTGAATTTATATAAATATAGTCTAAAATGCGGGAATCTGTAAGATATCTCCAACCTAACCTACCCTAACCCAAACAGGTCTGAAAAGTTTAATAAATCCTACTTGTTTCTACGTTTACCCCCCCCCCCCCCATTTCCAACCAAAGTCTTTAACACGTTGCGTGATCCCTTATCTTTTAAAAAAGTTGTAGTTTCGGGATTTTTGTTTTTCTTAATTTTTGTTTTTCTTAATTTTTTTTCTTAATTTTGTTTTTTCTTAATTTTGTTTTTTCTTAATTTTGTTTTTTCTTAATTTTTGTTTTTTCTTAATTTTGTTTTTTCTTAATTTTGTTTTTTCTTAATTTTTTTTTCTTAATTTTGTTTTTTCTTAATTTTAGTTTTTCTTAATTTTGGTTTCTCTTAATTTTGGTTTCTCTTAATTTTGGTTTCTCTTAATTTTGGTTTTTCGGGATTTCAGCTTTCGGGATTTCGGCTTTTCGGGATTTCGGCTTTTCGGGATTTCGGCTTTCGGGATTATGACCCAGACCCCATATATATATATAGGGTGAACCAAATGTAGGTGGACAGTAAATGATAACGTTTATTTTGAGAATACATATTAATTTTTTTGTATACTATAATACAAAATAAAATTTAAATAAATTTAGTTATAATATTTAATATAATAAAACACAAACACCATAGTTATAATGAACACCATAGTTATAATATAATATAACACAAACCGTATTCAACCTACTGTCCACCTACTTTTGGTTCACCGTGTATATATATATTATATATATATATATATATATATATATATATATATATATAATATTTTAGGAGAAATCCAATGACAAGGAGGAATGTAAATGCCATGAAAAGTCTTCTTTAATGTGCAACGTTTCGAGCAATACGCTCATCATCAGGCTAGATAATAACAATATGAAATTAGAATCAATAAATAAATGTGAACAAGACAAAATAATTCTATAAAAAGACTAAAAGAAGAGGTTAAATTCAATGTTATAAAAATTTACATATAAAATTACAAGAATTTTAAAAGCTATTTTTAAATTACATATAGTAAATTTGAAATTAGTACACTGGAATAATTAACACTAATACAATGGAATAATTAACACTACGAACCTTTCAATGCTGGTTCCGAGGCACGAGTAATTTAAAACAAAACAAAACAGGAAACAAGCTATGGGTTGGGCGGTTGGAGTTATAAGTTAGGGGAGGGGGGATTATAAAAATTGGGGAGGGGAGTTGGGGAGGGGGGTTTATACAAAATTTTAGAGGACAGCTGAGGAATCCACGTTTAGAGAAGGGGTCAATGTTTTAATATAAAGAGATTCCAAAATTCTAAGTGAGTTAGGACAAGAATTACAACCGAGAATTTTAAAATTATCTAAAGTGACATCAGTTTTACATTTTATACTGTGTTCCCGAATACTGGAGGCTTCTTTTTTATTTAAATTTTACCTGTTCGGCAACTTATTCCCATATGCGAATAAAATCTAGTCCTGAGGGAGCGCACGGTGCTGCCAATGTAAGTACCAAGGAGACACCTTGGGCAGGTAAATAAATATACAACACCGCTACGCAACGAATCAGGAGTTCGATCCTTCGCTGAGAAAAAGCTACCTAAAGACATTTTGTTAATAAATATAATGCGAAAATCAGTATGATAGAAAAATTTTCTTAACAACTTTGTAAATTTAAGTTTAAATTCTTTATTCATGGGACCCATTTCAGGTACCAGGAAAAGTGGGTTTCCTGTAAACTGATGTAGTAATAGAATCACCTTTTTTCGAAATTAAAAGATCTAAAAAGGGAAGGGAGCCATTTTTCTCAGTTTCCATTGTATAAGTTATATTGGGGTGCAGAGAATTTAAGAAGTTAAAAAATTGTTGCGCTTGTACAGCATTATCAAAAACAGCTATCGAGTCATCAACGAAGCGTCATCAGACTCGCATAATAAGTCGCTTGAGCATCATATAATTACCCTTAAAAATACCCTTTCGTTGTTGGATTATTTATTAATAATTTCTCTTGTACAACGTGAACTTGAAAAGTTTCATTCTACCATTTCTGAAACTCATGAACGTAAGTTAAAGGCCCTGGGCCTGAATTCACTTAATTTTTTCAATTCTGATAAAGTAATTTCGAATTTTTCTAGTTACACCCTATCCCTCGGGAAAGGTTTTTATTCTCACTTGGCTTGCAATTTAAGCTTCCGTTATTTCAAATATATAAGCCTTCGTTTTTTCTTTACTTTGAAAAAATTTTTAATGGCTTGAAAAATGTTCCCCATGTCGGTGATTTCAATAATTTTAAATGTCAGTTTGCTAATTTAACTCATGAATTTTTCACAAACTTAGAAACTTAAATTTAAATCTTTCATATTTAAGAAGAGTGACTTGCAGGTTATTAGAATTTGGCAAAGAACCAGGAGATTGTTGTGACTAGACCGGACAAGGGCAACGGAGTTGTTATTTGAATAAATCTGATTACAAATAAAACTAATGAAATCCTAAGTGATGTTAGCAAATTCAAACAATTCTTGAACCCGTCAATAAGTCATTTTAAGGTTGGAAGACCAAGTTAATAGATTTTTGTCACGATTAAAGTCTTAAAGATAATAAAAAATGATACTTACTCTCAGTTGTTCGTATCTGGTTCTGATCTTGCTCAATTATACTGTTTGCCTAAAATCCATAAAGTTGGAACACCTCTCCGTCCTATTTTAGCTTCGTATAACTTACCTACCTTTCAATTGTCAAATTTGTTGTTGGTCTCCTGTCACCTTTTGCGAAAAATGCTTATACTAAATAACTCTTATGAATTTCAAAAAGATCTTCTTAGTAAGAATTTCGATTCAAAAAAGTTTTTTGTCAGTTTTGATGTAAAGTCGCTTTTCACGAATGTACCTGTATCAGAAACTATTGCCATTATTTTAGATAGGGTTTTTAGCTCTGATGATAGTTTTCATGGTTTTTCATGGTCTTATTTTAAGGAACTTTTAGAATTGGTTTTTAAGCAATGTTATTTTACTTTCAATAATAAGGTTTACCAACAAATTGATGGTGTTGGGATGGGATCACCCGTCGGACCTCTATCAGCTGATTTTTTTATGACTCATTTAGAAAGTGTAATTTTTAGACAATCTCCCACCCATTGTAAACCAATTTTCTATCGACGCTTCGTTGATGACTCGATAGCTGTTTTTGATAATGCTGTACAAGCGCAACAATTTTTTAACTTCTTAAATTCTCTGCACCCCAATATAACTTATACAATGGAAACTGAGAAAAATGGCTCCCTTCCCTTTTTAGATCTTTTAATTTCAAAAAAGGTGATCTATTACTACATCAGTTTACAGGAAACCCACTTTTACTGGTTTGGGCATGAATTTCTTTAGTTTTACCGATTTTAACTATAGATGTCGTGTATTAAAACTCTCTTGTTTCAGAGGATATAATTTGACTCTAGTTTTACCTTACTAAACGATGAATTTAATAATTTAAGATCATATTTTACCAATAATAGTTTTCCTGTTCAATATGTAGATAAACTAATAAGATCTTTCTTAAATAATGTTTATAGCCCTCAACTTTCCTGTATTTCAGTGCCTAAAGATATAAAATATTTCCTGGTACCTGAAATGGGTCCCATGAATAAAGAATTTAAACTTAAATTTACAAAGTTGTTAAGAAAATTTTTCTATCAACTGATTTTCGCATTATATTTATTAACAAAATGTCTTTAGGTAGCTTTTTCTCAGCGAAGGATCGAACTCCTGATTCGTTTGCGTAGCGGTGTTGTATATTTATTTACCTGCCCAAGGTGTCTCCTTGGTACTTACATTGGCAGCACCGTGCGCTCCCTCAGGACTAGATTTTATTCGCATATGGGAATAAGTTGCCGAACAGTAAAATTTTAAATAAAAAGAAGCCTCCAGTATTCGGGAACACAGTATAAAATGTAAAACTGATGTCACTTTAGATAATTTTAAAATTCTCGGTTGTAATTCTTGTCCTAACTCACTTAGAATTTGGAATCTCTTTATATTAAAACATTGACCCCTTCTCTAAACGTGGATTCCTCAGCTGTCCCTCTAAATTTTGTATAAACCCCCCTCCCCAACTCCCCTCCCCCTCCCCAATTTTTTATAATCCCCCTCCCTAACTTATAACTCCAACCGCCCAACCCATAGCTTGTTTCCTGTTTTGTTTTGTTTTAAATTACTCGTGCCTCGGAACCAGCATTGAAAGGTTCGTAGTGTTAATTATTCCATTGATTAGTGTTAATTATTCCTGTGTACTAATTTCAAATTTACTATATGTAATTTAAAAATAGCTTTTAAAATTCTTGTAATTTTATATGTAAATTTTTATAACTTTGAATTTAACCCTCTTCTTTTAGCTTTTTATAGAAATTATTTTGTCTTGTTCACATTTATTTATTGATTCTAATTTCATATTGTTATTATCTAGCCTGATGATGAGCGTATTGCTCGAAACGTTGCGCATTAAAGAAGACTTTTCATGGCATTTACATTCATCCTTGTCATTGGATTTCTCCTAAATATTAAATTGAAGCTTTGTAGAAGCAAACCGCATGACTATATATATATATATATATTAGGGTGGCAATAAAAAATGAAGTTGCAAAATTTAAAATGTGCGGGTGCTCATTTTATTCGGTTTATTGAAAAAACAAATTCTGCCAAATTTCAAGTTCCTAATCTTATTTTAAGTGGTGGTACAAGACACAAAGAACTTTGTGCTCTAGGCTATTGGAAACGAGTGTTCGAGTGACCTTCAAAGTTATACAAAACAAAAAACTGAAAAGAACGATTCTGATAAGACTCAAACAACCTCAAATAGGACTGCAATAGCTTGTAGTGATCTGATAGATTACATTTATGCCTAATTTTTCTGGCTTCGAATGAACGTGGATTTATTGGCATCAGGGAACATCTTCCGGTGCTGCTCCACAACCTGAAGAAAGTATTGCTGTTGATCCTCCTGTGTGTTCAGCACAGCGTTAAAATCTTTCATTCGGGCAACTCCTCTTTCTGCGGGATCATTGACAACACTGATGGCAGAGACGCGCTGTTTCGCTTGTTGAAAATCTTCATCTTCCCACTGCTCCGGATCCTTGGAAAGGAAGGATGTAGGAAGCTGGAGCAGGTGGAAGAAGGCCAATGTGTTCTTCGTGACAAAGGCTGCCAAAGAAGATGTTCAGCATCTCCCACATCAATTGTCACACGAGGCGAAGGACTCTTCCTTTCTTCATTTTTGAGCGCCTCAACCATGCCTCTTTTCACCGCGCTGCTGAGATATTCATCAAAAAAGGCCAAAGCGACCAACTTTTCACTTAAGTACCAAAGATGGCTAGTGATCCCTTTCAAAGCGGCCTCTGCCACGCGTCGGTTACTTGTCTGTACTGCACCAGCTTTTGTATCAGCTCCAAGTCCAACCACGGAGCATATCTGGCTACCGGGGCATTGAACCAAACTTTAACGTAAATCTCTGCAACAAAGAGGCAGAAGTTAGTAACACCCTGGAGCTCCTGGTCCGTGAGTTTCCCCAAGTTCCGCAACTGGTGACGGTACAAGAAGATCTTAAATGCATAGATGCATTTTGCCATCCACCGTGCCCTGTGGAGGGCACCCGGAGTTTGAATATGATTTCCCCATGGTAGATTTATTCCGAGAAATAGCAGTACGAGTTCCAGGAATTCACGGTAATCATCGCGAGGCTGCTGAGATCTCAACTGTTCGTGCACAAACTCTGCAACTTTCTCCTTGAATGCGTGCATCCGATCTGCCACCTCACGGTCTCCCTCAGCAGAAAAACGAATCCTTTACAATCTTTGGCCACACCTCCGCCAATCTTTGAAAGAGCTTGATTTGGTCCCTAAGAGCATGCTACTAAGGCTTCGAAAACTTTTTCGAGAACTATTTCCGCGATGTGGTGACGACAAGCAAGATTGAGAAGTTTCTTCCCGAGCTTCTGCTCGAGGAATTGACAAGCGCCATTCAAGTGACCGGTGTTACATGATGTCGTGTCAAAAGACATGGCTACGATCCCGGGAGATAACTGCCAGTCTTCCAGCATGTCATGCACTGCTGTTGCCTGCGCCAGACCTGTTGATGATGGCAGCTTTGGTACCCCCAACAGCTTCATCACACCTTCTCCTGAAACCAGGACTGGAAGGCGGTCGACCTTCTCTTTGTTTGTAAGGTCTGGAAGGAGCTTGCCATCCCAATGAACTGTTAATGGTACCGTGGGGGAAAAGCACCTTCTCAGCTCGTCCGCGATGTCTTGGCGGAATTTCATTCGAGCTAGTCGGATTGTGTCTCGATTCAATGCGTAGTGCTCCATACTTTGTCCAGCAGCTGCTAAGGTATTGGCCACAACATGGACTGCCCGGCAATTGGATATCTTTGTGCAGTCCAACGCTTGCGCCAGTTCTTGAGTAACAATCTGATTTAACCCTCTTGATCTTTTCCTCTTGGGAGTGGCAGATGACGCGCCTCCTATTGCTCCGACATTCACCTCATCTTCCTTGTCAGTATCCTCGTTTGTAGAACTGCTGCTCGACTCCAAAACCACGGACCTGTCCATCTTCTGGAGTTCATTCAGGTTCCTTCGTTTCCTTTTCTCTTGCTCACGCTGCCGTGTCATTTTGTTCTCCTCTTGTCTAATATACTTCTGATCAACAAGTCCTATAGTTCCTCGACGACCAGGCTCACGCTGCGCAAGAAGAAACTGCTTGTCTTCTTTATTTTTGATGATTTTGAGCGCATCACCGTGAGCGCAATCGAACAGGCCTTTCAGACCTTCTAGAAAGACCTTCTCCTTGTCCATCTGGGTTTTGGTACGCCTCGCTCGTAATTTCTTTAAGCTTCTCCACTCAGAATGGAGGTTCTCCAGCTTGTCCTGTGCCCGGTGCGTAGCTTGAGTCGGAAGACTTGCATTCTTCCACATCTGTTCAACCTCTATCATCACCAGTCGGCTACTTTCTCCGACAGGTGAAAGAACAAGAATCGTTCCAGGACCTGCCGCTTGGACGGCAATTTGGCTCCTGTAAGGGCATATGAGTTGGGAGAAGTCTCCAGTAGCCATAAAACATTATTCTTTCTTAGAGTAGTCACCATTTTTCATCTACATGCAAAGTATACAAAATAGAGAATTAGTAAGTGACAATGGTGGAAACTTTGTTACTCTTGTACCACCCCCTAATGTTTATCAAAAGTCCTAAAAATTTGCCTGAGTGATTTTCTTCAGGAACTGCATCAAACGCGCCACCGCACTCGCTCCTCCAGGCAACTTGGATTTTTACCTCTATTGGCTATTGCCACCCTAATATATATATATAAAGAAACGGCATACATATTAAAATGTACATATTGAAAGCAATGAGAAAGAGTATATGTATATACACAAATCTCTTTCAGTATATCCTGACATATCATGACCGAATAGGTAACGTAGTGGCTCTGAGAATTCGAATCTTCCGTGGCATTGGTTCGAATCTCAACGAAGTTAAGAGTAAATTTATTTCTAATGTATTTAATCTTAAAACATAGGTCGCTATTAGTATGTTGTTCTGATTTACATAAAATTGAAATGCATGTAATACACTCGGTTTATGAAAATAAACTGAAATGGTATATTTAATTGTCATTTCCTCTAATAGATGGCGCCATCTACTTTGATTAAATTATTTTCAAGGAATCAGTTCCCCGAAAAGTATTTCATCAAGCATCGAAATTTGATGAAAATACTGTGGATGTTTCCCATTTGGGGGCTAGCGGCGAATTTTAATGAAAATCGGTATACTAATGTAGTTTCTGTCACTGATTTAAAAAAATAACTTTCTTTTTTTGGAGAAATGAAAAACAGACATGTTAGAGCACTTTAAATAATTTGTGTTTTTAACGAAAATATCATGACTTAACCTAACCAATCATCAAGGGCGTACAGTTGACCTAACCGGGCATTCAAATGACCTACCTGGACATTAATTCTTGATTTTTTTTCTGCTACTTTTACAGATCTGCTGGGATCCTTCAAAACACGTATTCTTCGTAAAGTTGTACTTTTTACCGTTTGACCGACGCTTTTGGCAACGAAAGAACTGGGTATTTTTATCAAAGGAACACACTTTCTCACACTTAGAGCACTTTTTCATAAACAGTAGCAGTTTGTGACTCTGGCTAAATTTAACACAATCCTCTGTAACTAGTTTAAGCTAGTTAAAACACATATTAATTATTTAAAGTGCTCTAACATGTTTGTTTTTCATTTCTCCAAAAAAGAAAGTTATTTTTGAAATCAATGCCCAAAACTACATTAGTATACCGATTTTCATTAAAATTCGCTGCTAGCCCACAAACGGAAAAGATCCAATACTGTCATCACTTGAGGTTACTTGTTCAATGAAAGAATTTCCTACATCTTGATGAAAATTCTAGTCTCAGTGTACATGTTAAAAGCTGCCGCTAAATATTTTTGGTTTTTTAACTTTGATTTTTTAACGTCGTGTTTTTTGTGTGTTATTCTTGTCCTGTTCTTTTTAAGGCTTATTATTATGTATACCAAAACGATTTGCCTCTTTACAGGATGCATTTTTCAGACTAGTATAGTTTTTCCATAAAGTACTTTCCATATGGTTTACATGTATGATTTAAATTAAATTATGTATCTCCTTAATGATTACAAAGAGAACATTGTGTGTGAACTTTAAGGTTGGAAGGTTGGGACCTTGCCATTAATATCTTCCCAAGCAGCACACTTACATCGACATAATGATGAAGAAATATCGATGACTCAACCCTTTTATTACTGAAACGATAGTATTGGAAACGATATTTTGGAAAGGCTGACGGTATTTTATTTCATCAACATACTGTATTGTTGCATCAGAAGCACATCAGTATTAATTTGTGAACTGTCACAAATATCAACCACATTTCAACGATATCAACCCTGTATTAATAGTCAATCGATCAACCGTGCTATTTGGGTTACTATTAACACCTTACCATTAATCTCCCAGTAGCTCAGTGGTCTTGGTGTCGAGGCCTGGGCGTTGAGGCCCACCCCACCCAGAGCAGAAATGAGTTTCCACGCAGGCCTTATCATTAAACACATATAGTTTTAAACAATCGTAAACAGCAATGTATTTTTTGTCATTATCTACCACAACATAATTAGGGACGACCAGTGGTCTTTTATATACTTCATTTTTAAAACAAATATATCACTACATTTGTCAGTGACTCTATTTAAAGATATATCACATTTCCATATAATTTATGAAAGGAAACAAGTTAAAGCTAAAAAGCAAACAGAAATTTCTTCGCAGAATTTGGTCTTCGATCAGGCTACACAACGGTCACTGAAACCTTTCTTACGCTCTGAGGTGAGGGTAAAAATATTCAATATTGAAATTCCGGACAAAGAGTATCACGTGACATCAACTGAATTTAAGTTTTTCGAAGCTTGCCATAAACATGTTGACCTTTTCTATACCAGTTATGTAGAGTCTTATTTATGAATCATTCACGATGCTAGAATATTCATTATTATTGTTATTATTATTCATTATTATTAATATAGATAAATATAAAACGTTGCATATCGGTAGAAACAATGTTAAAGAATGCAAAAAACTTCACTTTTTTACGTGAAGGTCAAAATATGAGAATAAAAACCCACTCTAATAGACAGAGTTTATTTCCACGACAGTTTCGACGCCCACTGGCATCCTCCTCGGGTGGATACAGAAACACAAATGAAACAAATGTAATAATGGAAGTAATTAATGTGGAAATAAATATATGCAGTAATTATGTCAAAACATTAGGATCTGTATGTATAGAACAAGAAGATATTTTTAATTTGTGGAAATGTAGTTATAAGCTGACCCTGTAATAAAATGCCCTTCTGGTTTCGGGAGAACGATATCTAACCTAGGTGCGAATTTCTCAATGGTCTCTGGATTATTTCCTAATCGCCTTTTTTCATTCGTTTTTCGGTTTATAATTTCTGTATAATAAACAACAATGTAATAACCAATGTAATAATAAATTTATAATTTCTGTAATTAATAATTATGCAATATTAAATGTAATAAATTTAATTATAAATGTAATAATTATGTAAAAATAATAGAATCTGTATGTTTAGAACAGGAAGATAGTTTTAAAAATTTGTGCGAATGTACTTAATGAAAATGCCCCTCCTGTCTCGAGAGAATGGAATCCAACCTAGGTGCGAATTTCTTAACGGTCGATCCCTGAACTGTTTTTTCCCTCTTGTTTTGTTTCATTTGTGTTTCTGTATCCACCCGAGGAGGATGCCAGTGGGCGTCGAAACTGTCGTGGAAATAAACTCTGTCTATTAGAGTGGGTTTTTATTCTCAAATGTTAAAGAAATGTATTCTATGCGCGACAAGACATTAACAAGTGTTACGGAAGAGAAAGATTTTGGTATTATTGTTGCCGACACCCTTAAACCGAGTAAGCAATGTATCAAAGCGGTTAGAAAAGTAAATAGAACCGTACGATTTACTGGTAGATCATTTGAATTTAAGTCGGATAAAACAATGCTAACATTATATAATTCCTTAGTACGCCTCCACCTGGAATACTGCGTTCAGTTCTGATCCCCATATTTACGATAGAACATAGACAAAATAGAGAGAGTACAGCGACGGGCTACTAATATGATTCCTAGACTTAGAGACAAATCATACGCTGCCCGTTTAGAAACGTTAAATTTATTCTCACTTGCATAATGGCGTATTCAAGGAGATTTAATCTAGGTGTCTAAAATGATTAACGGTTTTGATAATGTCCATGCCGAAAAATATTCACCTTCAGAAATGCAGATAAAACTCAAATTAGCGGGTAAACATAATTCTAATGAAGCTAAACATTTTTTCTTCAAGCGTATACTTAATTTGTAGAATGGATTGCCAACCAGAGTAGTTCAAAGTAATTCGGTCGATTCCTTTAAAAAGAGACGAGATGCTTAGCTTGCCATAAACTCCGAGTTAGAAGCACTTGTTAGCGAATAAAAGTATTGTATAATTTTCACTCGGATTTCCTCCTCTTTACTTTAAAATTTTGACTTTAGCTTTAAATTTCTTTCCTTCCTTTCAACCTCCCTTCTTTGCTTTGCTTTAAAACTTTCACTTATCTTTAAATTTTCTTATATATTTTGACCCTCCTTCTTAAACAGACAGCCTCGCCCTCGTGGGGACCAGCCGATCTGTTGCTGTTTGGTGTCCTTTGTATTTCTTTGTATTATTATTATTATTATTATTGTTATTATTATTATTATTATTATTATTAATGAAAGTAATATGTAAGACTAAGTCTACGTTTTATTCTTCAAGTCGTAACAGTCGTAAGAGAACAAAAATAAGGAAGTAAAGAAAACGTTGCCGAAACAGAAACTAATATGATATAATGGTAGAATGGTAGCCCGACCAACCAACCTATTCGCATTTTATTTTAAATTAATTAATTACATTTCTTTAAATCTTATGCCATAAGCATAAATACTGTACTACCACATGACATTAGATAATCGAAATATAAAGTATTTCTCTCATTACAATATGAAATTAATAGAATAATTACGGTGTAGTGCATCTCTTAAATTTTAAATTTTTTTTAGAAAATGGAGTCTATTTTTTAAAATGGTCAAGAAATTACTCTTATTTAGAGTAAAGAAACGTATTTGACATTCGTTGTGAAAATACTTTATATAATTTAGTTTAGCAGTTATAATTCATAATAAACGAAAAATAATAGAGCATTTATACTTTATTAATGAATTTTTCACGTACAACAAATCATTCGTGAGAAATTTACCGTACACAGTGGTATGAGAAATGTAATTTCATTGTCGCATAACCTATCTAAATTTATTTGAAATCAGCTTCTAATTTGCTTTCTCCGTGTCCAGAATTCAAAAAAATTTGAGGGATGAGATCGTCAGCTGATCGAGTCGGTTAACTGTCATTTTCAGAAGTGAACGAGGGCATTCCTTTTTATTTTATTTACAAATTATCGGAAAGTGTAGGTGTGCCTCTAAATAATTTGGGTTTAAGTATGTACTACAATGTGTACTGTGTGGACTTATTTCACTAAAATGTTAAATTATTATATAATAATAAAGTGACAAGAGAAAATATTGAAGTTGGTGGTGACAATTCTTGAGTATCGCTGAATAGGACAAACGAAATTTCGTTCAGACGGACGTCCCTACACAACATTGTTCACAGAAGTAAAAACGTTACATTTATTTTGTCACCATACAAACTTATTTTCAAAGATTTTTCAAGGTGCGACAATTTTTTTTAAACTTACAAAAAGAACTTTTTGAATCATTGCCTGTCGTCTCTTTTCTCCCTTTTTTATTCTAAAGGAAACATCAATGGATCCATATGAATTATGTTATTCAGATATACTTGCAATCTAAACTATTTATTTGCCTCAGACAAAAATTATTATTATTATTATTATTATTGAGAGTAAATATTTTTGGGCCTCTTTTTAATTTTATTTTTTCGCTGAATTAATTTCTGCAATTGTCATTTCGGAAAAAATTTGCCAAGAAAAATATTTCTTAAAAAAATATTTCTTAAAAGTACAAAAAATAATTGGTAATATTGTTTCCCTTTGGATATTTTATTATTCTTTATTATATTATTTTAATATTTTTGGTAGCAATAATAAAAGTTCAAAAACAGAAACAAATCATTACCGATTAGTATTGTTTTATGTTTTTTAGGAGTTGCGTCGTGGTCAGTATCGTAACACCGCCTCCTGTCGATCAGCGAAGTTAAGCGACATTGAAACTGCATTGTAGTTGGATAGGAGATTATACTTCGTGTTTAGAGTATGTAGCGACCCGTGGCTCAGAACCAACGTAAAGCCGTAAGTCCCCTCCGTCATATGGCCTTAGATGTTGAGAAGGCGATTAAACAACCATATCATTACATTAGTTAGGTTCTTTTACAAATTTTAGGTTTCGAGATATTTTTTTTCTGAAACTGTACCCAATTACATTGAATCTTTTCTCTCTGCCTTAATAATTGGTTATAATATTCTGATATAATTCCTATATAGATGTATACATGCAGCCCCCCCCCACAATGTATATATATATATATATATATATATATATATATATATATATCTTGGTTTTATTTGTTCGTGTAGGTCTATTACTGTTCTCTGATTCAGTGTTCTGTGTTTCAGGATATGAGAAAAAAAAATCCTAAGTAAGGGCATGCGAGTTTCTTTTATGCAAACATTTTATGTACGTGTATTTATTTAAAAGTTACACGCATTTATTTGAAAATGTGACACAATAAAACTGAGTTTTTGATTATATTTATACTCTATGAAAGCGTTCGTAATATACAGCTTTTGTGTTCAGTTTATTTGCTCGACAATCAACAAAAATTCTTACTTGAGTATAACAAAGGATTTTGTTCTTATTGTGAAGATAAGACTACCAGTTTATGTTTGGATAAATAAAAATAGTTTACATTACTCAGTTTTATTATGGTAAAATATTGCTGAAAATAGCACGAAATTAATTTAAAATAGTTTAAACGCATAATTTGTTCTTATAAAAATTTATTATTGGTTTCAGAAAGTGACGAACGTATTTTGTGTTATATGAACCCGCGAATCAAGTTTGAGTCTCACAGATATCCAATTTCCATTTTTTCCTTTCTTTCATCTCATAAAATGCAATTATTGCAATAAAAAACATTTATAAGTAAAGATGCTATTACAAAAAGCATTTTGAAATTGTTTAGACATACAATGTTAACTCATACAGCTATTTTCAGTCATAAAGTTGAAAAGGCGGTTTTAAATATTAATCTTAGAGGAAATTCTCTTTTTAAGAATTAAAATAAAATTCTAAATTTCTCGAACGACTGAGGCTCACCGAAAGGGGACTGAACCACCTAAATCAATTTACATGATGTATTTCAAGGAAAAACATAAATAACTGACCCTTAAAAGAGTTAAAAAGAATCCAGTTTATTTTCATTCCAGAGGAATCCCGTTGCAGAATAAGATGGCCTGAAAGGGGGAACCTGCTTCACGCTTTGAACTTAGACAAACGGCCGGCGATGAATATTAATTTTCACGCATTATAGTTAAAGGCCAATCCAGAGCGTCTCAATGATCATTAATTAAAAGATATTTCGAAGAATTCATAGTTTGAAACATTATTTCTCCCATTTCGAGTATGAATTCATCTTTAGCATCAAATACACCAGATTTATAAAATATTTCCGTTGTTGTGATAACGAAGTTTTCTTCCAAAATGATTTCCGTTTTGGTTTTTCACTTCAAGTAAATGTATTTCAGTGAGAAAGCATCTTTCCCAAAGAGGGATATGATGC
Organism: Bathynomus jamesi; assembly: GCA_023014485.1. Lineage (NCBI taxonomy): Eukaryota > Metazoa > Arthropoda > Malacostraca > Isopoda > Cirolanidae > Bathynomus > Bathynomus jamesi. The sequence goes on from JAJOZX010001484.1 coordinate 758,722, forward strand.
AGTAAACTAGAATACACTCACGACACAAGTATGGACCTGTTTCAGACGATGATCGCAAATGTTACATGCAATTACAGGCCCATGGTTATGCACGACATTACGACATTACGACATTACAATGTTCCACCCCTATGCAACCCCCACCCCAGGTACAAATCATCCTTCCCATTCCCTTTACCCTTTTAGTTTCCATAGCAATATATATATATATATATATATACATATATATACATATATATATATATATATATATATATATATATATATATATATATATATATATATATATATATATATATATACTGTATATATATCAGGGTGTCACAAAAAAATGTACTCACACTTTGAATGACAATAAATGCAGTGTTTATTGACATAGATACAAGTCTAATAGGTTAAATTAAAGAACATTACATTAAATTAAAGAAAATTAAATGAAATTAAAGAAAAGTTTAGTCTTTTCCCCCTAGTCTAGTCTACTCATTCCTGCGTGTTCGCAAATGTTCAAACTGATGACCACCATTTTCCAGACACAGCTGATAACGCGGACCAATGGATTCGATAACATTACGAATCATTTCATTTGGAATTGCGAGACATTGTCTTTCAATTTCCTCTTTCAACTCATCGACTGTCGCAGGTTTTGCGGCGTAAACCTTATCTTTCACATATCCCCATAAAAAAAAGTCCATTGGTGTGAGGTCTGGTGAACGTGCAGGGAATTCAACGCAACCTCTGCGCCCAATCCATGTGTTCGGATGAGTTGCATCGAGATAGGCCCTTACATCACGATGGTAGTGGGGAGGTGCTCCATCTTGCTGGAAGTAACGCTCTTCGTCACCAAACATCTCTTCAATGCATGGACCGACGGATTCCTGCAGTAAGTTTAGGTAAACGGCACCAGTGACAGTTTGGTCAAAAAAGAATGGTCCTACGATGCCCAATGCTGATATCCCACACCACACTGTAACCCCTGGTAAGTTCAAATGTTGTTCCAAAGTAACATGCGGATTTTGAGGAGCCCAGTAGGTGCAATTATGTCGATTAATTGAGCCATTTAACTTAAAGGAGGCCTCATCGCTCCAGACAATTTTGTCTGGAAACGCTGTATCTTCCGCGCTTTTGTCCAGGTACCATTCATAAAATCCAACTCTCCGGTCAGGATCATCTTCATTGAGAGCGTGGATTAATGTTGGAATGTAACTTTTCCAATGGACTCGTTTCAAAATGCGATGGACGCTCGATTTTGGGATTCCTATCTCACGAGCCGATTGTCGTATGGATTTCTTTGGGGATCGGAGGAGGGTTTCCAGCAGTTGTTCTTCTCTTGCGGGGCTGGTGGATGTCCGTGGTCTTCCAGAACGTTGCTTGTGGACGTCCTGAACAGTTCCATCTGCTTCAAACTTATCTCTGATACGAGCAATGGTGCGTCACGTTGGTGGATCTCTGTGAAACTGTCTTCTAAATTGTCTTTGCACTTCCGTGACGTTTTCGTACTTCCAGTAGCACTTTATGACAAATTTTCTTTCTTCAAAAGTTAGTCGTACGTCTGCCATTATATTCACGTTAGTATGGCCTGAAACAAATAAAATTATATGAGTAAAGGGCTGTCTAAGAGTGAGTACATTTTTTTGGGACACCCGTATATATATATATATAATATATATATATACTGTATATACACCACTCATTGCTAATTCAACAACCACAATGGTACCAAAGGCCACATCCCCATTATTCTCAAATGCAACGGCCCACCCAATAACACCGAACAGAAACCGTCAAAGTCGTCAAGATTATGAACCCTGTAAATTTAATATACACAAATATACAAGGCCTGTACACTGACCATACAGACTGCAAATTACATTACCTACAAAATATAGCTCAAGACATCGACACAAATATCATATGCCAAGCAGAAACACAGTTGCATAAATGCGATAAAAGCTGTGAAAATTGCATTGAAGACACGGAAATAGCAATAAAAGACTAAAACATATACAGAGCAGATAGATTTGTAGAAAAGGAGGAGGATGTTGCATTTACATGAAAAATGCATACACATGTGAAGTGAAGGTAAGCAAATCAAACACCACCATCGAAATTCTTAGTTTAGAAGTACATGCACTGCACCTAATCATTATGAACATGTACAGACCACAAAACGACACAAAAAGTGAATTCTAAGTCTTACAAATAAAATAGAAAACATGCTAAATTCACTCAAAACCCCAGCACCAAATATTTTAATTTGTGAGGGTTTTAACTTTTCATTCAAAACATGGAAGAAAAATGACGAAGTTATAAATGTTGAGAAGTTCCATGGCAACATTACAAAAGATGATAGAATCCAGGCAATAATTCTACTAGATATTATGGAACATTATACATTTACCCAGAAAATTTGTGAAGGATTAGAAAAGAGAACGTTTTGGATTTAATTTTGGCAAATAACAAAGATACAATAATAAATAAACAAAAAGGTAAAGCACATAAGTTTCTCTGACCACAGACTAATCGACATACGAATAAAGTTAGCAACCAGAGGGCCTAAAACGGATCTCAGAGAGTCAGGAGGAATATTCGAAAGTTTAAATATGAATCCAAAGAAAGTAAATTGGGAGTTGCTACTTCAGGAGAAGACTCCACAAGAAATGTTATCTACAGAAGAAAAAGAAACTAAATCTATATTGCTGGAACATGTTCCGAAGGGACAAAAATGAAAACGTAGCAAGATCCAAAGAAAAATCAGAACAATAATTATATACCGGAAAGAAACCGTAAAAATTTCCTCTGATACAGAATTGATACAAGGAGATTCAAACAGAGAAAAAGAACTATGGGAAATAGAAATGGACCTAAAGCAAACTTCAGTCCGCAAGACAGACAAGAAGGAAAACACAGTAGCAGAAAAAAAATACTTTTACACGTTTACGAAAAGAAAAATTAAACGTAAAGAGAGTATTGGTCCGTTAAAAGATAGGACAAAAGAATGCACAAATGATCAAGAAAAAAATAAGCGAACTGCTAAACGAATAATATAACTCTGTGTTTAGCACCCGTAAGTCCGAGCAGAAAGTAGAAACTCCATATTATGTTTATAACATAGATACAGATAAGCCAAGAACAAGTTCGGACACGAACCTTAATAAATTTAGAGTTCTCGGAAGAGACGTAATTAAGGGTCTATCACAAATACGAGAAAATTTGGCACCAGCCAGACACAAGAAGTACCATGTTTCTGAAGAAATGTAAAGAATATTGCTAAGCCTTTATAATTACTATGGAGAAACTCGCTTGACACAAGAAAGATAAATTCCACCGTCATTAAAGAACGCAAACATCGCCCCTTATTTAAAGGAGGTAAGCGAGGAATGCATAGATGTAATATATACAATGTAATTATTGCACACAAATTAAAGCATACAGAAATTACTAGAAAGCTGGGACGGTTAATATTTAATTTTCTGACGAAAAGAACACAAATGGTGGTTTAAATGGAGCCAGATCTGAAGTCTCAGAAGTCGTGAGCTTTTACCTACAAAGTACAGTATTAGCTCTTTTGTTGTTTATAATAATGGTTGCAGATATTGCTACAGATATTAACGATAGTATTTTATCGTGTTTCGCGGTTGATACAAAGATATGCAAGGAAATATCAAACGTAGGTGACACAAAAGAGTTACAAAACGACACTGAAACATTATTCAAGTGAGTGGAAGAAAACAATATGAAGTTCAACGAAGAAAAATTTCAATTTATAAGATATGGTAACAAGGTGTTACAGACTAAAAAGTACAAGACACTGCAAGTCAAACAGATAACACTAAGCCCACACGTCAGGAATCTTGGGGTAATAATATCATCGGATGAAGAATTCAGAGAGCACTTATCAACAATGTACACGTTTTACTTTTCAGATATGTGATGCACTTGGAAGCGCTTAAATATTTTTAGACCAAGGTCTTTCTTTACAGTTCGATTCACTGAGCTTTGTTGATACCGGTGCGATTAGCGTTCTCCGTACACTCAAACTTGAACGGGGATTGACTTTCTGGCTGGAAATAAGTTTACTTACAAATTCAATGTTTGCTGGGTTCCTTGCTACACACGGTCGTCCATTCCCGGCTTTCGTACATCAGTTCCTGTTCTACGAATTTTTTCCAACAAACGTGACACACTATGCACAGACCAATGTCGATTAGGATTCTGTCTTACAATTCTTTTAGCACCGAAACCCTTTTCGTTATGAAATAGTTTAATAGCACTTTTGTCTCCCACAGTTAAAAGTGCCATAATAACTCGCATAAAATAATGGAATTCACAAACTTCTTTCGCTCGCTGCTAAATTAGAACTGATTGATGTGACGGCAATACCGTCTAGGACTACGCGTACTCCACTTATTATCCTGCCTAGACTAGCCCTCTACAACCTATAACAATGGACCATCGAGGCTAACGTAGGCCTACTCTGAATCGACGAGTGATCCCAAAATTGAACATAAAATTATGATTTATCTATTCAGTGACATGAATTTAGCAATTTTTTCTAGTTTTGTATTGTCAACTTTATTTTTTAATAATAACTATTGTTCAAATTGAATTTTTAAAAAGACTATTCATTATTCATCCGATTTAAATAACTACCTCCCATTTAAAGGACAATATAAAAGGTTTGATATGATTTCTGTTTCATTTCTTTGGTGCGCTGAAATAAGATGGCCACTTTTTTCGAACACTATATATATATATGAAAATTATTTCACGAAAGTGACACGTGAAAAAAAAATATATATAGCCTATATATATATATATATATATATATATATATTAGTGATCGGAAAATGCTTCTTTTTTAAATTTTTATAGTTGAGAAAATACAATAGTTTTAGTAATCATTTTTCTTACTTTGTAATTACGCGCAAATTAGAGTTCCTTTATTTTATTGAAAAACTTTTACACTATGAACGGTGATACTTGAAGACATTGTTGTTGAGTAATGTCCTTTCTTGATTACTAATTATGCAGAGGTTTTTTCTTTTTTGCATTTGTTGTCGACATCCATTTTTCTTTTCATATTTTTGTAATTAATTTTGTTTATGTTTACAATTTTTGTATATGTGAAGCGCACCAGTTTCGATGGAGAGTCTAACAGAGAGATGTTCACTTTTGCAGTAGAATTGAAAATATGGTCCCAATCAATTCAGGGGAAGTCGTACTCCGAAAATTCCGAAGAATGCAAAGACCGTTCGAAATGCGGTGCACTCGTATAAATGGTGTACTATTTATCCTCCCTAGGAAGTCATGTAATTAAATATTTGACCTTCGGCCAACTTATAAATATCACTCAAAATAAATAAATTTAGAATGGTATAAAGAAACGCAGCAAATCACTTCGAGTCTCGTTTTACTTAATTCAAAATTTAAATTGGAATTTTAAATTAAAAATAGAGCATTTTTTTTGTTTTAGTGGGGATTACATAAAAGTATAATAAATTACTAAACCATTACAATATAATGACTGCAATTAAAATTGTTAAATGTAACTTTGAGTTTGACTTTATCGTTTATCGTCTGGAAGAATTGGAGGTAAAAGTGAATTTTTTGTGCTGAATTAAAAAAATAAATAAAATAACATTAACACAACAGTAAGTCAATGAATATGATTTGAATTTGGCTGAAGTTAAATTTTTTATTTTTGTAATATTTATAACGGGTGGCGCGGAAAAACGTGTCCTGTTTGAAGAGCCGCTGTTCCGTTAATATGATTAATAGACATCTGAAAATTTTGCAGTTAAATAAGAACATAGCTAAATAAATTTCATGAAATTTTTACTCAAATAATTTAATTATAAACAGTTATAGCTGTCTAAACTGAAGGTTCTAAACAATGGCTTTCCGCATTAAAACATCAACTTTCACTGGAAACAAACAGATACCAGTGACACTTATATGCGATATGGGCACCATTTTCATTAATCACTGTTATCATACGTCGTTTCCATTGGCGAATAGCAGTCTGAATTTGATGCTGTGGTATTGGTTCCCAACATTCTTCAATGCGATCGCATAGTTCCGCCAAGTTGTCAAATGGTTCGCTGAGAAAACGCGTCCTGTTTGAAGAGCTATTGTTCTGGAAATATGATGATCAGGGATCTGAAAATTTTACAGTTAAATAATAACATACCAAATAATCTCCATAAAAATTATATTCATATAATATAATTATCAACATATTTACAACTGTTTAAATGACAATTAAATTTTACGAATGCCTGCTGCTTTCAATTTCGTCAATACGCACGAGCCAGTTAGCCAGAACTACGCGATCGCACTAAAAAATGTTGGGAACGAATAGCACAACATCAAATTCAGGTTGCTATTTGCAAATGGAAACGACGTGTGATAACAGTGACTAATGAAAATGGTGGTCATATCGCACATAAGTCTTACAAATATACTGTAAAATATACTGTAAAAGTAAAAAACTAATAAGATTGCTTCAACAGGTATACTTCCTCGAATTATCCAACGTAACGAATTCTACAGCAAGGCGACCTATATTAGCAATAACCTAAAGTCACTTTGTCAACAGGAAGGAGTGAATTTTGCGAATTTTTGGAGCAGTTTCTAGGCAGAGGGGACTTGTTCCTCAGAGATGGACTTCACCTTAATGACGTTGGAGCTGCGCGTTTAGGAAGACTATTTCATAATACTGTTTCTTCTTTTCAGACTGCCGTAACTTGAACGGTTCCAGCGTAATTTCCTTAAAATTCCCTTGCGCGCGCGAAGGTATCGCGGTTACAAACAATTTGAAGATTCTCTCTTTAAATGTTCGTGGCCTACGAAATAAAATAAACGAATTTTTTTCTTTAATTGCTTGTAATGATAGTTCATTTAATTGCGATAAATGAATCGTGGCTTAGCACTGAAACACGTGACTTTGTAGGGAGTATCAAATTAGAGGTTATAGACTTTTTGTTAAAAACAGAATAGGTAGGCGAGGAGGCGATGTTATGTTGTATATCAAAGATAATATTGCGAACGTTATAGAAATAAAGCACATAATTCCAGAACCGATAGCTTCGACTATTGCAGAACTTAAATTGAACGATTTCAAACTTGTTGTTGCCGTTATATATAGGCCCCCTAATCAAACAGCTCTTACGGACGAAGCGTTATATCGTGAACTTAAGAGAATAATAGGTAGTGAACAGGCCTTAGTTATGGGTGACTTTAATTGCGCCAACGTGAATTACGATACAATGCAGGGAGACGCGGAAGGTAATCGTTTAGTTAATTTTCTCGAGGATAGCTATCTTATTCAAAAGGTTAGGGAACCTACGAGGTTGGACAATATTTTAGATTTAGTAATAACTGGACGATAGGCTAATCACTGATCTTCAAGTAATAGAACCATTAAGCAATAGCGATCACAATATGGTAGAGTTTGTCGTCTCAGTAAGTCACTCAAAACCAGCTAACTCGATTAAAATTCCTGACTTCCAGCGCGCAGACTTGTAAATTTCGAAATGAATTGTCACACGTCAATTGGGAAAACGTAATGGGGACCTCCAACGCAAAAATAATGCGGGAATCGTTCGAAACAGTATTTAGGACTATAACTGAGAAATGTGTACCGTACAAGATTAAGCGTGCAAAAGTAAATAACGAGCCCTTGTGGTTGGAGATATTATAAGGAGTAGCGATAGGGCTTATAGGCTAAATAAGCGCGATAAAGACAATTTGTGGTTACGAAACAACTACATATCTCTAAGGCGTGAAACGAAAAGCGTAATAAAAAAGTCAAAGCATGATTTTGAAATCTCCATAGCTCGTGACGGCAGAGAAAACCCCAAGCGATTGTTTCAATACGTCAATAATAGGAATCCAGTAAAGAGTGTCTTGGGGCAGTTGGATATACTGACGGAGAGCTAGTTTCTGAAAATAAGCAAATGGCTACCTTGCTGACCGGAACGCCATACTTTCAACGCAAAGCATTGCAGAAATTTGTGACGGAGAGAAAGAAAGCCGAGGAAGCGGACATTGAAATGTAAGTAAATAAATTAATTTGTGATTCGGGTGATGTATACATCGTTTCATTGAGTGCCAGTGTTAAATAATTTATAAAAAGCCATGATTTAAACGGAAGGCTGGGCTATGTATATAGTGGACGACGGTTAAAATAAACCACTCCGTTACTGCTCTAAAGTTTATTTTAACCGTATGTTTATAATATCCGTAGGTACGCAAATTCACACAATTTTAGGGTGAAAATAAAGAAAAAAGCAAACAAAAATACTGCATTTAGCATATAAAATATGAACCTTTAACTTACTATATAAAATACAATTCCTTCGAACAAAACAAATGATTCTTTAAACAAAAACAAATATGTATTCCTTTAAACAAAAAACAAGTATGGATTATTTTCGAAAGTTCGTACTATTCACTCTTTAATTTTTCTTTAATACATCTGTGATTTTGATTTGTTTTTTTTTGGCAAATATGTTTTTCTTCAAGGCCACTTCCAGCTGAGATAATGTAGGGTTATTCAATCCTTCAACTGCAGAAAAACGGCGTATGACATCAAGTGCATTGTGGACTTCCTTTACTGAGGGTTGATCAAAACTCTCATCTTCATCTTCTTCCACTCGCGGACATTTCTCCGAATTGGCAGACATTGCATCAGCAATAAGAATATCGTCTGTCAATTCTTGATGCACGGGCGCTGGGACATCTGCAGATTTAGCTTCACCATGTTCTACTGTAAATTTTATGTTGAATCTGTTTTTCCAGCGAGTAAACCAGCCATCATTTGCAGAAAAATCCTTCAGTGACATCTTTTCAGCTAATTCTGAAGCTTTATGCTTGATAAGCACACCATTAGGCAGAACACCTTGTGCCCGTTTCTCCTTAAACCAAGCAAAAAGGGCATTTTCGAGAACGGCATGTTTACCTTCTCTCTTACGTTTTGTTGATCCACTTGCTACACCTTGTTGAAATTGTTTTTCGATTTGTTCTTTATTTTTCAATATCTGGGTGACAATTGATTTATGAATTCCAAATTTTTCAGCAAGAGCAACCTTTGTTTGTCCAACCTTTCTATATTCTTCAATTAGCTTAAATTTCTGATCAAGAGTCAATGATACATGTACACGTTTTGCAGTCATTATCTTAAATCTATAAAATTTTGAAGACAATTTAAAAGCGTGCACGTCATCCACGGCGTATTTTATAATACTGACCAAACATAATTTACACCAGTGAACATTAGTTTACATTAGTTTACATTAAGCGTAGGCAAATTTACATTATCAGTCGGATTTTACTCTATAACCAGGCGCGTTACCAAGGATTTGTTTAGTTTATCCGAATGTTTATTTAAAGCGTGTTTACTTTACCCGTCGTCCACTATATCGTTTCATTCAGTGCAAGTGTTATAATTTATAAATAGTTGTAGACAGTGAATTTTTATGCGATGAAAGTGTCCTTTGAAAGTGAAATTTTATTACACGCTTGCTTCTGATAACTTAAAAATCTATAGAAAGTTCTACAGATAGGGTTTTAGAATTACCAAAACTTTAAAGAATTGCCTGCGGTCCCGGGTTCGAGACCCGGTGCTGACAGACAGATCAATGGGGTAAAGGTTAAATTGATCGACAAATTCTTTCTGCGTTACGCCAATCCCAAGCTCGTCGCAGCCACCAGCGATATGGGCCAGATTACTATAAGCTCTCGCGCAGAGCGGGAACACAGCGTCTGATGAGTAGTCCGTAACCATTGTCCTGCCTAATGCAACGCCATTTACGTATAGAGTTATATTTTTAAGGCCGAAATTCTCGAATTTGCAAGCGCTCTTTTAATATTTTCCATTCGTCGAAGCGTGATCCTGCATTCCAATTAATAACTTTTTAGGTAGAACGCCCAGGGGCACGTTTTCTAGCTGCTTCGAGGCCAACCCTGCGGGCACTGTGCATAGTTTGATCTGTACTCTGTTAATTGGGTATTTTACCGTTGCGTGTATTAAATTTTTTTCAATTTCTACATATTTCGGCGAACATAATTTCACTCGGCGAACGGGCAGATATGTTTCCATGATGTGAATCACAACGGGCTTTGCGCCCTCTTCTTGATCAGGTCGATTTATGCAGATCTCAGGATTCGTGCGGTTGAGTTTTAACTTCATATCCACCCAATTCATAAGCAGTTTCTCCTAGAACGTGAAGTCTGTATGCAGACGTCCAAAACACTCGTATACAGTATCTTCGTTTTAGAATTTTAAAATTTATCCTTTATACTACTTTCGTCTTTAGTCTGATAATAGCCTTCGGCAGTTAAAAAGGTATCCTTCGCTTCTTTTGAAAAGTTAAGGACATTTTCCAGATTGGATCGTACGTGATAATAACCCTCTCCTGATTTAAACACACCTCACACTGACATATATGGAATATGGAGTGTAGAAAGTTGGTTTCAGGGTATGCAGAGTAACTATCATCGCAGTCCGTTCCATCTGAATGGGCTATACGTAGTTTAGCATACGTGTGCACGCAACTTGGATCAAAACAGTATAGGCCTGAGCTGGGTATCACGATTTCTATAGGAGCACTCAGGGAACTAATTGTGTTTAATGGGTTAATTGTAATAAAGTCACTATGCTCAATAGAAACCTGTGTAGGGGCATATCAAAGAGGGCAAGTTCCGATTTACAACATTGTGAGCTACACGGATGGATGAAGCGTGCCATGACGAGTCAGAAATAGTGCCACCTCTCTCGACAAGTAGTAATCAGCCTATGATTCGTGAGAGCAATGTCCTCAGCTTATATCAGTTAAAAAAATTATCAGTCATAGGCTTCATTCGCTTAGAACACTTCTTTTATGATGTCCTTTTACGTTTAATGCCACGTGTTGGTAACCCTTCTTCCGGACAGCCCTCTTCTCCTTCTTCTTCTTTCCGCCACCAAGCATTTTTCTCTTTGCATCTTTGATGATTTCGTCCCGTGTACGTTTTAAATGTTTTTTTAGAGCTTCTTTAGGCTTAGTTCCACCCATTATGTTTTCTACCGCGTTAAAACCTGATTGTAACGCCTTCCTCCCGAGGTATCTAGACCCCCTCTTCAACAATGGTACAGCCGTGCGTAGTATGGTTGAAAAAATGGATCTAAGCCCACTCCCACGCTGATATCTCACCCCTCGATAGACTGTGAAAGGCCTTCGGGTCATTATAACTGAATGCGACGAAAGTGTAGCTTTACTGTTAAGCTCTCATCACCGAATGGGAAATTTTTTCCCTCAATCGTTCTTATATATATTGAGATATTGGTTAATAGATTAGTCGCAACATTCACATAATGGGGCTTGTCATATGTAATGCTCAAACTCTTCCCTCTATGGTTGGGAATGTGTACAATGCACAGCAGGCGCGCCTGGGTGTCCCCAACAAATTGATGCCTCACGATATTGCTGTAAATATAGCACATGTCTGGGGATGGATAGCTTTCACACAATTTCTCCAATTTCAACTGATACATTAAGCTGGACAAGTTATGTTGTGCCTCGTGAAAGGTGTCTCTTTGGAGGGCTGCACTATATCGACCCTCGGCCACAATTGTGAACAGCTCTTTGTCTTTAATATTTCTACTAAACGTTGATTTTGACTTCAACGTGCGTGCAGGCGTGTCTATGTTTACGATTTCAAAAAGTAAGTCGATTGTCAGGTACGACTTTTCAAGGCTCTTCTTAAAACCCGTCACAATGTCCGTGGCTGTCATAATGACCGAGTCCTAGTGTTACATTTGTACTATAGTACTGTACCCCACTGAACACGACTGATCGCATAGTGTTGTCTAAGGTTATGCCTAATTTTTCACATTCAGCGACTCTTCTAAGGATCAGAAATATGATCTGATCATTTTCAAGAGTTAAAAATTTGGTGGCTAGCTGGAATTCACAAACACCAACATCGTACAAATCACGTTCCAATTCAATTGGCCCATGCAGTTCTGTTACATAGTTGGCCAGGGTGTTGTTAGGATGTACAGACAGAGAAGAAGAGGACGGGAGTGTGACATAGAAGTGGTTAGGCGTCATGTTGCATACTATTTAAGCTTCATTATTGTACCAGCTTGTATATTGGTGTTGAAGCTATTTCACCAGGTACATTTTTCTCTTTCCTGAAAATTTGCTGCCTAAAAATTTTTCAATTTTAAACACATTTTTTCCTAAATTAAATGCCTCTTTCTGCAACTCCTCGCGCTAAAAGCCTCCTGCGATTTCCTCCCCATTCAAATCTTCAACGAAATACAACATTATCTCGCCTTTAGTTCTCACAGCACTAAATTTAAAAATCTCACGTGTCCATCCTTGCTCAAATCCCTTCGTGAATATATTTTCCGAACGCGATAGCCTTATATAATCATTGATTTTGAAACGTGTACAGTGTGGTGGCGGTGCTCCATCTCTTCTCACATCAGGCTCTGGGCGCGTACCTCTTTCTAAAACTTCGTTAGGTGTTGTGCCAATCGTACGGTGGTGTGAACGGTTGTATAACGAGGCCAATGATCCCAAAATGTTTATATATCTGTATGTGTTTTTATGGGTAAAATAGCGATGCATTCGTTCCTTTATGGTACGCTGAACTCTTTCAGCTAAAGAGGCCATATGTATAGAACTGCAGTGTAGTAACTGATATTAAACTCTGTCAGCATGTTCTGAAAAGCGCGCCTATAAATTCTTTCCCCATATCCGTACTAAAATAGCCAGGAACCCTGTTTTCTTTCAACATCAGCGTTTTCGTAACTTTAGCAAGTGTTTCAGGCGATCTATTTTTCAGAGGAATTAGCCACAGATATAGAGAGAATACATCTATTATGAATAGGATGTAGCGGTAGCCATCATTATACACTGAATATCTCTACATGTCTGTTAAATCCGTTTGCCAAATAGAGTCAATGAAGCCGCGGTTGTCTTGACCGTTTTAAACCTTTTTCTCACCGGCTTATGAAGTGTATAAGCATCCTGCTCCGCAAAAACCTCTCAACATCTTTTTTCCCTACTCCATCATTGTAAACACCTCTGTACAGTCTATTAACACCGCCATAGGAGGCGGGTTAGAAATGTCATAATAGCGTTTTCTTAATATGTTAGCCATTTGCGTATTTTAGAGACACGTGGATAAGGTTGGCCGTTTGGTCTCTTCTTTCTCCTCTTCAGAGATGCTACTGTTGGGGGTGATGGCGTACTCAGTTGTGACACATGCGAGACTTGCTCCAAGTCTTTTAACCTATTCAGATTTCCTATCAATGTTTTGGGGACATTTATTTGTTGTAGTCTTGCTTTAATATGCTTCCATCCTGTGGTGAGGGCCTGTCCCACTTTCTCACCAGATCATGGACAATGTCGACGATATTGATCCCTGTACCCTTGTTCCTTCAACAATGACCTCGCCTGTATCGGTCCACTGTATGATGGGGTCCTCACTCAATAGATTATAAAGACTTAAGCCTTTTATTCCTCAATGTATGTGGGAGACTGCTTTTTAATACATGCTCGATGTGTTGCGTTCCGTTATTCTTTGGTTGGTCATCTCTAACGTCGGGCCCAGGTCCTATGTACATGCTCATCGTTGCTCGCGCTGTGCCTAATAACCACGGGGAGCTCTGTCGGATTCTTATAATCTTCGTACTCATGAAGAAATTTCTGCAGAGCCTCTTGGTACAAGATCCTTTTCTCATCAGGTGACTTTTCACTGTTTAATAGGCTAACAATTCGCTTTCCATTCTTTTAAGCCTGCTTTTACGGGGTTCTAGAACCGTGTCTGGATTCTTTGAACTTTGCAGTGAAGCATACACCTCGTGCGGAATCACTACCACTTTCTTCATTATATTAATCTAGTCAGTAAAGGTCCCAAAACTGAAAATAAGATGGGGAGGAATGATCCCCTCTTTGTACAATAATTCGCTTTTTCTTCCCACAGTTTGACTTTTACGAGCGAGCGCACGTATTATGTTCTTGTAACGACGTAGGCGAGCCTTCTGAGGGGGTTTCATTGGTATTACATTTTATAACATTAAGACAGATTTCACAGATGCATTTTAAAAAGTCGAGTCGATATTTTTAACAAACATCTGCTGCAATGCCCGGGGCAATCGTTGATAGATTTTTATTAATTCACGATATTTCTTCAGCCTATTTGTCATTCTGGAATATACACCGTTTCAGGCTCGTTTGGGAATATATTCGTTCTTAGAAGCACCCTAAACGTGTTTCGCGGGTGAAGGTCACAAAGCAAATATCCGTAACGCTGACTTGTGGCTTCTTTATAAACCTCCAAAAACTCCTTACGCTGATTCGGGAACATTTGATTGGCTAATACCCCAATTTGTGACACATCTCTACGTTGCGCGAATAAGACTAGATATTGTGTATTTAACGACACATCGCGCATGTATCTATTTTTGAAAAATAGATTCTGATTGATGAAGAATACGCTTATGTTAAGATGGTGGGAGAACACTGTAAATGTCTCGGCAAACGTTTTATCCATTTCCAACATGAGATCGTCAATTACAATGACTGTATGCTCATTTCCCTTTAACGAATTAACGTCATATACACCTTTGTGGAACAAAATATCATCTTGGTACTTGTTGAACACTGATTGATACGTCGAATAGCACCATATTACTTTATGCACAAATTTTGAGAACATCTCCCCGTTATCTTTAATGATTTTAAGCATAAACACAGTTTTACCACATCCTGTAGGGCCAGATATAATACATGTGGAGGGGTTTGTGAACCTGAATTTTTCTACAGATTCCATCTCTAACACGTCACACCCCTAAGTGGGTCATTTACAAAATATAAGAAAATTTAAATGCTGCTCCTTATATTCTTGTCTTTCTTTTTCCACAGAACCGTGAATAATGACGATGTACAGTCCCCCATCATCGATATTACAGATGACCCCGATGACTGTGTAGCACCAGACGCCATCCCTGCTGACGAGCCCTCACCAGCGATACCTGTAGCATGCGACAATTCAAAGCGGAAGCATGATGAAGAACCCTCCACGTCAGGTATAAAGCGTGCCAGGACTGCGCCGGTTGTTAGACCCCCAGTAGTAGAGTCCCAACCCTCTACGTCTTACGACACAACCCCCACAATAGCAACTTCCTCAAATATACCCCCTTATTCCTGTTCAATTCGGGGTACTTCCTTCACACCAGCAGCAGCAGCTTCTCGTGCTGTGGCGGAAGGTATAACATTCGAGTTAGTGCGCACCGCTACCCAAACCCCTGCCCTGACTAGAAATCGGTACGTGGTCAGGGTTGACCCTGGATCCCTGTATACTAACGGTGTTGGACTGCGACGCGTAGTTGAACGTATTGTGGAGTTTGCCCTTCAGAACCGCGACGAACGTGAAGTCCGGACGACGTTGTCCTTCAGGTTCGGTTCAGATAGCGAGGATGTAGATGATTTTTGGGTAGTAATACCGTTCAGACGCTTGGCAGCTGTAGACATAGAATATATCTTGGGCCGTATAATGCAGGCCTCTCAAAGTAGTACAGCCTTCAATATGGACAACTTCACGGAAGATATTGACAGAGTATTCCGGGTTGCGGTTCATAGTGCCACACCTTATACTCTTAATTTCAATTCTCCGGTTATTTACAAAAAGCATTTAAACGTCGATCGTGGTTGCGGCTTTATAGCAATAGTCTTAGCTCATATGTTCACTGTGCTAAATACAATCGCGTATATCTGGCTGCCTACGGTTGGGCAGCGTTCCCATAAACTGGATTCAGATTGTAAGCTTGAGTTTGAGTGTAATATGGGTCCTGAAGAGCTGAGAAGAGTAGAGCAGGAAATGAATGTTCGTATAATTGTGTTTGGAATGGATGATCGTCGTAGGACTGTGTAAGTTTTTTAAAGCTGTGTGAAAGATCGTACAAGACCTATTTATTTTAGTTTTATCAGGAACATCGTATCTCCCCATCCGTAATATAAGGAAGCTACGCTAGTTATGATAAAAGTCGAAAATATGGAAGACATCATGATTTGTGTAAGGGATGTCTCGAGTTTGCGGATGATATAGTGAAACATTGTAAGGATGCTACATGGTATGTGAGCAGTGTAAAAGCCCCAAATGTGAAAGTCGTGTAGTTGAAGTGAGAAGAGGGAATGTAATGTGTAGACGTACATTTTTCAATAATAAATGCTTTGAGCTCCATAAATCAATGGCACTTGCAGGAAAATGAGATCTGTGAATGTGGCATGTTTATATGATGGATAATTGGGGTAAGTTTGCATAAATGCGATGAAATTCACTGTTCTACATGTCATGAAAAATATAAGGCGGATGGAGTGAAGCATGGATGTTATATTATTATATGAAAGATGCTAAGCCTAAAAATAACCCTTGTATAACCGTGTACTACGATATAGAAACATACACGAACGCTGAAACCAGAGAGGTTATTCCACATTTACTCGTAAGCCAGACTATCTGTGATGAGTGCACGGATGTCGAGTGTGATGAGTGTCACAAATGTGGTAAACGGACAAGCGTTTTTAAAACGACTGCACACGACAGCCCTGTGAAACTCTTTGTATCCTATATTGTCAAGTTAGTGGACAAGTTCAAAAAAATGACTATATTCTTGCCCATAACGGAGCAAAAT
This sequence comes from Bathynomus jamesi, assembly GCA_023014485.1. Classification (NCBI taxonomy): domain Eukaryota; kingdom Metazoa; phylum Arthropoda; class Malacostraca; order Isopoda; family Cirolanidae; genus Bathynomus; species Bathynomus jamesi. The sequence goes on from JAJOZX010001484.1 coordinate 775,412, forward strand.
TTGACACACAGTTCCTTTATAAGGCGTTGCTTGAACACAATTCATCGGAGATATTTACAGGCGACCCATTGAAAAGAGGCAACAAACTTATACAAATGCAGATAAGGGGTAATGTTCAGTTCAAATACACCCTGCTCTTCACACCTTGTAAATTAGCAAAGCTACCCAAGGTCATGGGCGTAGCCGCTGAAGTTTCAAAAGTATATTTCCCTTACACATTCCTCACTAACGAAACTTTAAATTACGTGGGACTGCCTCCCCCCAAACATTACTTTAACTACACCAACATGAGTGATAGTAAGCGTGAAGATTTTTACCGCTACTACAACAGTTTTAATGAAACTAGTCCATACAATATAGCTGATGAATGTGAACGTTATTGCGTGAATGATGTGCACGTTCTTAGAGTGTGTTTCCAGGCCTTTAGAAGAATGTACATAGCCCGTTTCAAATGCGATCCGCTGCAAGTTGCAACCACGATCGCCTTATTATATTTTACGGTGTTCAAGAATAACTTCATTCGTAAAGACACCTGGGCTGTCATTCACAGAAACAATCCCCGCAGTTATGGGCACAAGGCTATTTACTGGTTCATACACCTACAGCAACAGACCCGGATATATATAAAACACGCCCGCAACACGGGCTCCCAGTTCACTCACAAGATCGTGTGGGGGCATGAGTATGATGCACGGATGGAAACAGATGGCCAGTACTGTGAAGAAATAAGGAGCAACAAACGTTCAATGGTGTTCGAACCCCTCAAATGCGGCGATAGCTTGTTTGGAGGGAGTACAAATCCCATCAAGGTATACTTTCCGCGTAAGGAGCACGTGAAACTCCATTACGACGACTTCTGTTCTTTTTATCCCTACGTGATGAAGAACAATCCGTACCCGTAGGTGCGCCTGAAAAACTAGTGGGCTCCGCCATGTCAACCATTGAGGAGTTCTCAGCTAACTTGAGTGAGCACTACTTTGGACTCTCTTTCGTAGACGTGCTCCCTCCTCGCGATTTATGGATGTCGATCTTACACGTCGTTATAGATCACAAGCTCATATTTCCCCTGTGCGTGAAGTGCGCAGAGGAGAACAATGGGGATTGTAATCATACAACCAACCAGCGCAAGATCAGAGGTGTATATACAAGCCCTGAGCTGGACCTAGCCTTTCGCCATGGCTACAGAATATTGAAGATACACGAGGTGCAGAGGTTTCAGAAGCTACCCAACCTTTTCACGCCATATATAAACGCTTTTTTGAAGGATAAGGTAGAAGCATCGGGGTATCCGCGAGGAGTTGATACCGAAGATGACAAAACGGCTTATATTCAGCGTTACCGTGTCCGTGAAGGTATACAGCTTGACTATTCGCAAATTGTTAAGAATCCTGGCAAGCGCTTTAGTGCAAAGTTGTGTCTAAGCAGTCTCTGGGGAAAATTTGCACAGAATACTGGCAAAGGGAACGTTCATTTGGCACAAAGTTATAGCGAAGTCTGGAAGTTTGCCAACGCTTCCGATAAAGAGGTTATGGTGATCGTGAATGTAGGTAATACTTACATAATAAAGTACAACATAACTGAACTGGCCACAGATACCTCACGAGTTACATACTTGTAGCCAGCTTCACAACGGCCTACTCCCCCTTCAAGCTTTGGGGACTACTGCACTCTCTTGGGCGGAGGGTACTGTACGCTGACACAGATAGCGTAATATTCACAGAGAGGGAGGGTGAATACATGCCCCCTATTAGGAAATTCCTCGGAGAGTTAACTGACGAGATCAAGGATGAGTATGGTGATGGTGCATACGCTGACTCATTTGTATCAGCAGAAACAAACATTTATGGGGTACGGATGAGGGTGGGGGAGGATATGAAATATATCGTGAAGGCTAAGGGTATCACGCTTAACCATGCGAACCGACGAGTCGTTAACTTTGACTCGTTGAAGGCGCCAGTGTGCTTGGAAGATGAGGGCGACCAGCCACCCCAACACATTATGGGGACACACAATTTTCCGGCGCAGAAGCTGGGGTGTGTGAAGGAACTTAGGGGTACGAACGTATGCCGTAACACCTATAGGAAACGTTGCCAATTGCCTGGTACCTATGATACCGTACCCTTTGGATACCTTAATCCTTGATTGTTTATATATATATATGTGTGTGTGTGTGTGTGTGTGTGTTTGTTGTTGTTAACAATATGTTTATTTATTACGTATATTTGTTTCAATTAAGGTTTCATTTTCTCCTTTGTGTGCGTGCGTTTATACAATCCTAAGCTCCGCCCACTGTGAGCTCGGTCATGTGACTCCTGCTACTACCTGGGCATATCTCTACCCCGGTGTGCTCAACTGACCTCTGCAAACCCTGGAGGTCAGACGTGTATTTTCTCACATAGACGAAAAAATAGTGATGGCGACGTTTGATATTGCGTGTTCAACGTTTATGAAGTGGTATTCGGTAAAGTCGGAAGATGTGGTGAATACTGAAAGACGACCTACCCCACCCTCCTTTGAGACTTTTAAGGCTACATTGAATCGCGCGAAGGAACAAGATGTTCAAATACTCTACGGATATTCTGGCGAGAGTATTGCTGGATTTCGCGGCACAAACGACGAAATGGACTACGTTGTAGGGTTAAACTGTATAAAAGTGTACATATACCGTGAGGTGAAAGAAACAACGCGTGCAGAAGAGAAGCAACGGATATGGATAATGAGTCTTGTTGATGAGTGGTGTGACAGGCGGTATTATGTCATGCTGCATCATACCGAGTACGCGTACTCTGCGGCTGAGAATGTAAATCTTGTCATCATGGACAAGGTAAAGTACTTTTACCACTACATTCATATATATCATGACAAGGTTCGCAGTGAGGTTGTGGCTAAAGGCCTGTTTGAGTTTTTGATAGAGTTTAGAGACGAGTATCGATTGTTAAATAAAAAGGATAAATACGGTCACATGTTTCTCTCAAATAGTGCACCGGATTGTTAATGTGTGGAGAACGTATAGTGCGCATAAAACATTAAACCTGAAATTATCCCATGTGTCGGAAAATTGCCCGGTATAATTGTTACAAGTACTCGTGTGATTCATGCTAGAACAAATCCGTACACGATTCAACAGCTTATGGTGTGACTCGCTCCCCCGTCGAGCCGATCCGCCCACCCGTGGCTCATAGTCATCTCAAAGCTTGAACCGACTGGACGTGCACTCCTCGAATACGATGGAACTTCCTTTCAGAAGCATTCTCAATGCCGTGTACGATATGTCCGTGACGAAGTCATTTCGCGTGTTCAGGCGTGAAACCGGTGCCATTAACTCTGTACTTGAAACGACTTGTAGACAAGCAAACTCTGGTAAACGTAGTGTTATTTATTTAAGTGTTGAGGAGATTAATAGAGTCTTCGTGATAGTTGAGAAGTGGGGTGAGGACCGTTATAAAATACCTGCAGGTGTTGTTGTTGTTGTTGTTGTTTAGCCGATCAGCCCACCCTGATCGAGCAAGCCGGCGGCACGCAGGTAACTGATCGCCCTCTTCAGAGTGGACCAGAGGTTCAGCGCACTAGTGATGTTGTGTTGTGTTCGTTGTTGTGCTAGAGCGGTACAGTCTCTCATAATGTGTTCAATTGTTTGTGGTGTGTCCTGGCACAGGTGACAGGTGTCGTCTATGGAGTTCTCTAGTCTGTGTTTATATGTTAGTAAGTTGGGGTGATGTCCACACCGGAATCGTGCTAAGTTAACTCGATCCGATCTGCTCAGGCTGATCTCTGACCTGTTAATGGGTGGCGGCTTCGCACCTAGGACCGCATTCGGACCGAGTCGTGTCAGTGCTTTGTAGGTTAGGTGTGTGTGTATGTGTTTTCTGTACTGTGTGATGTCTGTCGGGCGTGGTATGGAATGGAGTATTTGGTTATAATGTCTCCCTGGTGTTACCTTAATGGTGCGAGGTGTCGGTGCGTGATTGTACATGTAGTGGCAAGGGTGTTGTGGGTTAGTTGTCGCTGCTGCCATGAATTGTGTTCCCCTCATGTATAAATGTTCCCTAACTTTCAGTATTTTTGTTTCTGTGTGCAGGTGTTCTATTGGTGTTGTTTGAGTGCATCCTGTAATGATACGAAGTGCGTTGTTTTGTATTGTCTGTAAGGTGTTTATGTGTGTGTTTGAGATAATGGGTGCCCAGCATGGGCTAGCATAGTCCACAACTAAGCGAATATATTGTTTGTATATGAGTGATGTTGTTTCCTGCTGGTGTCCAAAGTTTGTGCCTGTTAGTACCCTAAGCGTGTTAAGTCTTGACGCACATTTGTTTTTAATATCCTGAATGTGGTTTGCAAAAGATAATGATGTGTTGTATGTGACACCAAGTATTTTGGTTCTGTGAGTGTGTGGAATGTTGATGTTGTTTAGTGTAAGCTGTGGAATTACCTGGTGTTCTTTTGTGTTGCTTGTAAGCAAGGTGATGGTTGATTTTGTGGGCGCTACTTTGAGTCTATTGTGTGTGAGCCAGTCTTGTATACTGTTTATGTATGTTTGTAGGTTATTTGTAGCGGTGTCGATGTTGTTGTGGGTGGATGTTAGAGTGATGTTATCTGCATATGATGATAAGGTAAGCTTGTTATCTATGGGTGTTGGAATGTCATGCATGTATAAGTTGAAGAGTGTTGGTGAGAGAATAGAGCCTTGAGGGACCCCGTTCGGAAAAAGCTTGTTTTTGGATGACTTGCCATTAAATGTGACATGTGAGTATCTTCCTGAAAGATAGTTGCTCAGCCACCTTTTGGTGTTAATGTGCAGGTTTGTGTTGAGTATTTTGTTTATGAGAGGGAAGCGTGGGATAGCATCAAATGCTTTACTAATGTCTATTGTTGCTAATAGTGTACGTTGAGCTGGTCGTCTGGAGTTGATGTCATCCATGATGTGCTGCGTGAGGTTAGTGAGTAATGTCGTGGTTGAGTGGTGAGGTCTGAATCCATGTTGAGTAGGCGATAGTGGAATGTTTGGGTTGGTGATTTGTAAGATTAGTCTTTCTGTTACTTTGGAAGGTGTGCATAGTAAAGTAATGGGTCTATAGGAAGCTGGTTCTGTTGGATTTTTGTTTGGTTTGAGTAGTGTAATAATTTTACCTTGTTTCCATATGTCAGGAATAATACAGTATTGGTATGAATATGTGCTGATATTTGTGAGAGCTAGTATTCCTTGTGGGCCCAGGTGTTTAAGGTGTATGTTAGATATGTTGTCTGGTCCAGTAGCCTTCGAATTCTTAATGTTTTTGATGATCTTGGTGGTCTGGTCTGTATTGAAGGGTGTAATGGTTGTGTCGAGTCTGTAGGTTTTCTTGTGTCTGGCTGTTTGTCTGTCTGCATGTGTAGGTACAAGAAGTGAACAGATTAGTGATGCCCCCTCATATGCCATTTTTTACATTGTGTATAAATAACGATCAGCCATGTATTGATATACGACTGATGTGAAATACTGCATCTGATAATAACGTTCTTGTCCCCACGCGAAACCGACTCATCCTCGACAGAATGTTTGAAATCGTTTGATTCCGCAAGCTGAAGCCTACTTTGGACGCGCGTGTTACGGATATGAATTATTTTGACACGGTTCTTGAATACGCATACACCGCACTGCTCGACGGGCTTATCGAAAGTAGGAATGAACAAGGCGAGAATGGTCTAGAGCTGGATGCTTATTTAAAAGGTTTAGACTCTTCGAAATATCATGAACTTTGGAACAAAGGACTTGAGCGGTACAGGGAGGAGCTCGCCTACACTGGTCACCATGAAGAATTGTACCTCTATGTAATGGGAAGCTGTCGTTACGACATGGAAGATTATTTCAATTGCAGCTATGTGTTGAGAAGAAGAGTTCACGATTGAAAAGCTCGGTCGGTAAGAAAAATCCCTCTATTGGAAAGGAATGTTTATAAACTTGTATTTAATAATGATGTGGTGTCTAACGATGACCTCTTTGTGCGTGCTTTTGAATGTATTCTATCCGTGTTCAAAGATAACTTGCCAACCGAATGTAAAGTGGGCACAAAAATAGTATTGAACGATATGAAAGCCATTTACATCGAGTATAGGCACCCACACACCTTGCGCGGTGAAATAATATTAAATCGTATTTACTGCGTAGTGCAAAGCAATAATGACGTGACTGTAGACTCGATTACGTGCGAGTTTAGTGTTTTGGTTAAGCGCAGTAGAACGAATGTATTTTGATGTATATTTATTTTCAATATGTTTAATATAATTGTATATATATATATATATATATATATATATATACATTTTTTCCTGTACTAATATGTTGATGATTATACTCCATCGTTCTGTATATTATTATTTTTTATTTTGAATATATTTAATATTATTTTTTTACTTTGAATATATTTAATTATTTAATATAACTCTGTGTGTATATATATATATATTTCTCCTATACTGTTATATTGATGGTTATACGCCATCGTTTTGTATTATATTATTTTTTTATGTTTTGATTATATATATATATATATTCCTTCGTTCGTATTTATTATGCAATTATTATTTTTTATTTTATTTTTTGATCATATATATTCCCTCGTTTGTATAGGATTGTATATTTATTTTTTATATATTTCGTGAAATTGATTCCAATAATTCTTCTAAATAAACAGAATGATGTAATGGTGTTTTATTTAATTAGTTTGGTTGTATACAGTGTGTCCGTAAAGTCATGGTGGGATTTTAAATAGCTATATTATTGCAACGAAACATGATAATGAGATGAAAAAAAGGCAAATTGAAGAACAACTCTAAAAGAATAACTTTATTTAACGTAGTTCGATATGGGCTCCTCTGGTAGCCCTGCAGACATCTAGGCGGTGATTCAATTCCAGCCACACACGCCCAAGAACATCAGGAGTGACGGATGCGATAGCTTCCGTGATTCGCTCGTGCATGTGATGAATATCCCTAATGGGTACACTGTACACGCTTTGCTTGACGTAGCCCCACAAATAAAAGTCCAAAGGTGTCAGGTCCGGAGAGCGTGGAGGCCATGGCTTCCATTCTCCTCTTCCTATCCATCTCTGTGGAAATTTTTCATTAAGGAATTCTCGAACAACGTTGGCATAGTGCGGAGGAGCACCATCTTGCTGAAAGATGACATTATTGTCAATAAATTGGGGTACTGCAAAATGTTCCAACATAGCGAGGTAGTTGTGTGACGTGACAGTGGGTTCCGCGAAGAAAAATGGGCCAATCACTCGATCTCGTGCTAGAGCACACCACACATTAACTTTCGGGCTATTACGCTCATGTTCAATATAGGCATGTGGACAGCCTAGACTAACTACGAGATAAAGGTTAAGCTTAGCCTAGACTAACTACAAGATACAACTTTGAGAGTTGTTCTTAAATTTGGCATTGTTTCATCTCATTATCATGTTTCGTTGCAATAATATAGCTATTTAAAATCCCACCATGACTTTACGGACACACATCACCGCCTAGATGTCTGCAGGGCTACCATAGGAGCCCATATCGAACTACGTTAAATAAAGTTATTCTTTTAGAGTTGTTCTTCAATTTGCCTTTTTTTCATCTCATTATCATGTTTCGTTGCAATAATATAGCTTTTTAAAATCCCACCATGACTTTACGGACACACTGTATATAAACGATATTATTATTTAATTATATGCATACCAAATGGCTGGTTACGCCTTCTAAACCGACTGACGGATTTCTAAGCCAACTGTCAAGAATATCTGAATAGCGCAATCTGGCAGCTGAAAAGTTAATTAATATATACACCTGCCTTCTAGGTCTTCTACGTCAACTGGCGGGTTAAGCCAACTGGCGGATTAAGCTAACTGTCGGATAATGCCAACTGGCGGAAAGCCAACTGTCAAGAATATATGCTTTAATTAAATAAATAGCGCAATCTGGCAACTCAACCCTAATAATGTACACCTGGCCAAGCCATTTACGCCTTCTAAGTCAAATTAAACCTTCTAAGCCAACTGGCTGGTTAGGACCTTATAAGACAGCTGGCGCTCGGATGAACTCTCATTATGCGGCTAGCAGGAGCCACGCGAACACCCCTCTCTCCTTCTTAGATTAAGGCTTAGGTTAGGTTTCCCTTTGGGGGGTGAGGCCGTCCCAGCTCCTCCCCCAAAGACCCTTATCCTTTCTCTCCTTCTCTTAGGTTAGGTACACCCCTTTAGGGGTGAGGCCGTCCCAACTTCTCCCCCAAAGAGGTTAGGAGAACTCCCCCAGCAAGCTGGGGGAGTTCCCCTTCATTGTTGCTTGGGGATAACCCCTCTCCCGCTTGTTGCATAAACCCCTCCCCCTTTGTTGCATAACCTCTTGCAACATTGATCAACATTTGCAATTGCATTGCACTCTAACCTTTTGCAGTCATACTACTCATGCGCAATACACAACTACAACCACAGTTAGGTAGACCAGCCATGAGTGGATTCTAGGGTCTTTGTTGGTCTGAAACATGATAATATTATAGTATCTGTTTGTTTCCAGTGAAAGTTGATGTTTTAATGCAGAAAGCCAGTGTTTAGAACCTTCAGTTTAGATAGCTTTAACTTTGTTTGTAATTAAAATATTTGAATAAAAATTTTATGAAATTCATTTGGATATGTTCTTATTTAACTGCAAAATTTTCAGATATACTGTATACTAATCATATTAACGGAATAGCGGCTCTTCAAACAGAACGCGTTTTTTCTGCGTAACCCGATATATTCGCATATATATATATATATATAAGATTTATTATTTAGAGATTACTGATTATAAGGTAAAGCAATGACATATAACCTCTCTGAATTCAATCAAAATCAAGCAAAGAACAGCTTTAAAAGTCTCTCTCTCGTTCCTTTTATAAGTTCGAGGGTGGAGAATTTGATATTTCGGAGTTCAGCCCTTGTATGCATTTCGTCAATCATGGGTGTGAAATTACTTGATTTCGAGCCATGATTGGAATAGGATTAAGACGAGTATTTTGGGGGAGAACCAATAAAAAATACATAAAATTTTGTAAATGACGGTTATAAATTTCTAATAGCTCTGTAAAAAAATAAAATAAATAGGATAGGGACTTTGGAAAGGGTACGATTTAGAGTAAAAATAAGCCTCAATAAGGAATTCTATGGCTTGGGGGAAGTGCTTTTACAAAATTTATAAAGGGTAACAAAGTAGTTGGATTGGTTCGATATTTATACCTTAAAAAGGGTAATATGAGGGGAAATTGATTGACATATGATGAGAATTAATTAATTTATAATTATGGAAGCTATAAGAGAAACTCTTTAATTAGTAATTAACCAAATAAGAGTCTTTACGAAGAAATGAACATTCACAATTGTGAACTCAGTGCGTCTCGCGAAATGACGCAAATGAGTCAAAGTGACTTAAATGTCACTGTGTGGAAAGAAGAAAACCGTGATCAGAGGTGACTCAAGAACTTGAATCACTTTTTGAGTTTTGCCATTCTGAAAGCACTTGAATTAATTTCACTTCCAAGCGTCCAATTGTTTTTGAATTATCTTAACAGGAAATATATTAATATTAAGTTTAATATGGAATTTGTGGATAGCAACAAATTATCATTTCTAGATGTAACAGTTGAAAGAACTGGCTCCAAATTTGTATCATCATTTTATCGTAAACCTACATTTTCTGGTCTTGGGCTGAACTTTAGGTTTTGTCTTTTCTTTTTAAATCTAATAATACTATTAAAACTCTTTTATTGCTAGCTTATAAAATTTGTTGTTCTTTTCATCCACTGCATTTGGAATTTGAATTTCTGGGGGATTTTGTTTTTACTAATAATTTTTTCCCTAGCTACCTTATTTGTTATGAGATAAAAAAGTTTTTGAATAACAAGTATCGCACTGAAATATTGTTAACTATAGTTCCAATTTTTTTCGCTTCCGTATTTTGACCACACTGAAAAGTTAAGCGGTGAGTTGGGTACACTGCTTGCTAAATTTTATCACCAAATTAACTTTCAAATGGTGCCTAACAATAATTTCACACTCGGGTCATTGTTTAAATTCAAAAATAGAATGTCTTCTGAAATACGATCGTCAGTTGTTTATCTATTTAGTTGTACGCATTGAAATGGCGCATCTTATGTGGGTTCAACAAAGCGAACATTACAGTCTCGTTGGGATCAGCATGCCGGAAATTCTTCTAGAACTAACTAATTATTGCGTAAGCCAGATCCTTTTGTTATTAAAAACATATGTTGAGAAGTGTGGTTGAGGACCTTCAACTGGTAATTTCAGAATTTTAGCTACGGTAAGTGGTAAACCAGACTCACGTATAATTTAATCCATTTATATGTTTAAGCTTAAGCCAAATCATAATGACAATAAATCCGCCCACGCTCTGAATATATTGTAATTCAGAATATTTTTATAGTCTATTTAAGCATAACCTTAACATTAGTTTTTTGTTTAGTACATTAATGTTTTATTTTTATAAGTGTAATTTCTGTAATTAACTTTTTTAAAATTTAATTTCTAGTTGTATTTATACTGACGATGATGGGATACTTCCCCGAAACGTTTATCATTTAACAAGATTTTAAGAATTGTTTTGGCTATTACCTTTGTGTGTATATATGTGTTACGCCCAAACATCGAAATCGCTCAGTGAGCGAAAAAACAGCCACAACGCGTTGTGGACGCACCTAAGTGACCACACACCGATGTTAGATATTTTTTCGCTTCATGGCCGTTCTCAAACAACCGCAACGCGTTGTGGACGATTTGAAACGACCACATACCGATGTCTTTCATCAAACTCTATTTAAACACGACGTATATTGAAATGATATAAACACGACGTATATTTATCGACGTATTCACCGATTAAAAAGCAAAGTTAAGCAGATATGCTAGAAAAAAGATAAAGTCCTTTAAAAAATTATTATCAATAATTTTCCTGTAGGTTTCAATTAATTTTAAGCAACTTTAGAATGAGACGTAAGTGTAAAAATTAACCAACTGGTTAGGTCAACTGAGTGCCCGGTTAGGTCAACTGAGTGCCCGGTTAGGTTAACTGAATGCCCGGTTAAGTTAATTGTACGCCCTTGACGGTTGGTTAGGTTAAGCCGTGATATTTTCGTTAGTTTTAAGTTTTAACTAAGGTTGTGGAGTCAGGGTCAGAATCGAGAGTCGGAGTCGTGGAGTCGGTTATTTTTAGGTGGAGTCGGAGTCGGTACAAATCCCCCAACTCCGACTCCAAATCTTAAAATTGAAAATTCGATTTCGAAAAACATCTAGACGACCAGGAGCGGTCAAAGCGTCGTCGATTAGATTTGGAAAAAAGCGGAGAAAGGAGCCCGACTGCGCTAGCTAAATTCAAATTGGATTTTTCTCATGCACTGGGAGAGGTAGAAAAAATTGACCGTACTGCAACGTCGGAAGTGAAAGGTGCAATACCCCGATACCCTGAGATTGTTCAAGATGCCGCTCTGACTGTCACAGCGTTGCCACCGACTGAAGTCAGCGTGGAGCGTTTGTTTTCTGCCCTCCGAATCGTCAGATCCGACTTGAGAGCAGCAATGAAGGAGGACCTAACTGAAGCGATCCTGTTTCTGAGAACAAATTCAGTTTAGGTATAAGAGTACAGTATATATATATGTAGTTATAAAGTATTCATGCATTGTTCGACTGACTGCAGTTGCTTTTTTATATGCTGAACCATTTTGAAATAGTTTCAACTTTCATGTCTTATATTTTTATTATTTTATTATTTTATAACTGTTAAATAACTTCTTAGTTTTTATTTAATTTATTATTTTAGTTTTTATGGCATTTCATGTCTTATATTTTTATTATTTTATAACTGTTAAATAACTTTTTAGTTTTATTATTGTACGAGGAAAGAATAATTAAAATAGAGATTTAAAAATTAAAACTATCGAAATTCACGGAGACTATTCATTTACCTACACCATACCTATACTATATAAGTATATATGCCATGCGGTTAGTATATACTACAGTCGGAGTCGGAGTTAGAGTCGGAGTCGGACTTCTAAAATTTCTGGAGGCGGAGTCGGAAACTGTTTTCACCGACTCCACAACCCTGGTTTTAACGAAAATATCACGACTTAACCTAACTAATCGTCAAGGGCGTACAGTTGACCTAACCTGGCATTCAATTAGCCTAACCGAGCATTCAATAATTTTCAAATCGTCCACAATGCGTTGTGGTCATATCCGAATCGTCCACAACGCGTTGTGGTTGTTTGAGAACGGCCATGAAACGAAAAAATATCTAACATCGGTGTGTGGTCACTTAGGTGTGGCTTTTTTTTCGCCCACAAAGCGATTTCGATGTTTGGGCGTAACATATATATATATATATATGTGCGTGTGCGTGTGTGTGTGTGTGTGCGCCGAAAAAAAGATAAGTGATGAAAAAGCTAAAAACTTGTTATAATAATGGAGCAAGTGTAATTTACGTCCCCCTGACGCAAAAGGGGACACAAACTACTGTAGACTAGGTCAAAGTTGGGGAACGTAAACTACACTAGGATCTTTAGGAGACATTTTTTAAATGAATCCATTAAATAAAACGTTAACACTAACGAAAATGGATCACTTTAACATATTGCTTCCCAAAGCATTCGGGAAGCAATCTGTTAAAATGATCCCTCCTGGGAAGCAATATGTTAAAGTGATTAACACTGGGAAGCAATATGTTAAAAAGAGAAAGGTTGGTTGGTTAGAAAGAGGTTGGTAATCTAGGAGATAACCTACCGACCGTAAACAAAGCTATAAATGCCCTAACCGGACATTCTTTATATATTTAATGTAGGTTAACTGAATGCCCGGTTAGGTCAACTGAATGCCCTGTTAGGTCAACTGTACGTCCTTGATGATTGGTTAGGTTAAGTCGTGATATTTTCGTTAGTTTTAACGAAACATCACAACTTAACCTAACCAATCGTCAAGGGCGTACAGTTGACCTAACCTGGCATTCAGTTAACCTACATTAAATATATAAAGAAAATGAAAGGATGCATAAAGGAGCTACTCAACTCGTACTTGTGGCAAATGATGTGGCGTGACCGATTCTTCTGAAATCCAATTTTTACTTTGTGTGACCATATAGCGCAACAATTCTAATAAATTTACTTTCAATCTAATTTTTTAACATGTTATGATTTACTTTTTATGCCTTTACTTTATTAAAGCGAACATTTTTTATCGTACTCCTTATCCTAAATATTGGGAAGCAATATGTTGAAGTGATTAACACTGGGAAGCAATATGTTAAAGCGATATACACTGGGAAGCAATATGTTAGTGATCCACGAAAATATTACGACTTAACCTAACCAATCGTCAATTTATATATATATATATATATATATATATGGGATGAATTTCACGTGGGTTTGCAGCTATATAATATATATATATATATATATATATATATATATATATATAAATTGACGATTGGTTATGTTAAGTCGTAATATTTTCGTTAGTTTTAACGTCTTATTTGATTAGGTATACGCGGACAAAGTTGAGGAACGTAAACTACACTAAGATAATGTAGGAGAACGTAAACTACACTAGGCGCCAGAGGGGGACGTAAACTACACTTGCTCCATAATAATAATAATAATTGGGTTCAACTTTCATATTATAAATTAGGTGCATTATTTCTTCCCCAACGGCTTTCATGTTCTGTTCATTTAGATTTTAGCTACTGTTTCGATCAAGTTCACCCTCAACATCTTTGAAGCTTAATTTTGCGTTATATTGCTGCAGGATTTACTTGGATTAATTTTCAAAATGTAATGTTATCTTAAGTTCAATAAATCTGCCTTCATTCAGTTGAAAAGCAAATGATATAAAATTTGCTCTAATTGCTGCACAATGTATGTCGTACACATCATCAATTTATTTGAAATAATACAGCCCTATCTACAAATTTTGTGAGAAACGCTTTCTCTGAAAACGTAGAGGAAAAGGGACCCCAAACTATTCCTTCTTGAATTCCACAAAATATGAGCTACTTTACTTACTCGTGACTGTTTTCAAAGAAAAAATCATAACTTACTTTAACGAAGCCAAAGACAGATCTAATTGAATAAGAAATTTCACCCAATTTAGTGTTTTCTTTCGACGTCAAAACTTTAATAATAGGTTATTTGATTCAAGAGGATAAGGTTTCTGATTTCATTTGCTTTCTCTAAAATTAGCATCAAATTCCTAGGTCTTTCATTTTGAGTTTTTGTATTTTTCAATTGTTTAAGAAAAATTTAATAACTATAAAGTAATTTAACCGTAATATAAAAGTACCATAGAAACTAAATTTAGGTTGTGAATAAATAAAAATTTGTGTATATATATACATATATGAAAATTATTTCACGAAAGTAACACGTGAAAAATATTTGGATCAAATGTAGAATAGAATTCGGACCCCAGCCTTCTTTAGTTAGCTTTATAAGGCTAACTAACGAAAATATCATGACCTAACCTAACCAATCGTCAAGGGCGTACAGTTAACCTAACGATTGGTTAGGTTAGGTTGTGATATTTTCGTTAGTTAACCTTATAAAGCTAACTAAAGAAGGCTGGGGTCCGAATTCTACATTTGATCCAAATATTTATACATATATATATATATATATATATATATATACACACACCCACAAGATTGACAAAAGTAAATAGACACAGCAGTGAATGTCCTTAAACTTGTTAGGAAGGAGCTGGTGGTCTGCACAGGAACTGTTAATTTAGCCAAATATGTAAAGATCCTGGAAGAGGATCTGCTACCCATTTATGCGAACGAAAATGTATTCATGGAAGATGGTGTCCAAGCTCATAGCTCATATCGCTCGTGCTATGCAGAAGTGGCATGACAGTCATGGAATTGAACGTCTTCCTTGGACAGGTGTGAATACAATAGAAAACACAAGATAGGTCATTAAGGAAGCAGTAAACGAATCTTACATCCAGGGAAAGCCTCGTCAAAGCCATAAAAGAGGAATGAACTGCAATACCTCATGATGAAATAGCAAAGCTCATCAATGAAATGCCAAAACGTGTGTCAGCTGTACATAGTACAAAGGGGAAAACAACACGATTGTAAATACGTTGATTAAATGAACTTGTTATTATGTATTGCCTTTTATTATCAAATCAAAAAACTTTATTTAGTTTTGTCAACGCTATACATATATATAATATATGTGTGTGTGTGTGTGTGTGTGTATATTTATATGTGTGTATATATATATATATATATATATATATATATATATATATATATATATATATGTTAAACACAGACCGTGCATGGAACAAGGAACTCTTCTGGGAAAATTAAATCCACTATAGTCCGAATAAGTAATGGTAAATGACAAATACCATAGTTTTTCTTTTTCATGATTTTAGCCCGACGTGGGCAACGGGTCTCTCGCAAAGAGATCCCATAAATATAGCTTCCCTCACCAGCTATCTGCAAAGCAGACAGGATCCAGCTTTGGGACATGGATCTAGGGTTAAAGCAAGCTTTAACCCTAGATCCATGTCCCAAAGCTGGATCCTGTCTGCTTTGCAGATAGCTGGTGAGGGAAGCTATATTTATGGGATCTCTTTGCGAGAGACCCGTTGCCCACGTCAGGGCTAAAATCATGAAAAAGAAAAACTATGGTATTTGTCATTTACCATTACTTATTCGGACTATAGTGGATTTAATTTTCCCAGAAGAGTTCCTTGTTCCATGCACGGTCTGTGTTTAACATATAATTGTCTCAGGGAACCATTCTGAATTTGTGTATATATATATATATACATAGTTGATTGTACTCTGTGGTCAATGGACGTGCTGTTTTGCTCCCTCTATTTAACATCCAAATTAGAAGGGAATAATCTACTTGGCGGTTTATTCTGTTTGCACCCGAAAGTGTATAAAGTATCAGTGAATCCGTGCGTATAAATTATAAAGTGAAATTCATTAAAATTAAGAAAGTGCAATACAGTTTACATAATTTATCACCAGTTTTAACGTATATATTCAAAACGAAATATGGTTGGCATTCGAGAAAGTTTGAAACAAGGCAGGAAAAAGGTCATAAAACGCAAAGGTCAGAAAACCCTCGAAATACCCTCGACCATCGAAAGGAAAGACATAGAAATAAAAATAAATAAATAAAGAATTTGTGTGGGTATTTCTTTTTACGCTAATTAAGGAATAGCATGGCTATGGGTCCAAATTCTCACTTAATCTGTAATTTGTGCAATCCGGTAACAACGGAAAACTTGGCGATTAGACGTGATTTCTGCCAACGACTGACTGACTTTAACTACATGAATTGGAATGATAGGGAAATAACTCTTGTCTCGAACGCGAAACACGTCGTGGGGATGAAATTTCTATGTGGCGCATGTACACAGACCGTAAATTCTTTCGCGGTCTTTAAAGAAATGGAGATAGCAGACTCGAAAGTTACAAAAAAGAATGAAATAATGGGGACACATGGGTCCGGAATGGTCCTAACGAAAAACCGGGTGGATGAGAGAGAAGACGAAATAACGAATAACAGCATAATAACGAACAACAATTTAATAACGAATAACGATATAAGCAATATAATACGGAAGGAAGACATAGATGAAAGAAAAGAAATAAGTAAAAGTTGCGAAGTAATCAAACGGTCCAACGAGCGAAATGATAAAAAGATAACTAAAAACGTAGAAAATAAACAGCCAAAGAAAAATAATGATAATGCCAAAATTAAGAACTTTGAAAATAATAAGAAAAGAAGCAGAAGCTTAAAAAATATCGTATGTAAATACTACGCGAAAGGGAACTGCAGATATCAGGATGGGCAATGCATATATGCACATCCCACATTATGCAAAACGCATTACACAAGTGGATACTGCAAATTTGATAAGAAATGCATGTTCCACCATCTTACGGTCTGCAACACTCATGCAAGATATGGGAGTTGCAAACACGGAAAAAATGCCGACACCACCACCCTCAAAGGAACGCAACGAGTGAACAGAAAAAACGAACATCAAAGAAGAGTGCCAATTTTTTAGACGCAACCAACACATTTCAGCTGCTAAATACTATCCAGCAATTACAAAACCAACTGACAAATATAAATATAGGAATCCGAGAGCCGGACAGAAGGTACGAACAAAGGCACTTCATGCGTTATCGGGACAACAGGTACGACAAAAATAAAAAGAGGTAAATTTTCGGAGGACCACAAGGCAACGAAACCGGCACCCCCATTGGAAAACAAAGCGGAACCACCTGTATGCGAAAAAGAAAGAGAAAAAATAAAAATAATCCTAGCCAACATACAGGGCCTTAAATCAAATCATTCCACGAACAAAGTTGTATACCTGAAAGGACTCATGCAAGAAGCCGGAGCAGACTTTGCATGCCTCGCGGAAACTCACCTAAAGGACTGCCAGGCGAACTGTGAAAATTGTGAGTCCTGTATTGACAAAAAATAAATACAAATTGACAACTATAACATCCTCCGAGTCGACAGAACAGTGAGACGTAAAGGAGGATGTGCTATTTACACACGCGAAAGACACAGCAGAAATTGCTATAAGTACCTCAAACAGCTACGTAGAATGTGTAGCAGCAAAAATTGAAAAGTTAGATATGGTACTAATTGTAATGTACAGACCCCCAAACACGCCAACCTAAAAATTTTCAGATTCCATTACAGAGGGAAGAAACTTGGTAAAAGATCTACACTCTCCAACCCCAAATACTTTCTCTGTAGTGATTTTAATTTCCCATTCATGAAATATAAAAGGATAGGAAAGGAAAAAATATATGTATACACCAGGACAAGGGGGGCACACGAGAAGACCAGGAGCAGGTAAAAATGCTACTTGCTCAAGCTGATGAATTTATGTTAACGCAAGAAAAACAGAAAACACAAGAAAAAACAACTGCCTAGATTTGGTGTTCACAAACAACAGTAATCTAATTGATAATGTAGAAATATCCCCGACTATGATATCGGACCACAACATCATTGAAATAACAACTAATATAAAGGCAACAGGAAAGGAAAGAACACGCACAACAGAAAGAAGCAAATTCGAAATTTTTAATTTTCACTCCAAAGCTATAAACTGGGAAGATGCGACATCCAGCATGGAAGTAATAGATTGGAAAACCAGTTTCGAGGCCAAGACAACGGAGGAGATGCTAATGACGTTAGAGGAGAAGACGTTAGAAATTGTGGAAAAACATGTCCCAAAGATACAACAAAGAGGAAAGAGAAGCAGGTTCGAGAGACAAAAGATGGCATTGTTTCGAAAGAGAAAAAGAGTGACTGCAAAATTAAGTAATTGTAAAGATAACAACATCAGAAAAATATTAAATGATAAACTGCAAAGTATCGCTGTCGTCATACAGGAACTAATCGAGAAGCATACAGAAAAAGAAGAAGACGACGCTATAGAAGCGATAAAGGCTAACTCAAAGTACTTCTATAATTTCGCAAAAAGAAACTCGAAAAACCATGCGACTATCGGACCTTTAAAAAATGAGAACAGTGCTTTATCTGATGATCTAACAGAAGTATCTGAAATATTAAGAGCTCAGTACGAATCATCTTTCAGTATCCCCAAAACTGACAAATTGATATGCGATAGAAACGCGTTCTTTGAAGAAGAACCACAAGGGGAAAATATAACGGATTTCGACTTTACGACGGATGATATTACACAAGCCAAAGGGAAACTAAAAACACACTCAGCGGCAGGACCGGATAAATGGAATGCCACACTGATCAAAAACTGCAAGAATGCAATCGCTGAGCCCCTATACTGGATATGGAGCCGATCACTAGACACGGGAGATATACCAGGCATCCTGAAGAGCGCGAACATAGTCCCAATATATAAAGGAGATCGATCCGAGGCCAAAAACTATAGGCCAGTATCGCTTACATCCCATCTCACTAAAATATTTGAAAGAATAGTTAGACAGAAAATGTATGACTTTTTGGAAACTCAGAAAAAATTCAATGATAACCAACACGGGTTTCGGTCAGGCAGATCATGCCTATCACAACTAATGGAACACGACAACAACATTATTGATTCACTTGAAAGTAATGAAAACTATGATGTGCTATACACAGACTTTGCTAAAGCGTTCAACAAGTGTGACCACGGAATCATAATACATAAACTGAAATATATGGGAATAACAGGAAAAGTAGGGAAATGGATATATAATTTCCTTAGTGAGTTGCGGCAAGTCGTTACAGTACAAGGAGTATCTTCATCAGAATCAGAGGTCCTCAGCTCAGTAGCACAAGGAACAGTATTAGCTCCACTACTCTTCATAATCATGCTAACTGACGTAGATGAGGACGTTACCAGAGACAGTACAATAACATCCTTTGCGGATGACACAAAGATCAGTGGAAAAATAAGAAACCCAGAAGACATAGGAGCTCTACAAACCGATATAAACAGAATCTACAAGTGGACGGAAGACAACAATATGAAGTTTAGCACCAAGAAATTTCAGCTATTACGGTACGGAAAAAGAGAGGACCTAAAATCCGTGGAATATTATACCCCAAATGGACAGGAAATTCAGAGAAATTCCAGAGCAAAAGATTTAGGGGTTGTAATGACAGATGATGCGAAATTTTAAACACAAAATAAGATAGCAGTAAACAGAGCAAAGAGAATAACGGGTCAGATATTGAGAACCTTTAAACGAAGGGATAGGAATGTAATGATTCCTCTACTGAAAACCCTGATCACACCCAAATTGGAATACTGCTCGGTTCTAACATCCCCATATAAAAAAGAAGACATTAGACAGCTGGAAGGGATCCAGAGAAGCTTCACAGCCAAGATCAATGGGTGCAAAGAACTAAATTACTGGGAAAGGTTACGCGAACTAGACCTATATTCACTGGAAAGGAGAAGAGAGAGATACACCATTATTTACACTTGGAAAATAATGGAGAAACTAGTCCCTAATCTTACTCTGAACCCTATAACTCCCCAAACAACGGTGGAAAGTAGAAACGGTAGACTGTGTCGTATTCCCAAATTGAAGGCGAGAGAGGGAACATCCTTAACCCTGAAAGAAAATAGTTTTGTAGTGAGAGGACCAAAACTGTTTAATCAGTTGCCCAAAGACCTAAGAAACAAGAAGGGAGTTGCAGTGGACATCTTCAAAAGAAGACTAGACGCCTGGCTCAGAACAATCCCCGATGAGCCTGGCGTATCTGGCTAGGTGAGGTGGAGAGCGCAAGAATCCAACTCAGTTCTTCACCAGGCCAACTCGAGAGGAGGAGCGACAAGCTTGACCTTCGCGAAATGAGAAATCATCGCGCGAAACGTTTGTAAGGTTATAAGGTAAGTTTTTATATATATATATATAATTTATTGATAAACATTTCGGGAAAGCATCCTATCTTCACTATCAGTACAACTGGGAATTATAATTTAAAAACAAATTTAATTACAGAATTTAAGCAATTTATAAAAATATAATATTAAAATATAAATAAAAATAATAATAATAAAAGACTGTTTAAATAGACTATAAAAATAACCTGAATTACAATGTATTTAGAGGGGGGGGGGATTTATTGTCATTAAGATTTGGCTTCACCTAAACATATAAATGGATTAAATTACAGGAAAGTCGGTTTACCACTTACCGTAGCTAAAATTTTGAAATTATCTATTGAAAGTCTCAAACCACACTTCTCAACATGGTTTTTTCTAACAAAGAGGTCTGCCTTACGCAGTAACTAGTTGGTTCTAGAGGAATTTCCGACATGCTGATAGCAACGAGACTGCATTGTTCACTTAGTTGAACCCACATAAGATGCACCATTACAATGCGCACAACTAAATAAATAAACAACTGACGATCGCATTCCATAAGACATTCTATCTTTGAATTTAAATAATGACCCGAGTGTGAAATTATAATAAGATACCATTAATATTTTGAAAGTTAATTTGGTGATAAAATTTAGCAAGCAGTGTACCCACCTCACTGCTTAATTTTTCAGATTGTGGTCAAGATACGGAATTGATAAATGAAATTTATGTTTAGGAACTATGGTTAACAATACTTTAGTGCGATACTTGTTATTCAATAACTTTTTTTATATCATGACAAATAAGCTGTTTAGGGAAGCAATTATTATTACAAAATTTCCTTGATAATTCAAATTCCAAATGTAGTGGATGAAAAGAACAATAAATTTTATAAGCTGGCAATAAAAGAGCTTTAATGGCATCACATTTAAGACGAAAAGGGCAAAAACTAAAGTTCAGCTCAAGACCAGAAAATATGGGATCAGATTCCAAAGTAAACTTAATTTTAATGTTTCCTGTTGAGATAATCCAAGAATAATTTTGCGTGGGACTTATCACGAAAAACCAAGAATGCAGTAGGTCATCAAAATATCCACGATAAAAAAAGGGACAGAAATAAAGGAGACACTCATCAAGCCATACATTTTCATGATAACTCACAAATAAGTTGGCAAAAGTCGGTCCGTTAGGTAAACTCACCCAGTTCATCTAATTATTCATTTGGTTCATTGTTAAAAATGAAAAATTAATTAAGAACGGATTAAGTAAGGTCTTGAAGTGGGTTCTATCTTAGGCAACAACACGCTTGTTCGTCCGGAAGAAAGAGTCAAGGCAAATAGTAATGGTCTCATTTAGAGATTAATGTCTTCTCCAAATCAATTTATCCTAAACCTACTGCTACTAGATTATGAACAAACTTTCACAGTCACACACTATTTATTTTTAAAGTCAATCTCATTAAAATCCTGACAGACAGAGCATACAAGATCTGCACAATGTTTCCTTCCTCCCATAAGAAACTTTAATACAGTACTAAGTTTCTACGAGGTAATTATTTTCCACGTCCGCTTATACAGAGTGTTTATAAAGTCCCTATCTATTTCAGTGAAAACGTAGCAATAAAGGTAAAATTTAATAACAATATAATAGAAGGCATACATGTAATGAATACTTAAGCATATGATTCTACATGAGCACCATCAGTATCTCTACAGAGTTCAATCTGTCAGCAGCATTGTGGAACACATTTTGGACCATGACAGGGGTTATTTTTGTAACTGCTGTTACGATACGAGCACGTAAATCTTGCAGATCTGTAACCCTCGTTTGATAGACGTTTGATTTGATAAAGCCTCATGCAAAGAAATCGAAGGGCGTTAGATCAGGAGATCGAGCCGCCCAGGGCCTGTTGCCTCCACGTCCGATCCACCGATTTGGAAATCGTTTATTTAGGTACTCCCGAACAATGTTTGCGTAATGACAAGGTGCCCCATCTTGTTGAAAGATGACGGTGTTTAAAATGCCATCTGAATGAAACTGGGACATTTACGTGCTCGTAGAGATACTGATGGTGCTCATATTGTTATTGAATTTTACCCTTTTTGCTACGTTTTCACTGAAATAGATAGGGACTTTATAAACACTCTGTACACAAACCTATTTAGAAATTCGTGTGGAATATTTATAAATCACCAATAATTACGTACTCACCATCGAAAGATAGTCTTTATATAAAATTTTTGTATTTAACTTCAAAAAAGTAGGTCGTTCAAGAAACTCCGACTTATTTACAAAATCCGACCTAACTGGCAGGAAAATGTAGCTTACTATTGACGCTACTTGGAGATAGTATATATATATATATATATATATATATATGTGTGTGTGTGTGTGTGTGTGTATGTGTGTGTGAACAGCACTAGATGAAGGATTGAACCCCTTTAACACTACTGCTGCAGCGCCACCGCCCCTGCAGTGTCAGGGTACGCCAAGCTCCCCATCAGATACTTAATTCCACCAGTTCCAAAATTTGGTCTGAAAAATGTGTTTTATATCATATAAACACATGAATGACGGTAAACCTATAAACCTATACGTAACCTCTTCGTGGAATTTCAACTTTTAAATGAAAATGAAAATGGTAGTAAAAAATATTGACCCAAAAGTGATTCGATCCCCGTATCACTGCATGCTGCGTGTATGGATCGAAAACTTTAATCATTTGTGCGAGAACAATGCGACGATAAATAATTAATTAATTAAATAAATGATAAATAATGCAATAAATATATGAAAACAATACTTTTGGGTAATATTTTAATTGTAAGCACAAATTATTCACTCCTGTTGACATTTCAACTTTTCTCTCTCTCTCTCTCTCTCTCTCTCTCTCTCTCTCTCTCTATATATATATATAATATATATATATATAGATATATATAAATTTAAAGTCCCCTTGTCAAAAGATATTAATTACATAATTTCCTTTCTACTTATTATTTTCAATATTATAAATATATAGACCAATATATTTGGTGCATGCTACAACGATTCGCGACCACTGGAATGGGAATCCAACTGTATTGGATAATAGTATAATAAATATTTTGTCAACGAATGATGTCAAAGATTTATAAACCATAAACTGTGTATACAACATTCCACAAAAGAAGATAGAGAATGTAACATCAGGACAATAGAAAACATCCCACGATAACCATAGCAACCGGTGTTCAACGAATCAAAAATGCTCACAGGGACTCGCTGACCAATGACAATGAAACATTACATCAGCTGCTATGACAAAGTAATTTGCAATGGATGGAGATATATTTTCGGCCCCTTTTTTTCACTCCAAATCACTGATTTTACGATGATATACAGAGAATCGACGAAAATTAAAGATAAAATTTGAAAATAAGGATATCATTTTTTTCAGTTCAAAATTTATAACCTATAATGTCAGAAAGAATAAAAGACGCAGTAGATTTATTTCAGGCGGTTTTGAGTACATAGTATATATCAGTTATTTATTAGGATGTTTTCTGGAACTGTAATACGTTGGCAGACCAAAATTTAATGAGGATACACGCGCGCGCACGCACACACACACACACACACACACGCGCGCGCGCGCACGCACACACACACACACATATATATATATATACTGTGTGTGTGTGTATTATATATATATATATATAGAGAGAGAGAGAGAGAGAGAGAGAGAAAGCCTTTAGAATCCATCGTGGACGAAAATTCCTGCTTCTGTTCCGAATTCAATGAGAATGAAAATTGTTTTGATGGAACCGTTACGTTTGCCACTGTCCACAAAATTTGAGGTTGACACAGAATAGCTAACCTCGACTTGATCCCAGTGGGAGTAAAATCTAACTGTAAATATCTCTCCCTCTGGAAGTATCGAAATTTAAGAGGAATCTGTTTTTTAATTTATGCAACAGCCTGTGCGAGGATTATTCTGCCCAAGTAGCAAATACTAAGTTGCCTCATTCGAGTGAATCCTCACTTAAAGCGAATATTTAAGCATAAATTTGGGAATAGTCTTTTTCAGTCACTACAACTATGACTGTTTGATAGATACTGTACTGTATGGTCAATACAGGGTGATTAAAAAGTTCATACTTAGTTTAAAAATATTCTATTTGGGAAAATAAAGGGATGTCACGTAAAACGAATATATTATTCAGATCAATACTGGCAATTATGTTTTCAAAAGAGGTAATTCCATTCTATATCTTTTCTAGCCTACAGCCCTCTTCCACATGTGGACCACCAGTTTCAACGCGCTTGCATCACTTGAACGTAACTTCATCAGCAGCAGTGGGCAATGTTTCTGTAGAAGTTCCCGAATAACAGTGGCTATGCATTCCTCTAAATCGGCAAAATTTTGGAGCTTTGTTGCATGAACTCTGGATTTCACATAACCCCACAAAGAGAAATCCAGGGGGGGGGGGGGTCAGGTCGAGTGAACGTGAAAGCCAAGGAGATACTCTACGTTTCCTATTCCAGCGATCGGGAAAGTGCTGATTTAAGAGCTGTTGGACCTCAAGTGCAGAAGGAAAGGGAGTTCTGTCCTGCTGAGACATAAGTTCATCTAGGCCAGTGGTTCCCAACCTAGGGGTAAATTACTCCACTGGGGTAATGACAACTATTTTGTTATAATGTTATAATGTAATGTTATAATGTTTCAGACCAACAAAGACCCTAGGATCCACTCATGGCTGGTCTACCTAACTGTGTTCGTAATTGCGTATTGTGTATGTCCTCCGTGGTGGCGGAGGGGACCTACAATTTTACGTGGGTTCCGAACCACAAGAACATAAGAAATTTATGTAACAACTGCCTGTACATTCGCAACTACCAATTTTTGCAAAACTAAATAATTATCAATTAAAAACTAATTAATTATCGATTTAAAACTACAGATAGAATCTCTGGATCCAGAGGATCAAGTCATAATAGACTACTATCCACAATATGTTGCACTCTATATCTATTTATAACCGACATGCAAATATATCAGATCCAAAGAATCCAGTCATTTTCATTACGGTATCCATCAATACTAGTTCCTTGCCCAACGAAAAATAAGTCACGGTCCATATCGATTGCGGACCAAGTCAAAATTTACAACCAATATACATTACAATATATATACTTAGGAGGAAAAGTGTAGGTGTGGCTGTAAAGACTACAGTAATGTAGAAATGTGTGTGCAGTGTGCACCCATTTTGGGTCTCCCATTTCAAGGTGTTTGTGGGGCAAGTGAAGATCATGAGTTTTTCAATACCTCACAGTACTATGGGGGGCACCGCTCAGCAGAGGAATCTCTTTAAATGGGGTGTGTAAGGACAGAGAGTATCCCCTAACCCAAGATGCTGCCTCCCTATATCCCACAACACTTGTGTTGAGCTGTGGGATCTATCACCACAAAGCCTTAATTTTACTACCTTAAACTATACCCAACCTATCAACATATGCGTCTAATCGATTTTTAAACATGTTTATAGACGTGCTACTAATTACTTCTACCGGCAAACTATTCCACCTATTTACTATTCTATGCGTAAAAAAGTTTTTGGCAACTGCTGTCTCGAACCTTCTACTTGTCAACTTACACCCGTTATTTCTAGTCCTATTATATTGAGATATTTCGAAAAAGCTATCTCTATCTACGTTATCGAACCCATTCACAATTTTGAAAACCTGGATTAGATCACCCCTTAGCCTCCTAGTCTCGAGTGTTGTTAATTTTAACTCCTTAAGCCTATCCTCGTACGACTTTGACCTAAGCGACGGAATCATCTCAGTTGCTTGTCTTTGAACTCTTTCGATTTTGTCTGTATCTTTGCGCATATGCGGATTCCAAAATTGGACCGCGTACTCCAAATGGGGTCTAACTAATGATTTATAAAGTGGAACTATAATATCGCGCGATTTGTACTCAAAATTTCGAGCTATAAAACGTAACACTTTGTTCGCCTTATTGACCGCTGCTGTACTTTGTTTCGCTGCTTTTAAATCACCAGTGACTATAACTTCTAAATCTTTTTCCTGCTCTAAGCTTGTTAAATCTTTCCCTGACATACTATACGCAAAATTACCGTTACGCGAACCTATATGCAAAATTTTGCACTTATCAACGTTAAATCTCATTTGCCATGTGAGTGACCAATCAACGATTTTATTCAGATCTTCCTGGATTTTACCTCTATCTTCGTCATTAATCGCCCTACCACCCAGCTTCGTGTCATCCGCAAACTTTGAAACTGTACTGACTAGGCCGACATCTAAATCGTTAATATATATATAAGAAAAAACAAGGGGCCCAACACAGAACCCTGAGGAACGCCACTCGCTACATTAGACCAACACGAATCCGCTCCATCAACGACCACCCTCTGTTTCCTACCTCGCAACCACTCTTCTAGCCAATTTATTACTACACCCCTGATTCCATGATCCTTAGTTTTTTTCAATGAGTCTTTTGTGCGGCACGGTGTCAATCGCTTTTTGAAAATCTAAATACACTACATCAACCGCCCGATGTCTATCGTAAACGTCAACCACGCTTTGGAAAAATTCTAAAAGATTAGTTAAGCATGATTTGTTTCGCTTAAAACCGTGCTGCGTATTTCTAACTAGTTTATGCACTTCTAAGTGTTCGACTATACGATCCCTAATTATTGATTCCAGTAGTTTACCTACAACAGACGTTAAACTGATTGGCCTATAATTTCCCGCCGCACCTTTATCGCCTTTCTTAAAGATAGGTGTTACGTTTGCTAACTTGAAATTATCTGGTACGGACCCCTCAGAAATAGACGCATTAAAAATCTTTGTTAGCGGCACAACAATGCTATCTTTTAATTCTTTTAGTTGTATGGGATATATGGAATCCGGCCCCGGTGATTTACGCGTTTTCATTTTATCAATATAGCGCATTACTTCCCCCTCACTAACCACGATATTATCCAAAATATTACCATTATCAAAAGGTATTATGTCTATGACCGTAGGGATATTCGTTACATCTTCTCTAGTAAAAACTGACGTAAAAAATTCGTTTAGCAATGGAGCCATTTCCTTGTTTTCAGAAACTAGATCTCCGTTTGCATTTTTCAAAGGCCTCAAGACACTTTTTACTGGATTTCTATTATTGACGTATTGAAAGAATCGCTTGGGGTTTTCTTTACCGTCACGAGCTATGGAGATTTCAAATTCGCGCTTGGACTTTTTTATTACACTTTTAGCTTCACACCTTAAAGATATGTAGTTCTTTCGTAACAACAGATTATCTTTATCGCACTTATATCGCCTATAAGCCCTATCTCTACTCTTTATAATGTCTCCTACTCTAGAAGTAAACCACAAGGGCTTGTTGTTTACTTTCGCACGCTTAATTTTGTACGGTACACATTCCTCATTTATAGTCCTAAATACCGTTTCGAACGATTCCCACATTAGTTTTGCGTTGGAGTTCCCCATTACGTTTTCCCAATTGACGTGTGAAAATTTATTTCGAAATTTACTAAAGTCTGCGTGCTGGAAGTTAGGAATTTTAGTCGCGTTAGTTGGTTTCGAGTGACTTACTGAGAGGACAAATCCTACCATATTGTGATCGCTATTGCTTAACGGTTCTATTACTTGAAGATCAGTAATTAGCCTATCATCCGTAGTTATTACTAAATCTAAAATACTGTCCAACCTCGTAGGTTCCCCAACGTTTTGAATAAGAAAGCTATCCTCGGGAAAATTAACTAAACGATTACCTTCCGCGTCTCCCTGCATTGTATCGTAATTCACGTTGGCGCAATTAAAGTCACCCATAACTAAAGCCTGCTCACTACCGATTATTCTCTTTAGTTCACGATATAACGCTTCGTCCGTATCAGCTGTTTGATTAGGGGGCCAATATATAACAGCAACAAGAAGTTTGAAATCGTTCAATTTAAGTTCTGCTATAGTCGAATCTATCGGTTCTGGAATTGAGTGCTTTACTTCTATAACGCTCGCAATATTATCTTTGATATACAACATAACACCGCCTCCTCGCCTACCTATTCTGTTTTTAACAAAAAGTCTATAACCTTTAATTTGATACTCCCCTACAAAGTCACGTGTTTCAGTGCTAAGCCACGATTCATTTATCGCAATTAAATCATAGTCTTTACAAGCAATTAAAGAAAAAAATTCGTTTATTTTATTTCGTAGGCTACGAGCATTTAAGGATAAAACCTTCAAATTGTTTGTAATTGCGACACCTTCGCGAGCGTAGGGGAAATTTGTGGAATTTACGCTGGGACCGTTCGGGTTGCGGCAGCCTGAAAAGAAGAGACAGTATTATGAAATAGTCTTCCTAAACGCGCAGCTCCAACGTCATTAAAATGAAGTCCATCTTCGAGGAACAAGTCCCTCCTGCCGTAAAGACTTCCAAAAATTTGCAAAATGCACTCCTTCCTGTTGGCAAAGAAACTTTAGGTTATTGTTAATATAGGTCGCCTTGCTGTACAACTCGCTTCGTTGGATAATTCGAGGAAGTATACCTGTTAAAACAATCTTATTAGTTTTCTCCTTTAGTCGCTCTAATAAGTCCCTGTACCTAGCCAGGATTTCTTCCGATCTAGAATTTAAAACGTTATTAGTACCGACATGAATAACATACGTTGTGTCCTTGGTGGTACCGTCTGTAAAATGGTCAACACTATTAGTTATATCCTCCACCCTTGCACCAGGGTAGCAGTAACTGCGCCTACGACGACAGTTTCTCCCACACAACTCCTCGAGCTGCCCTCGAACAATGGAATCGCCAACGAGTCGTATTTCCGGTTCATCAGCATCTTCGAAACCTAAAACAGAAAACTTATTGCTTGTTATTACTGGTAGACAGGTCTTTGCTTTTCTCAATGGGGCTCCATTACGCACTCGAACGAAGGGTTGGGAACTAGGGGAAGAGAGAGGGCTATTAGTAGTATTTATATTAATAGTAGAAACTGAGGCAGGAGGGGTCGTAACTGGAGTCTCAAGGGATTCTAATTTTGCCGTCAGGAGCATCACGCTTTCTTCAAGTCTCACCCTGGCCTCCCTCTCACGTTCTAACTCGTTCCTCAGCACTTCCATGCTTGAGCACCACCTGCAAACTAACTGTTCATTATTATTATTAGCCATTGTAAACGCGTAAGCAGCAAATTTCCCTTCACAGCGACTGCAAGTACTTGACGGTGGTGCCATGCTTTTAATTAGCTTTTAATAATATAGTTATAATGATTGGGTAATGGAGCTGGATTAGAATTGGGTTTTGGGAAACCATACAAAAAACGTCTAGGCAATAAGATTCTAACTGAGGCAAGGCAAAGCTGGAGTATTTCAGGACAATTTTTCCCGTTGACGTCCGTTGTTTGTCCATCAACATCTTGGTAAAAGGAATCCCTAGTAATTCCTTTGGATGAGAGAGTATCTCGCTCATGTCATGATATGCTCTTGGGTTTTCAAGTCAACAGATGCCTGTTAACATAAAATGTCGCCTTATCCCTAAACCAGATACTCTCCAAACGAGATGAATCTCATACAAAAAGATAAAGCGAGGTCTTGTACATTTCCGATTTTCAGTCTTGATCCACATCACGTTATTCGATCACGCACGATCTAGATTTTGTATTTCACTTTAATGTCCTTCTTAAGAATTTGTTGATGGTAGATTAACTCGTGTTCAATTCTAAAGCAGCTTATTTCATGACTTTGACTTGACTGTCAGAAAGTGCTTTCTTCGACCACTTGTTGGATTTTCCTGTTCGAACTGACCTTGGACGTCCACTACAAGTTTTGACCACGACCAAACCGGTTTCTAAATTTGTTTTATGTGTGTTAAGCATAATAATAATAATAATAATAATAAAATCTTTATTGGTAAAAGATATATATCACAAAACGTGAAGATTATCCGGCTGAGTGAGTTATGGATAACCACGTGAGTACTCCATTACACATGAGTTCCGCAAGAAAGTTTTCTATAATTCTCATAATAGAAAAAACTTCCAGTTAATGACGTAGTATTGTAAACAGAGACATCGTTAGTAATCTATAACTGACTGACAGCAAAGAAATTATCCTTAAATAATAATAAAACAAATGTTTTGTTAGTCACAAAAACAAAACTAACACCAGACTTCAATATTATTATTATTATTGACTTGCATACGATATAGCGTGTCACTGACGGAAAAAATTAGAAGCTGCTTTTGAGGATAAACTACCATTTCGGCAACATATTGAAAATATAAATCATAAACTCTTCAAATTCTTGTTAATTCTAACAACATTACATTTTCTACCTACAAATACACTTAAAACCCAATTCATTTAACTACTTTATCGCAATTACATACGGGAGCGACTATGGCTATATTATGAACCTTTTATGTAATCATAAGCCAAAAGAGAATTACACAGGATATTTGAAAAGAAACGCAACCCAAAATAGAAAAGAAAAGGGTTAAGTTACGATGATATATGCATTCTCCAATGAGTTGCATTTATTTTTGAACACCCTGTATGAGGAACATGAAAACCGATTATTATGCCCATTTTTCAGAAATCTTTAAGCAGCTGCATATATTAAAATTTAAGGAAATATTTGAAGTAAGGATGTACTCTTTAATATTCAAATTACGAGGCAGTTTGCACCCATAATAATAATAATAATAATAATAATAATGGAAAATGTGACGTAAAATCAAATACACCATCAACATCGAATAATATACATACTCGTATATGGAAAGTAAACATACGTATTTCCAAGGCAAATTATACTCTTTTGCGTAGTAGAAATTCTTATACTTATTTAGCGATGAAATTATGAAATTACGGAATAAGTTTTCGAATGAATTAAAATCAGTAAATGCTCACTCGACTTTCAAAAGCAATTAAAATTTAATAAATTCCGGAGTTAGTGAATGTGCAGCCTTAGTCTTACATACTCAATCCATATAATTAACGACGCTCCCTTCCCAAATGCTCAACAAAGAAATAATGATAGCGATAATTATTATTATTACTATTATTATTATTATTAGACTATTATTATTTATTATTGTTATCGTTATTATTATTATTATTATTATTATTAACGTTGTTGTTGTTATTATTATATTTATTATCCTTTTAATTATTTTTTACTATTAGTTTCGTCGTCAACATTTATTTTTAATAATATTATTTTTTTACAGTTTGACATTTTGCAGATACATCTTGTACATCTAAGCTTTTATATGTATGTATATACGAATTGATTCCTGCACTGTTAGTAATGTTTTAATAGTACCGTGTGTGTTGTGTAGACATAGAAATTTAATATATACTGTATATAGAAATTACCTACTGTCAAATTTAGATATACCGTGTGACCACAAAAATTGTCCCTGTTTTTAATCGCTTATTACTCAGTCATTATTGCAGCTTCACAAATGAAATAAAAAGCATTCGAAAAGAGAACATTTTAGTTTTATTTAATTTTTTCGATATCCTGGATACGAAATCAGTACTTATAAAAAAATGACAGTTTTATCCACCACAATCATGGGTTATTTGTCGTGTGACCACAAAAATTGTCCCTGTTTTTAATCGCTTATTACTCAGTCATTATTGCAGCTTCACAAATGAAATAAAAAGCTTTCGAAAAAGAATATTTAAAAGTTTTATTTAATTTTTTCGATATCCTGGTACGAAATCAGTACTTATAAAAAAATGACAGTTTTATCCACCACAAACATGGGTTATTTGTCGGACATGCAACGTGTTTTCATCGCAGAAGAGATGATCAAACATGGCTCGGTAGTTGCCACCCAACGGTCTTTCAGACGAAAATACGGTCAGCAAAGGACCATAGATCCTAAAACGATTCGCAGGATTTTCGCAAAATGGAAACATCACGGCTCAATCAAGAACATGCATAAAGGCAACTCTGGGCGCAGCAAAGGTGTGCGAACCGCTGAAAACATTGATTCAGTCGCAAATCAGCTTGAAACGGACAACAAGAAATCTGTGAGACGACTATCAGCTGTGACAGGAATCAAACGGGAGAGCATTCGGAAAATAATCACGTCGGATTTGAGAATGAAGTCATTCAAAATTATGTGTTTGCAACAGCTTAGCGAACAAGACTACCAGCGTCGTTTGATGTTTTGTGAACGCATTGAAACAATAATTGAACAAAACCAGATAAGATTAAGTGACATAATATTCAGTGATGAATGCCACATCTATCTCAATGGGTTCATCAACAGACAGAATTACCGGTGTTGGTCACAAAACAAGCCAAATATACACTATACACTTGGAGAAACCTCTGCATTCACCAAAAGTTACTGTCTGGTGTGGTTTGAGTAGCAGCAAGGTTTATGGTCCTTACTTTTTTGAGGACCCAGAGACAAGGAGACCGCTTTCAGTAACTTCAGAAAGATATGTAGAAATGCTGAACACTGTTTTTGAACAAGAAAACTGCAGTAACAAGTGGTTTCAGCAAGACGGAGCAACAGCCCACACAACTAGGCAATCACTGCTGGAATGTTTAACAAGATTTTTTGAACAAAGATTCATTTCTCATCGCTCGCAGTTTCCCTGGCCCGCAAGATCTCCCGATCTATCACCTATGGACTTTTTTCTCTGGGGATTTGTCAAGGACAAAGTATTCAGGCAAGAGCCATCCTCTATCGAAGAATTAAAGCAAGCGGTGGTAGAGAGTGTACAGTCCATTGAATGCAGCGTTTTGGAAAATGTAATAAATAACTTCCTTTCCCGTTGTGTGAAATGTAAGAATGTCCAGGGACGTCACTTTGAACACATGTAGAATAAATTAAAACTTTAAAATGTTCTCTTTCGAATGCTTTTTATTTCATTTGTGAAGCTGCAATAATGACTGAGTAATAAGCGATTAAAAACAGGGACAATTTTTGTGGTCACACGGTACATAGACATCATTTGCCCGAATGTGCAACAAACTATCACAATTAAAACCCTTTTATAAATTTATAGTACTGTATATTGAAATGTAAATGTTTAAAAAGTAATATAGCATTTCCTAGTCTACAAGTTCCCTTTAGACTTTAAGTCTTTATTAAAAATGTTATTATTATACTTAAATAGTATATTTCAGCTTGTAAAGCGTGTCCGCTTGCTAAAAGCACTTTACAATTGCATAAAATGTGTATATATATATATATATTGTTATATTTGCAAATAAATAAATAAATATATATATATATAAATTTAGTGGTGGACCGGATATCCGCATCATTTTTAACATCCGCATCCGCATCCGCACTTCTGACTGCGGATGTTATGCGGATATTACCTCTAATAAATTATGCCATTTACAATTAATTTAGCTTATAAAGTAGCTTATAAAGCCCAGTCATGCACATTTCATGTAAAGTATTAATTACACTGCGGAACACAACTTTTGGTGACTTAGATGTTACACCTGTTTCTGGGTGGAGCACCGACAATTCAGCGCAGGACAATTCAGCGCCGACAATTCAGCGCGTCAGTACAGTTAAAAGTTTAGTTAAAAATAATAAAAATAAATCGCAATAAATAAAAAAGAGAAAAATTTGTATATTTATATATATGCTAAATTGGGTCTGTATCGAAGGAGTGACATTTCAAAGGAGTGACATAACAAAGGAGTGACATAAATACCGTAACGAAGGAGTGACATAACGAAGGAGTGACAAATCGGAGATAAAATTCAAAGGAGTATAATTATTAAAATTTTATTTAAAAAAACAAAATTTGTTAGAATTGTTAAAATTAAGATTTTATTTCAAAAACTAGAAACCTAACCTAACCTAACCTAACCTAACCTAACAGTTGCAAGCCTCTCTTCCCTCTGGATTTGTTCTTTCTTCTTCTTTGTTGGTATTTTCGCGCTGAATTGTCTTGCGCTGAATTGTCTTTGCGCTGAATTGTCTTGCGCTGAATTGTCGGCGCTGAATTGTCGGCGCTGAATTGTCTTGCGCTGAATTGTCGGGTCACGGTTTCGGAGTATATTGAGGTCGCTGATTCTAAAAATGACATTAGTTTTTCTCCATCAGCTCTGCTTATCAAGATATGATATATATCTATATATATTTCTATATAATGTATATAATATTATATAATTGCTGACTGGCAATCACTGTTGTTGTCAATTGAATACAAAAGTATGATGAATGTCAGCAAAAATAGTGTATTAACATCAAACAAGCATAAGGTACGAAAAATATTTCTTAAATTCAAACAAGCTTGAGACACGAACGGCAAAAAAAGTTCTTTCATTGAGACATCTCACATAAACCGCGTTTCTGAGATTTCTTGCGATGAGATGTGCCAGGACATTCGCGTTGGATGCTCCAGCAGTAATCTGCCATCATGTGAGTATCCCATCGTCCGCGGTACCGTTCTTCCATGGTCCTTAGTTCTTGGTGAAATCGTTCACCCTGTTCCTCGCTTAGATCACCGAGGTTATCTGGGAAACGATCCAAATGACTGTGGAGGTAATGCAGTTTGATGCTCATTTTACAGCCAAGTTTACAAAAGAAGAGAGCATATTCTCCACTAGTTCACCGTAGTTATCGGCCTTATAGTTCCCAAGGAAATTCTTCACAACCATACTAAACGATGACCACGCACGTGCCTCAATGTTGTCCATTGAATCTTGGAAACGCGGGTCTTTCATGAGTTCCCGGATTTGCGGTCCATCGAAAATACCTGCCTTCAGCTTTTCCATGCTCAGCGCAGGAAATTTTCTACATATGTAGCCAAAACACGTCCCATCTCTGTTCAAAGCCTTTATAAATTGTTTCATCAAACCTAGTTTGATGTGCAGTGGTGGCAATATGATCCTTTCTCTGTCAACCAAAGCTTCTTTGATGATATTTTTTTCTCCAACCACCATGTTTTCTCTCAGAGGCCACTGTCTTCTCACCCAGTGTTCATCTTTAGCTCTACTGTCCCAGAGACATATAAAGCACGGGTACTTGGTGTACCCGCTCTGCTGGCCCAGGAGAAAATTCACCATCTTCAGATCCACACAGATCACCCATTGGTGGTCTCGGTATGATATCTTTTCTAGGACTAGGGCGACTGTCCCGTGCTCTTCTCTCATACCGACTGAGTGACCAATTGGGATTGATCTGTATCTGTTGCCGTTGTGTAGAAGAACACATTTTAGGCTCCGTTTGGAGCTATCTATGAATAACCGCCATTCACTTGGTGTGTATTCCGATATGCCCATTTTCATCAGCAATCCGCGCACATTGTTGCAGAAAACTAAATCGTTCTCTTTTGAGAAGAAGGGCAGTAAATCCTTTTCTCTGTCGCGATATAACGTGATTTTGGTTCCCGGCAGCAGTAAATTTTTTTCTCCCAGCCTGGAAGCTAACAATTCAGACGATTTCTTCGAAAGACTTAAGTCCCTTATGAGGTCGTTTAATTCGTGTTGACTAAAACATTCTACAACTGATGACGATCCTTCGAAATCACTGTCATTTTGCCCACATATGCTTTCTTTGTCAGTAGCAGATTCATCATCTTCTTGAGGGAGCTCTGGAAGATGGCTGAATGATGGGACAGGTATCTCATCTGACTGTGAAACAGGCCGTCTAGCTGAGTCTATGTCAGGATACGTCCATTTACTCCGGTTACGTCCATTGATGCCATTTATATTCACCAAACAAAAATAACAGTCATCATTGTGGTTTCTCTGTTCTCTCCATACCATTGGTATATCAAATTTCAGGCACCTCCTCTTTCCGTTGGTCCATTGCCGCAGATGCTCCGTACACGTTTTACACACAACATGAGGAGCCCATGGCTTATCTTGGTCCCCTAGTTGTACTTTGAAATAGGCAAAATAAGCTTTTTTCACAAAATCAGTAATAGTTTTTCTCTGTTCAATGAACGTGTACTCTCCGCAGATAAAACAAAACACATCTGGATGATTTAAACACTTTCTTCGTGATGAAGCCATGTCAACACCTGTAACAGGAAAGAATTCACGTTAGTACATGTACAATACACATGCAAAACAGCAACATCAGCAAAATCATAGCTACAATTTAATTATACAGATGCATTTAGATTTACGAGCAACTCATAATACCGTTCCAGAAGGGTAATAAAGTAGGTAATGACGTATGTAATATCTAAAGAACTAGAGCTGCTAGAAGAAAATGGATGATATTTTCTGAATCAGTGGCATGAAAATATCCAGAATAAGGTCTAAAATCTCAGGCACCAAGAAATATTTTTTTTGGTTCCCCAGTGTTATTAATGAACAAACAAATATATAAACCTCAAAATATAAATACCTGGTAACACAGAAAATTGAATGAAACTTGTTTCATTGAATATTCTGTGGCTGAAACTCTTGAGAAAGTTATTTTTATCATAATGAAAACATTAATATTAATTTTAATTCTTATGCATTGCCTGCCATAATAGTAATATCACGAAATTTGAAAAATTATGTCATATATTCATAATTTTATATTATATTGATAGATTAACTAAATATCCGCATCCGCATCCGCGGATATTGAAATTAAAGATCCGCATCCGCAGATGTTGAAAAACTGACATCTGATCCACCACTAAATTATCAATGGCGACTCCTGCACTCGGGCTTCTCGGGCTGAGCCCGAGAGGCAAGGGGCAAGGAGAAGCATGAGAGATAAAATTGTGTATTTATAGATTTAAGTTTTAAAAAAAAGTTTTAAATACAAATTGTAAAAATGGTTTTTGGCTGGTAGTATGTTACTATTTTTCTGTCTAGCCTTCGTCACGCAAGCAAATTTTGAGCGCATTTAGATACCCTTACTACCTATAAAAAACTATATTGACACATTAAGTTTTCGTGTAATCTTTCAAGATCCTTTACTCGGGCGCAAGACATTACCCCGAGAAAGTATAAGTAATATCGTATATTTAAAGTTCTTTTAATGAATAATATAATTATTTGCTTGCATACGGTTACATAATAGTCCTTCTTCTAATTCTCATTAAATAAAATACGTTTTTCCTCCTATTTTTTTTTATAAAGAAAAAACATTTCAACTCGGGCTTATATCCTTCGGCCTTGTAGAGGCACAATTTTTAATTCTGGCGATACATGGTAACTTTTAAGTTTCGATAAGCGTGCCTTCAACTGCCTTGGGCAGCGGTGATGGCAGGTGAAATTAATGGGGTTCAAACGAAATTGAGAGAAAAAGGTTTTAAATTCGGCTATTTTATTCATTGCTATGCACATAAGTTAAATTTAGTGTTAAGTAAAATGTCAGAGAAAGTTAACGGGGCTAAAATGTTCTTTTCCAATGTACGTGCTTTCAGTGAATTTGCTTCTTCAAGTACGAAACGAAAAGCTGTATTTAGAGAGCTTAATATCAGCATTCCATCACTTTGTGAAACAAGGTGGTGCTATAGATCTAGAACCGTGTCAGCAATTAAAAGGCAGCGTGAAACTCTGAAAAATGCATTTCAAAAGATTTTAGATGACAGTACAAGATGGGATGAAGATACTCTTAATCAAACTGATAATCTACTTATAAAATTGCATGATTTCACTTTTCTGTTTTTTATTAACTGCTTTGAAAATATATTGTCACAAGCCTAAAAACTATTTGATCTTCCGCAATGCAAGCAGCTTGACATGAAGTTTGCACAACAGAAAGTAAATGACTTTATTGAATTTAGTGAGTGCGCTCGTACTGATAAATCATATAATAAAGTTTTTCAAGAAACAATGGCAGACTTCGAACAATCCAAGTGCCCTTGGATATGGTATGTCCTTTTTTATTGTTAAAAAACCTTCGGCTTTACAAATTTGTTACAGTCTCGCGTGTTTTGAAAAACAGTGTAATCTCCCTCAGTATTTGTTTAACATAGTTAAAGGCCTCGTTTATAGTGCGGCGAATAGTAATTACGAAGATAACTTTCCTAAACGTTTTCGCAATAGCCTCTCACAATTAAAAAAAGATGGGGAGCTCCATATTACTAAAGCAGACAAGGCTAACACCATAGTTATTATGGACAAAGTGGACTACATCGGAAAGATGAACGAGCTTCTCCAGGACCCCGCCACATACAGCAAACTTAGGAAGAACCCGCAGGATGACGTCATCAAATCATTTAATAGTGGCTTGAAACGCATTCTCAAAGATCATAAGGACTTAATTCCGCTTTTCATGTCCACTTCACCTTCTCTGCCCTACCTTTACTGTCTTATTAAAACCCACAAACCTGGCAACCCTATGCGCCCTATTATTAGCTCGGTGGGCTCTATTACTTATAAACTCTCCAAATGGCTTGTCAAAGTCTTGTCCCCCATTCTCGGAACTATCTCTGATTCACATGTAAAAAATTCCATGGATCTTACTGAAAAATTGAATAATGCACGTACTGAAACTAACGATAGATTGATCAGTTTTGACGTTTGTTCATTGTTTACAAAAGCCGATTGACGATATGCTTGACTTTCTCTCCCAAGAATTACATAAGTATGACCTGCCACTACCTTCACACATTGTTTTGGAACTTATTAAGCTTGCATCAAAGACTGTAAATTCACTTTCAATAACGAGTATTATCAACAAGTTTTTGGGATGGCCATGGGCAACCCCTTATCGCCCCTCATCTCCAATATTTATATGGAGTTTTTCGAAATTACTTACATTCCGAGAATCCTGGGGGTTGGCATCCATTGGTTGCGGTACGTCGACGATATTTTGTGTATCTGGCCCATGACTCGTGACCTGGATAACTTCCTCCTTCAGTTAAATGATCAAGTCCCCTCCATTAAGTTTACTTTAGAAGTGGAACAAGACAATTCAATCCCATTTTTGGATGTGCGTGTACATAGGGAAAGCCCAGGTTTTAAGTTTAGTATCTATCGAAAAACAACAAACAATTTGTCCTACGTACACTTTTACTCGGGACATGACACCCCCACTAAGAAGGCCATTTTTTCATCAATGTTTCTCCGCGCCCATAGGATCGCCAGTCCGGAATACATCGATGCCGAATTGGAAAAAATCAACGGTATTGGAAGTGATTTGTGTTATCCATCTGCGTTTATGGAATCTTGTCTCAACAAGGCAAAACGAACTTTCTATCGTGTCAATAATAACACTCGTACTTTGTCAAAAAATATTTTAGTACTTCCATTTTTCCCGGGCTTTTTAGGCATTGCTAATGTACTTAAACTTTTGGATATTAATGTAGTTTTCATATAACAATATTGTGAAAAATATCATAGTAAAAAATAGCCCTACCAATAATTCAGGCATTATCTATAAATTGGTTGTAAACAATGTGATTCCTTTTACATAGGTCAGACGGGAAAGGATTTGCACACACGTATAAAACAGCATCAATATTCCGTTAGAACAGGACAGTTGTCCAGTGCCCTTTTTGTCCATTTGTCAGAGTTATCCCACTGTATTGATTGGAATAATGCTTCAGTTTTATTCCACTCTAGCAACATTGTTAATAGAAATATTCTTGGGTCTGCCATTATCCAACTTTCAAATAACTTCAACATAAGCAAAGGTCTTTTTCAACTCGATCTTGTTGTTTTGAATTCCTTCAAAACAGATTTAGATAAGAAGGGTAGAACGCAAAATCTTTGGTAAACTTGTATGCTACTTTATTAACTTTTAATTTTCATTTTATTTTTATATACATCGAAACTTAACCATAAAAGGCAGAGTGTTAAAACCCGGGCAGATTTCCAGTATAAATTTGTATTTTTATAATTCATTTGATCTTGTGCTAAAAATCGATATTTTTTTCCTTACAAATCTGTATGCCTCTCTGATAATCCTTTAATTCTTAATTTTTATTTTTATTTCTCCGTTTATTGCATATATTATATATATATATATATATACAGGGTGGGCGGAAAGTAGCTCCCTATTTTTGATTGGTAAAAAAATACGTATATTATCCATTTATTTCAGAAAAAATAATATGAAAAGGTAGGCATACATGGTAGGTTTTCTCTAAAATTCAATGTGGGCTCCAACTCTTTCCACCAGCTTCTGGAGCCGCCCAGGAATGGCGTCCACTGACTTTAGCAGGAACTCCGGCGGGATGGAGGACATGACTTCCCGAATTCGGTCCTCCAGTTCTTCCAATGTCCTCGGTTTGGTGCGGTAGACTTCTTCCTTTACCCACCCCCAAAGAAAGAAGTCGCACGGTGTCAAGTCGGGGCTCCTGGCTGGCCATTGATGTGGACCACGACGACCCATCCAACGCCCAGGGAAGTGGGCATCCAGCCCTTCTGCATCCAAGCCCTCTGCGCAACACCATGAATGCTGAGCGGTACCTTGCTATGTTGCGAAACGAGGTCTGGCTGGTTGTCAGCACATGGGAGAACATCGACGATCTGATATTTATGCAAGATGGCGCCCCTCCGCACTTCGCTCTTGTTGTCCGTGAGTGGCTGGATGCCCACTTCCCTGGGCGTTGGATGGGTCGTCGTGGTCCACATCAATGGCCAGCCAGGAGCCCCGACTTGACACCGTGCGACTTCTTTCTTTGGGGGTGGGTAAAGGAAGAAGTCTACCGCACCAAACCGAGGACATTGGAAGAACTGGAGGACCGAATTCGGGAAGTCATGTCCTCCATCCCGCCGGAGTTCCTGCTAAAGTCAGTGGACGCCATTCCTGGGCGGCTCCAGAAGCTGGTGGAAAGAGTTGGAGCCCACATTGAATTTTAGAGAAATCTACCATGTATGCCTACCTTTTCATATTATTTCTTCTGAAATAAATGGATAATATACATATTTTTTTACCAATCCAAAATAGGGAGCTACTTTCCGCCCACCCTGTACAGTATATATATATATATATAGGTATATATGTGTATATATATATATATATATATATATAATATATATATATATATATATATAGTGTGTATATATATATATATATATATATATATATTATTATTATTTTTTTTTTTTTTCTGTAACCTATATATAGGCTGTAACCCTTTTATGTACTTCAGTGTTCCTGAGGATGTCATTAGACGAAAGCGCTTGAGCAACATTTTGTGTTTCCTTTCCTTCATGGTTTTATTCATCATATATATATATATATATATATATATAATATACAGAGTGGGCCGAAAGTCTGGATCCATAGGAAAATATTTATTTTAATACATAAATTACAACAAATGGTAAATACTTAAAATGAATATCAACTTTAACTCGTAAATGCGTATCCGTGATACTGTACAGTAGTTCGTACTCCAGTATAAATACTCAAATACTTTTTTTATTTCAGCCCAGAAATGGCTTCGAATCTAACAACAGAAGACCGGGTAGAACTTGTGCTCATGTACGCAAGACAGGGCGCTACACACAGAGAAGTTGCTACCGAATTCAATAGAAATCATCCTGATAAGCATCCAGTAACACATGCGACTGTTGGCAAGTTGTTTAAACGTTTCAAAGAAACAGGAAGTGTACATGTTCGACGGCGTTCTGGTCGTCCAAAAACTGCAACTGATGAAAATACCTCTGCAATGGTATGTGAAACTTTAACGAATAGTCCAGTAAAGTCAATAAGAAGATTATCAAATGAAACACGCATCTCGAGAACGTAAATTCGAAGAATTATTAAAAATCATAAATTCCATCCCTAAGTGTCTCGATGTCAGAGGCCGCCAATTTGAGCATTTGTTATAATTTGTTGTTTATACTGGAGTACGAACCACTGTACAGTATCACGGATACGCATTTACGAGTTAAAGTTGATGCATTTGTGAATTAAAGTTGATATTCATTTTAAGTATTTACCATTTGTTGTAATTTATGTATTAAAATAAATATTTTCCTATGGATCCAGACTTTCGGCCCACCCTGTATATATATATTGAACTAACATTACTTATAAAATTTGCTCTTCCTATCAAAATTTTCATTCAGAAGTACCTTTTTTACAGCCACGACTCCCTGCTAATCTGGTCCCTAAATACGTTGGATCTTATCTGAATAATATCTATAGTCCCAAACACCGAACTCCTACAGTTCCCAAAGATATTTGATACATTCAGCTCCAATTTTATGGATACATTAGCAAAAAGACTGAAACTGACTTAACGTCCTTATTAACCCCGACTTTCCCAAAAAAATTCATTTAAGGTTTGTTCGTGTCAATAATTTTACCACTTCTTCCTTTTTTAGATACAAGTCTAATGACTGCCTAAGTCACTGATGTCCCGACTCGTATATGCTTTTCATTGTTGCTGTAATGCCACGTATAGTGGCTCTACTTCACGCCAATTAAGAACGAGGGTCGATGAGCATTTGGGAATTAGTAGTAGGACTCCCCTGCCGTTGAATAAACCAACTAAATCACCCATCCTAGAACATACGTAGTTTAAATTGTAGCCACCTGTCTCGATAGTTTTTCAATTCTTTGTGGGCTAACCCCGAAATTGATCTAAGCTTTATGGAGTCAATTTACATTTTTGGTAATAAACCTATTCTAAATTATTATTGTT
The DNA here is from genome assembly GCA_023014485.1 of Bathynomus jamesi. NCBI lineage: Eukaryota > Metazoa > Arthropoda > Malacostraca > Isopoda > Cirolanidae > Bathynomus > Bathynomus jamesi. Next base: position 818,389 of record JAJOZX010001484.1, read on the forward strand.
CGGATATTGAATTGAACCTTGAAAGATAATGTATTCTTTGTTAGTTTTATTGTTTTAAATCATCTATTAACATTTTAAACCATGTATTACTGTGTAACATAAACAAATCATGTTAAGTTTCTCTTTTTAACTTTTGAATGTAATGTACAGTAAATATCTTATTGATTAATTACTTCCCACTCAATGTCATTCCCATTCCCATTCCCATTCGCGGTCTGCAAATGAAAATATGTAAAAGCGTAAAATCCATATTTGACTCGCAGAAAAGGCGCCAGACGGGAATGGTTAATATTTCCCAACCTAACTTATTTTAACCTAACATTAGCCTAACCTATCGTAACCGAACCAACCGTAACCTAACCTAACCTAAGTTAACCTAAACCGGACCAAAGTAGAAAAGTCGTGGATTATAATGATAATGACATGAAGTGGGATAGATCGATTTCAAAATGGCCTCCTTTGAAGTTCTCACTTTTTCACTTTCCCATTCTTGGGCGCGGATGGGAATGAGAATGGTATCGAATGGGATGACATCGTCTTCTTATTTTTAGTTATAATTACCATTGAAGATGGGAATTAAAACCCCAGAAACGTTTGGTGATTAAAGAATGTTAGTTTAAGCGTTTGTCACTTTATTCATCTTGAAATGCCGCTTCCCTAAGAACAAGCCCTTGTCATATATATATATATATATATATATATATATATATATATATATATACTGTATATGAAAATTATTTCACGAAAGTGACACGTGAAAAATATTTATGATGAATAAAACCACGAAGGGAAAAAAGAAACACAAAGTGGTGCTCAAGCGCTTTCGTCTAATGACATCCTCAGGAACACTGAGCCACCGTGTTCCTGAGGATGTCATTAGACGAAAGCACTTGAGCACCACTTTGTGTTTCTTTTTTCCCTTCGTGGTTTTATTCATCATATATATATATATATATATATATATATATATATATAGAGAGAGAGAGAGAGAGAGAGAGAGAGAGAGAGAGAGAGAGAGAGAGGACCGACAAGAAATAGACTAACAAGTAGACAAACAAATTCTTTCTTTCACGCTATTATCAAACATTCTTAGAAGACACACATGGTCAAGAAATCAGAAACAATGAAAACGTCTGTATCTTCCCAAAAGGCCCGCGAAAGCAAGCCCTTGGTAACAAATAGGACGCTCAGAAAGCGTCTCAAGAAATGCCCGCGAAACTCCGCGTCTCAGATCAGAGGTTATATAAGCGAGGGTCCACTGATACACATTTTCACTCCTCACTCACTCACACACGCTCATTCGCTCGCTCACTTCTCGCTTGCATTTCTCGTCACGTGTCACGTTTCTCCTACGTCACTAGCACAACTCGTCACATCAACCGCCCTCCGGCTTACCGCCGGAGGAGCGGCCTGCTGTTCCTTCAAAGCTTCCGATCCATCATCAAGCAAGACCTTCTACAGACCGCCTGCAGAAGCATTCCTTCGAAGCCCAGCGCCGTTTCGACTCCAGCCGGTTTCAGTCCCTCAAGCATCATCTCAATTCTACACGAAGCGAATCAACACTTGAGGCGACCGGCGACCGGCGCCCTTGAACAAACTTCAATGAGACGGTCAACATCATCCCGGGCCTACGTTCCACAAGGTCAACCTTCAAGTATCTCCATCTTAAGAAGCCTAATCTACACGACGGCGCCCGTTCAACAAACTTCAATAGGCCCGCATCCGCTCTCACGAAACACTACGTGCGAAAGAACAGACAGTCAACGCCACCTCGAGCCTACAGTAATAGGTCCACCTTCAACACTTCTTCATCAGAGGTATTCGACGTCCTGGTAAGATAAGTGCATCCTTTCTAATTAACTCTCGTGAAGCCTACATCAGCCTACCGCCGAACGGTAGGCTATACTCCCAAAGTGTTTAATTAAGCGTTCTGACTGACTCTCGTTAAAATCGCAGTAGGCCTATTTCCTAATCCAAGCGTCATCTATTCAGTGTATCAAAACGTACGTGCTTAATTTCTATTATTATTAGGTTGCATCATTTATTCCATGTTCATTCATGCATAGCCTTTAGCCTACATAATCAGTGTGTTACGTAATCTATTCAGTGTAACAAAACGTACGTGCTTAATTTCTATTATTATTAGGCTGCATCATTTATTCCATGTTCATTCATGCATAACCTTTAGCCTACTTAATCAGTGTGTTACGTAATCTATTCAGTGTACCAAAACGTACGTACATAATTTCTGTTATCACTAGGTTTCATATTTCATGCTGTGTTCCATTTTTGCATGCCATTAGCCTACCATAAATGAATGCATTACTTGTCAGTTAAGCGCTTAACCATTTATTTATTGGCTCAGCTCCATGTCATCTTCGCATAATATAAAGGCCGTTAAATAATTTATTCACTATAATTACTGTCAATCCTTTGTTATTCACTGTGAACAAATAACAGATTTATTTTCTTAATTAAATACAAAACAATAAGGTGCTTTTTATAACCTTCATAACCTTAGCAATATTTGCTTAGGTGTAATCCAAGCTGGTGACCTCGAAGCAATTCGTATCACTCAGAAATATTATAGTAGGTCTACTCCATTAGCCACCTTCAAACGGTGATACTGTAGGACATCATAAATTGTTGACCCAGCCTGTCATTAACAATCAATCATTACATCACTTAATCATTAGCACCAAATTAATCATTATCACCTCAAACGGCAAAAACATTAGGCCCACTACATATATATATATATATATATATATATATATATATATATATATATATATGGATTGAACTCAGAATGGTTTATATATATATATATATATATATATATACACAGTATATATATATTATAAAACCAATATATATATATATATATATATATATATATATATATATATATATATATATATATATATATAATTTTTCCAAAGCGTGGTTAACGTTTACGATAGACATCGGGCGGTTGATGTAGTGTATTTAGATTTTCAAAAAGCGTTTGACACCGTGCCGCACAAAAGACTGATTGAAAAAACTAAGGCTCATGGAATCAGGGGTGTAGTAATAAATTGGCTAGAAGAATGGTTGCGAGGCAGGAAACAGAGGGTGGTCGTTGATGGAGCGGAGTCGTGTTGGGCTAATGTAGCGAGTGGCGTTCCTCAGGGTTCTGTATTGGGCCCCTTGCTTTTTCTTATATATATTAACGATTTAGATGTCGGCCTAGTCAGTACAGTTTCAAAGTTTGCGGATGACACGAAGCTGGGTGGTAGGGCGATTAATGACGAAGATAGAGGTAAAATTCAGGAAGATCTGAATAAAATCGTTGTTTGGTCAGTCACATGGCAAATGAGATTTAACGTGGATAAGTGCAAAATTATGCATATAGGTTCGCGTAACGGTAATTTTGCGTATAGTATGTCAGGGAAAGATTTAACAAGCGTAGAGCAGGAAAAAGATTTAGGAGTTATAGTCACTGGTGATTTAAAAGTAGCGAAACAAAGTACAGCGGCGGTAAATAAGGCGAACAAAGTGTTAGGTTTTATAGCTCGAAATTTTGAGTACAAATCGCGCGATATTATAGTTCCTCTTTATAAATCATTAGTTAGACCCCATTTGGAGTACGCGGTCCAATTTTGGAATCCGCATATGCGCAAAGATATAGACAAAATCGAAAGAGTTCAAAGACGAGCAACTAAGATGATTCCGTCTCTTAGGTCAAAGTCGTACGAGGATAGGCTTAAAGAGTTAAAATTGACTACACTCGAGACTAGGAGGTTAAGGGGTGATCTAATCCAGGTTTTCAAAATTATGAATGGGTTTGATAACGTAGATAGAGATAGCTTTTTCGAAATATCTCAATATAATAGGACTAGAAATAACGGGTGTAAGTTGACAAGTAGAAGGTTCGAGACAGCAGTTGCGAAAAACTTTTTTACGCATAGAATAGTAAATAGCTGGAATAGTTTGCCGGTAGAAGTAATTAGTAGCACGTCTATAAACATGTTTAAGAATCGATTGGACGCGCATGTTGATAGAAAGGGTATAGTTTAAGGTAGTAAAATTAAGGCTTTGTGGGGATAGATCCCACAGCTCAACACAAGTGTTGTGGGATATAGGGAGGCAGCGTCTTGGGTTAGGGGATACTCTCTGTCCTTACACACCCCATTTAAAGAGATTCCTCTGCCGAGCGGTGCCCCCCATAGTACTGTGAGGTATTGAAAAACTCATGATCTTCACTTGCCCCACAAACACCTTTAAATGGGAGACCCATAATGGGTGCACACACATTTCTACATTACTGTACAGTCTTTACAGCCACACCTACACTTTTCCTCGTATGTGTATACACAATACACGATTACGAACACAGTTAGGTAGACCAGCCATGAGTGGATCCTAGGGTCTTTGTTGGTCTGAAACATTATAACATTATAACATTATATATATTAACAAGATATCAATTATTATAAGTCAAGAGTCAAACCAGGATAATCTTGTGAAGCCTAATAATCTATTGCCTGTCTGAGAATCTTTGCTATTTTAAACTGTTTCTTTTTATCTTTGTAAAGGACAAAAATATTTTTTTATATAATATTAATCTTTAGCCAATGTTTCCTTTGGATACAACAGGAATTAAAATTTCAGTAATCGATGTTGTAATTTTGAAAGCTGTATTTCATTCCACGTAAAATAATTTCTTCCTTGGAATGCAGCACAGGTAAAGTGATTTATAATTTACGTTGTTGTGATCCGCCAGAAAATTGAGGGGAACTGTGATCTATCTTTAAGGTTTTGCGTGGTTGTCGTTATCATGAACTTTTAGTAAGTGTATTGTATATCTCATCTACGATTCTATAGTTAGTTCTCTATTGTTTGTGCCTAGACGCTTGCGCATTATGATTAAAAATATTTTGGAATTGGGACGCCAGTTTATTTAGTGTTTGTATTTATAAGCTATCTCGAAAAGAGAAGAGGGTTATTATATTTGTATATTTACTCATTTATTCCATGTAGGCTTATGTCTTTCATACATTTATTAATTTCATTTATTTGGTAACGCCTAGGCTAGTAAAGTATTTCAAGATTAAGAACTGGCCTATGACCCTGAGCCTAGACTTAGACCTAGTCATCTTCATATACAGTAGGTTTATACCTGTTTCACTCTTTAAGTTAGACAGCCTATACTCGAGAAAAGACCGATAAGTTATGAAGGTTTCAGGCTAGAACAACCAAAGTCAATCCAGAAATGAATAGTAAAACACCCGAGAAAAGGTTAGCTAATCTAGATATGTATTTACTTGAAAAGTGTCGACTTAGAGGCGAACAAAACGTCTAATAAAACGCCTACTTCTATTTAGTGTCGTGTAGATAAATTGAAACTTCTCCCTTTTTCCATTACGATTGGGCTGAAAACATTTGTATAACCATCTATTCTAGGAGATATAAATCTTTAGTTATTTCTTTCATGGAGACTTCCTTCAATACTACGATAGAAACTTTTATTCTGATTATTGATATACTTTGTAGCTCTTCAAAGTTTACGGGTATGAATGATCTTAATGCTCATAGTCAATATCATAAATTTATTATTGAGAATGGGAGGATTTGAACTTAAGTCATTAATGCCATAATAATAATCGCTCTCAAAGACAATGTGTGAAAGATTAAAATTTCATCTTCAAATTCATGTTTATCTTCAAATTCATGTTCAAATAACGAGTATTGTACGTGTTTAAGAGTTAAAACTGGAAAAGGAAGTATTGAAACTAAAACGAAATAATACAAATTAAGGAAAGTTAAACAAAAAATTGGGAAGGGACATTTCACAATAAGTTTGAGGAAACATTTTATGTAAGTTTAAGAATCATACATTATTTTAAAATCTTACAAAAGTAGAATGAGCAGTAAAAAGAAAGCGGGCAATCCAGTTTTAGTTAATGGTATACATACAATATACGAGTATATACTTTATATACAATAAATAATAGTAAGGAAACAAATTTTACGGATAATATAGATTTAAGATAATAATAATAATTATTATTAAACTCTGCCTGGGGGTGGGCAAGCCAGCCCATTCCCCAGCCGGTCCAAAGCCCGGATAAAAGAAGGGTTGGCGTCAGGAAGGGCATTCGGCCGTAAAATTTATTGCCAAAACCAGAGAGGATGGCATGCAGATCAAAGAAGGCTCAAGAGAGAAGACTAGCATGGTATGGGCATGTAATGAGAAGGGACGAGAACTACGTTGGGAGGAGGGTGTTATCTACAGATCTACAGAAGCTAAGACTAACAAAGACCCTAAGATCCACTCTAAGGTTAGCCCGAGAGAAAGGAAAGAGGAGGGGGTTAAAAGAGGAGAATAAGGGGTTAAGTAAGTAGAAAACCTATCATTCGTCGGTTAACATTCATTCAGAAAAAGATAAAAAAAGACTCGCCATCATCATCCGCCGGCCACTGCCGACAAATCGGAAAAATAGGCGAAGAGAATAGGAAAGGGGTGAAAGCTGAAAAGTAAAATAAGAACGCTTACAAACCATGCAACACGTCTTAACTCTGCCATACCATGCAAACTACAGACATGCAAGTAGAGAGATACAGATATGCAAGTAAGGAGAGGATAAGGAAAAAAAAAAGAGGTAAAGTAAAACAAAAAGTGGGTTAGTTTACGCTACGAGCTACATCTACGTTCGTGTTAGTCTAATTTTTTTTGTAATAATAATTTCATTGCTGGCATCACACGCTGGCATGTCACAAGCTGGCATTATCGTCAACAGACTCACCCCCGACCACCACCCCCAGAGCCCCTGTTGCTAATTGTTTTTTTTTATTTTAAACAACGTTAATATTTTTAAAATGCCTATCTAAACGGTTCTTAAACATATTAACGCTGGTAGAGTTCACGACGGGCGCGGGAAGAGTATTCCATTTATCAATTACTTTAAACATAAAGAAGTTTTTAGAGATATTAGTAATGAAACGTCTGCCACGCAACTTAAATCCGTTATTACGAGTATTGCTATTATCGAAAGTGAACAGTTTGTCAAAATTTATGTTATCGATGTTGTTAACGATTTTGAAAACTTCAATGAGCTCCCCCCTTAATCTCCTAGTTTCGAGTGAATGCAAGTCTAACTCTTTAATCCTATCTTCATAAGGCTTGTTGCGCAATGACGGAATTAGTTTCGTGGCACGACGCTGAACCCTTTCTAACCTATCAATATCCTCAAGCAAATACGGGCACCAAAACTGAACGGCATATTCTAAATGAGGCCTGACTAGGGACTTGTAATGGGGCAATATCCTTCGATTTAAATTCGAAATTACGCGCTATGAAGCCTAACATCCTATTAGATTTTGCGCAAGACTCCAGGCACTGGTTCCTAACTTTTAAATCCTTAGATACGCGTACGCCTAAATCTACTTCCTCGTCAACGCTCGCTAACTCTCTCTCATCCATCGTGTACAAACCGGTTTGTAAAATTCCCCAAAAAATCGAAAACCGAAAGAAAAAACCGGTTTTATCGATTGATTTTTATTTGGCTCAAACTTGCGCGAACGTGCAGCTACGCGCTACAGCCCACAAAAAATAACTTCGAATACATTACCTATTAAGTTAAATTGTGACAAACTGGCAACTGCTCTTCAGTATAATTTTTGCCTATCTGGCAACTCGATCTTCAGTTTGTCTCATCATGTAGGCTGTAGTGTAGAGTCAGTCGACTAAAGCCCTATTCGCAGTATAAGACCCTTAATGCCCTGTGTTTCTTAAGATGTCATTTCCAAAATAGGGATAAAATCTAAATTAATTTATATATTTTTTCTTACACGAAGAGTCAATTTTCTGTTTTCTAGGTAAAGTTTTTTCTATTAAAAAATTTTATTTCAATGTTTTTTCCAAAATAGATAAATTTTATTTTTATTCTTTATAATTTTTTTACAAAAAGAAGTTTATTTCTTTCTAAGTATAGATGTTTTATTTTAAAAAATTATTTCAAATCTAAATTGTTTGAATAATGTATTATTTTGGCTAAAATAAAATATGTCAAAGTTGTCATTTTCTTATTCATATGCATACATATGATGCTGCATTTTTGCATTCTTTTGACCAAAAAATAGGCGATAAGCTATGCTTGTTAAGAGTTAAAGTCAGTACCTTTCAATTGTGGCTTTTAAAAATTACTAAACTTTTCGGTCATAACCGGTTAAAACCGGTTTTCAAAAACAGATCGATTAAAAACCGGTTTGTGAAGTTTCGATTATTTTTCAACACTACTTGACACAGGACAAGTTCCATTCCCCTTAAAGAACGCGAACATTGTCCCCCTATTTAAAGGTGGTAACAGAGCAATGCCCAAAAATTATCGGCCAGTGGCTCTCACCTCACACCTTATAAAGTGTTTTGAACCTATAATTAGAGGCAAAACTACCTACTACCTACAAGAAAAAGGCTTATACAAAGGGCGGGAAGATCATGCCTGTCACAGCTACTAGACCACCAGGAGAAAATATTAGGAACATTTGGTCGAGGACAAAACATTGATGTAATATATACGGATTTTGCTAAAGCCTTCGATAAATGTGTCCATGGAATCATAACACACAAACTTAAGGATACAGGAATTACTGGAAAGCTAGGAAGGTGGATATTTAATTTCTTGGCGCAAAGAACGCAAAGAGTGGTGGTAAACGGAGTTAAATCGGAAGTCTCAGAAGTCGTGAGCTCTGTCCCACAAGGGTCAGTATTAGCTCCCTTGTCGTTCATAATAATGATTGCAGATATTGATGCAGATATTAAGGACAGTATTGTATCATGCTTCGCAGATGACACAAAGATATGTAAGGAAATATTGAACGAAGATGACATAAGAAAATTACAAAACGACATTGAAACATTATTCCAGTGGGCAGAAGACAACAAAATGAAGTTCAACGAAGAAAAATTCCAACTTCTAAGATATGGTAATAACAAAGAGCTACAGAAAAAAGGGTACAAAACTCCGCAAGCCAAACAGATAGCACTAAATCCACAAGTCAGGGATCTTGGAGTAATAATGTCGTCGGATGCAGAATTCAGAGAGCACTATAAAATCAAAATCACAACGGCTAGAAAAACAATGGGAATCATCTGGAGGAGCTTCCGCAGCAGAAAAGCAAACATCATGCTCAAATTATGGAAGAGTCTAGTTCTACCAATAATTGACTATTGCTCAGTACTCACAAGCCCACACAGAAAAAGAGACATTGCGAACATTGAAGCTATACAAAGGACTTTTACGGCTAAGATAGAGGAAACGGAAGGTGAAGACTACTGGGCTTGATTACAATTCCTGGAATTCTACTCTCTTGAAAGAAGGCGCGAGCGGTACACAATAATATACATATGGAAAATACTTGAGGGCTCTGTCCCTAACCTCAGAAATGAAATAGAAACAAACTGGAATGATAGAAGAGGCAGATTTTGTACGGTCCCAGCTACGGTGGGACAAGGGGCCATGAAAACGAGAATGAAAATTACCCTCAGAATACGGGGCCCAAAGCTTTTCAATATCCTTCCAGAAGAAGTGAGGAATCTCCAGCACACCGACCTGAATAACGTCAAGAACAAGCTGGACAGATTCTTGTGCAAAGTCCCTAACCAGCCATGCGTGGCTGGCTACGAGGGCAGGAGGAGATCAGACAGCAATTCCCTCCTTCACCAAGTCCCGCAAATGAGGCGGGATGCTGCAGAGGGGTCGACCGCAGGTCGATCCTCAACCGTCGTTCAAATTCAACAAAAAAATAAAATAAATAATATATATATATATATATATATACACAAACTCAGAATGGTTCCCTGAGAACATTATATGTTAAACACAGACCGTGCATGGAACAAGGAACTCTTCTGGGAAAATTAAATCCACTATAGTCCGAATAAGTAATGGTAAATGACAAATACCATAGTTTTTTTCCTTTTTCATGATTTTAGCCCGACGTGGGCAACGGGTCTCTCGCAAAGAGATCCCATAAATATAGCTTCCCTCACCAGCTATCTGCAAAGCAGACAGGATCCAGCTTTGGGACGTGGATCTAGGGTTTAAAGCAAACCTAGATCCCTACACTCAGAACCTCTATATAAGTAAAAGACTCGTTGCATTCACGTCGTGTTGAATAAATCAAAGAAAAAGGGGGTAACTATTGTATTTTTAGCCAAAAAAACCAAAACTTAAACCTCAACCGGGACATTGAGCGTCCACTTTTCAAGGCACGAAACACGTCCGTTTAGTATACACAAACTCAGAATGGTTCCCTGAGAACATTATATGTTAAACACAGACCGTGCATGGAACAAGGAACTCTTCTGGGAAAATTAAATCCACTATAGTCCGAATAAGTAATGGTAAATGACAAATACCATAGTTTTTTCCTTTTTCATGATTTTAGCCCGACGTGGGCAACGGGTCTCTCGCAAAGAGATCCCATAAATATAGCTTCCCTCACCAGCTATCTGCAAAGCAGACAGGATCCAGCTTTGGGATCCACGTCCCAAAGCTGGATCCTGTCTGCTTTGCAGATAGCTGGTGAGGGAAGCTATATTTATGGGATCTCTTTGCGAGAGACCCGTTGCCCACGTCGGGCTAAAATCATGAAAAAGGAAAAAAACTATGGTATTTGTCATTTACCATTACTTATTCGGACTATAGTGGATTTAATTTTCCCAGAAGAGTTCCTTGTTCCATGCACGGTCTGTGTTTAACATATAATGTTCTCAGGGAACCATTCTGAGTTTGTGTATACTAAACGGACGTGTTTCGTGCCTTGAAAAGTGGACGCTCAATGTCCCGGTTGAGGTTTAAGTTTTGGTTTTTTTGGCTAAAAATACAATAGTTACCCCCTTTTTCTTTGATTTATTCAACACGACGTGAATGCAACGAGTCTTTTACTTATATAGAGGTTCTGAGTGTAGAGATCTAGGTTTGCTTTAAACCCTAGATCCACGTCCCAAAGCTGGATCCTGTCTGCTTTGCAGATAGCTGGTGAGGGAAGCTATATTTATGGGATCTCTTTGCGAGAGACCCGTTGCCCACGTCGGGCTAAAATCATGAAAAAGGAAAAAAACTATGGTATTTGTCATTTACCATTACTTATTCGGACTATAGTGGATTTAATTTTCCCAGAAGAGTTCCTTGTTCCATGCACGGTCTGTGTTTAACATATATATATATATATAGTCTTTCAAAGAGCACCGGCTGAATATTTTTTGTTTTCTCAACTTCGAATTTTTAACGCCAAATGTTTTTTTTTGTGTTGTTTTGTCCTGTTCTTTTTAAGGTTTATTATTATGCACCCCAAAAATATTTGCCTTTTTGCAGGCCGTATTTTTCAGACTAGTCCATGATTTTTGTGGGCAACGCTTTTTTGTTTTAAACACAAATTTTGTGCAAAATTAGCGTTCATCTTGCTATTTGAAAGAAGTTTTTAAGCCAGTGAGAACTTAATATTTACTTTAAGCTCATGAACCACTAAAATTTTTAGTGCAACTTCACACATTTGGTCTCGCTGCCTTGGATATGGAACTGGAATTTTGTATGTGAACTCAAAATTTTTATGGCTGTGATATTTTTTTAAAACTTTATTGACTGATTTTCTTTTCCTCGATTTCACAAAAGAGTAAAATATTTTGTACAGGGGTGATCTGGCTAGATGCACAAAACTATTTATTGTATTTTACTACAAACTTAGAACTCTCGACAAATAAACTCCGCCCAGCGTCACGCGGACAAACGCCTTACTCATCTAAACAACATTTTGAACACATGAACTTTCCCCTAAACTTTTTTCTTGCAGTGAACGAATTTGTTCGAGGTTTACATCAAATTATTCGTGACATCTTCTATCTTTTGATGTAAAGTGCATGTGGTGTAGTTTCTTTTGAAAAAAGTTATAGCCTTCAAAAGAGCCGTCTGCGAAGTACTACTCGGAGTCAAAAAAGATTCACGCACTACCATGCGTGGAGAGATATATATATATATATATATATATATATATATATATATATATATATATATATATATATATATATATATACACACACGGGGTGGCCCGTAATTCAGGAACCATAAGAATAATTGTATTTGTTTTCTAATAATTCTTGTAGTTTCTAATAATGTTTTTTTTCTTTATTTTCTTTTCGATGACGTACCTGGATGACGTACCGATAAACAAACGACGTGGCATGTTTTTTCAGCAAGACGGTGCACCTCCTCATTTTGCCATGCGAGTTCGCAAATACCTTGATAAAACGTTCCCCAACAGATAGACTGGCCGAAGAGGTCCTATCGAATGGTCGTCCAGGTCACCAGATATCACTCCACTCGATTTTTTTCATCAAAAGAAAATAAAGAAACAAAACATTATTCGAAAGTACAAGAAGTATTAGGAAAAAAATACAATTATTCGTATGGTTCCTGAATTATGGGCCACCCGGTATACTGACAAGCAAATAGGGGAGTCAAAGTGCTGACAAGGCTTTCGTACGTGGTTCATCACCACTGAAAGCAGGAATGCTCTGTGTTAGTCTGGTCAAAAGAACATCCATATCCGTATTCAATTTATTCCAGTTTTTGTTAGTTTGTACTGCAGACACCTCCAGTTATTATCAATCCTGGTGCATGGTTTTTTAGGAGCAAGATGTACCGCAAGTTTGTTTTCTCCTAAGGCAGCACAAATTTACCCGTATTAATCAGTTATACTCGTACTACCTCAGGTTTGCTCTACATAAACTAGACCAAAAACCGCAAGTATCCGCAAACGCAAACCGTCCGTATACAGGCCTGTATTTAATTTAGAATTTTTTTTTTTATATATCCGTAGACTGAGCACGGAAAAACACTGTACTTGTAAACTGAAACGGAATAGAATTTAAAGAAGACTACGGCTCAAGGTGGATTAATAACCTCCCAAAAACCAAACCCAGAATAAAATTTGAAAAACACTTAATATCTTACGTTTTTTCCTATTTTGTATTTATAATTTCAGTATTTCTCCATTATACTCCTTTATAATCCCATTTAGTTTTCCCGTCCTTATTACTGCACGTACCATTGAGTTTTTCCCCCACCACTGTTCGTATTAGTATCGTTACCATCATTATTATTATTATCATCTTTATCATTATTGTTATTATCATTATCATTATTATTATTACCCTCATTAAAATAGTTATTAATCTTTTTATTATTAATTCCAGACAGAATACCGTTCTTATTTTCATTCAAGTTCGATCGACGAATAGACGTCACGCGTAATGTGTCAAGTCGACAAATAAGCATGACACGCACAAAAATCTTACTCAGCTGAACAATATTTTGGCCACAAACTTTGCTCTAAACTTTTGTAGTGAACGAATTTGTTCGATTTTTACATCAAATTGTTCGCGACGACGTCCTCTATCTTTTGATGTAAAGCGCATGTGGTGTAGTTTCTTCTGAAAAAGTTGTAGCCTTCAGAATAGTCGCCCGCGAAGTGCTAATCGGAGTCAAAAAAGATTTGTCCACGCACTACTGTGCGTGAACGATTAATTAATCCTTGCTCTTTCACGAGCTTTTTTTGTTACAATCACTCCTTGCCCCTCTTCATTCTTGTTTGACTTCTGAAGAAACTTTTCACCGATGAACGTACCACTTTTATCAGCGCTTCACTAACTTTCTCTTAACTTTGTTTCTGGCCAACATTTTGGTCTAAACTATGAATTCTTAAATAATGCGAGGAGTCAAAATTTTTCTTTTTCATTATGTATGAAGTTATGATCTATAAACTTCAATTCATTTATCAAATAATATTCAAAATGTCTGAAGCGATTCAAAATTAATCTGATAATTATATTTTATTTTTTTTATGAATGATCACAAGGAAAGAATAACTGAAAAAGTTTTTCTTTATGCTTTTAACTCTCTTCTTCAAGGACCCATTCTTGATTCCTCTCTGTTTTGTTTGCTCTGTATTCTGATGAACTTTTGCTTTGCTCTTAACGCGAGACAAAAATCCACCAAATTAAAAACTTTTTAATTAATCCATAGGTCATACTGTGGCTTATAAAATTATTTATTTTATTCGGAAGAATTGGACATTTGCAAGTTAGCCCGGTTAGGTAAACTGAATGCCCGGTTGGGTTAATTGAATGCCCGGTTAAGTCCACTGAATGCCCAATTAGATTAATTGAATGCCCAATTAGATTAATTGAATGCCCGAGTAGGTTAATTGACTGCCTGGTTAGGTTAATTGTACGCCCTTGACGATTGGTTAGGTTAAGTCTTGATATTTTCGTTAAAGCTAACGAAAATATCACGACTTAACCTAACCAATCGTCAAGGGCGTACAGATGACCTAACCTAGCATTCAATGAACCTAACCGGGTATTCACTAATTTTACCATAGGTTTCGATATATATATACACATACACACACACCTTTTTTAGTTAGCTTCCGCACGAATTGTTCATTCTGACGAAGGTCAAACTTTTCACTCCACCTTAGACCTACAGTTTAACATGGAATCTGAACCACGCCCCATCAGCAGCCCAGCGTCTTAACCACTAGGCCACCTAGGGTACCCATTTATCTACCAACCACTTTCTTTATTGTGTGGAAGGATGAACAGCTGGGTTTTGCTGCGCGCCGGCTGCCATCGGGTCTCGAACCCGGGGCCGATGGATTCGTAGTCAGCGACGCTAACAACCACACCACCGAGGCGCATCACATATATATATATATATATATATATATATATATATATATATATTATACTCGGGGGATGTTTTTCCCGGTGTGTTTTATTCACCCCCAAGTACAATAAAAATACTCTTCCGACAGAGTGCGTTGACCTTCAGATCACTTGCCGGGTTCGGGAGCTTCCTTAGCCCCTTTTTACACTCGTCGAGTTTAACGTTTAGTATGATGGGATTAAATTAGTCTACTGTACTTTATTTTCAGGCACTTTAATTATATTAGGTAAGCGGATTACAGGCGGTAGTTTACAATGCTTCGTTTAAGTCTTTATTTCACAAGGTCATCTAAGTTCACCGGGTTAAGATTTAGTTATTATTATTCTAAGGGTGACAATTAAGGTCACCAGGAAATAGATGAATTTAGGACCACTGGCACTTCCTCCAGTCAGATCCGGTAATTCCCATATTCCAATTTAAGCCTTAATTTCTAATGTGAAATTTACTCTTCACCCTGGGTATCCCTCTCCGTTCCTTTAACCAAAAATCCCGACGGCCCTGTTCTCGCGACACTACCCTCGTGCCCTTTCTTGGGGTCCGTCAAAGCGTGGACTAATCCTTAGTCACAAAGCGTAGCTGATCATACGGAGCAACTCGCGCCTTCGTTACTCGAGGGGACCGAGACCTGAACCTCCTCTCTCGAAGTTAGAATCTACAAGCTCCTCGTTCAATGGCCGGACCCTTTCTTTTATACAAAGCAATCCACATCTCTCATACGTCAGAGGTGTACGTCACCATGAGAACACGAGGCTTTGGTAATCCCCATGAGTCGAGGTTCCGATATCACAACTCTGGACGGATGTGAGGTGTTAGCTGGGAAAGTACATGGGCCAACAGCCAGCGAACGATGTCATAAGAGAGCGTCAGAGTGTTCTTAATTAGGCTGAATATTGCATTTTCAGTTTTACGGGCGCTAGTTTGAGGGCGTAGGAGAGATTTGGGCGAGTTTGAGCGACAATCTGGAGATAAAGCAACCGTCTGCTCTTGTCGTGAAGGTGGGCGTGATCGTGTACAATGGCTAATATCGCCAGAGACTTGCCTCGCGTATAATATATATATATATATATATATATATATACAGTATATATATATATATATATATATATATATATATAATATATATATATATATATATATATATATATATATATATATATTATATATATATGGGATGAATTTCACAATAAAACACGTGAAGTGAATGAATGCTGCAAACCCACATTTATTCGTTTTAAAAACAATTTCAATAACAGTGCGGGAATGTATAAAATTGACAATATCATGTTAAAATTTCTTTTCCCTCTCATTAACCCTTGTTAAGTATGTGCTAATTGTTTTGTTTTTCCTGTACGTTGTATATATCTATGGGTATCTCGCCTTTTATCTTCATTCCCTGACGAGGTGTAACTCTGAATACACGAAAGGCCTTGGAATCGTTTTTTCTTTTTCCTTGTGGGTTTGCAGCATATATATATACACCACAAGGAGAAAATATTAGAAACATTGTGTCGAGGACAAAAGTTTGCTAAAGCTTTCGATAAATGTGACCATGGAATCATAGCACACAAACTTAAGAATACAGGAATTACTGGAAAGCTAGGAAGGTGGATATTTAATTTCTAGACGCAAAGAACACAAAGAGTGGTGGTAAACGGAGTTAAATCGGAAGTCTCGGAAGTCGTGAGCTCTGTCCCACAAGGGACAGTATTAGCTCCCTTGCTGTTCATAATAATGATTACAGATATTGATGCAGATATTAAGGACAGTATTGTATCATGCTTCGCAGATGACACAAAGATATGTAAGGAAATATTGAACGAAGATGACATAAGAAAATTACAAAACGACATTGAAATATTATTCCAGTGGGCAGAAGACAACAATATGAAGTTCAACGAAGAAAAATTCCAACTTCTAAGATATGGTAATAACAAAGAGCTACAGAAAAAAGGGTACCAAACTCCGCAAGCCAAACAGATAACACCAAATCCACAAGTCAGGGATCTTGAAGTAATAATGTCGTCGGATGCAGAATTCAGAGAGCACTATAAAACCAAAATCACAACGGCTAGAAAAATAATGGGAATCATCTGGAGGAGCTTCCGCAGCAGAAAAGCAAACATCATGCTCAAATTATGGAAGAGTCTAGTCCTACCAATAATTGAGTTTTGCTCAGTACTCACAAGCCCACACAGAAAAAGAGACATTGCGAACATTGAAGCTATAGAAAGGACTTTTACGTCTAAGATAGAGGAAACGGAAGGTGAAGACTACTGGTCTGGACTACAATTCCTGGGACACTACTCTCTTGAAAGAAGGCGCGAGCGGTACACAATAATATACATACGGAAAATACTTGAGGGCTCTGTCCCTAACCTCAGAAATGAAATAGAAACAAACTGGAATGAGAGAAGAGGCAGATTTTGTACGGTCCCAGCTGCGGTGGGACAAGGGGCCATGAAAACGAGGATGGAAAATACCCTCAGAATACGGGGCACAAAGCTTTTCAATGTCCTTCCAAAAGAAGTGAGGAATCTCCAGCACACCGACCTGAATAACTTCAAGAACAAGCTGGACAGATTCTTGTGCAAAGTCCCTGACCAGCCATGCGTGGCTGGCTACGAGGGCAGGAGGAGATCAGACAGCAATTCCCTCATTCACCAAGTCCTGCAAATGAGGCGGGATGCTGCAGAGGGGTCGACCGCAGGTCGATCCTGAACCGTCGTTCAAACTCAACAAAAGTAAGTAACAAAAGTGTGTATATATATATATATATATATATATATATATATATAATATATATATATATATATATTATATACGTAATGATGTAATGATCTTGATGACGCTATTTAATTTTCAAAAATTAATTATTTAATTTATTAACACCCAGGTGCACAACCTCGGGACAGGACCGGAAATAATTTCATTATATACTTCCAATTCCAAAGTGATGGACAAATTAATAAAGAAAATAAGGTACAAAAAGAAATGACAGTATTAAACAGCACATTTTGACCAAAGATAATAAGAAACTGATAGGAACGAGCTAAAAACCTCAACGTATGTCTACAGTTAGCAGCTGACGAGGAAGCTTCTAACGGTGGTTGTATCCTCCAGCGCGGGACACGTCAACGCGAAGAAGAGGCAACGTCAAACCGAAACACCAACGCGCTGGTGGCCAAACTTCCTCAAATCTACGTCCAGCGGGCTGTCTACGTTTGGCCAGACTGGCAGTCGACAGCCTGTTGCGTGGCACGGTCAGAGTGCCGATCGGCTCCCGTGGCCGGACCTATACCAGCGTGCAATTTTTTTCATTTACGGGGAGCAATTGCGTTCTCCCCGGACTACTCTTATTATCCGGCGACATTAAGACTAATCCATGCCCCACTACAACTTACACATGTCACCATACACAAAGACATAGACACAATAGGACCATGAGACACACACAGAAGCATAATATTAACATATTACAGTACAACGTAGATGGCCTCACAAACAAAATCAGGCAGCTTAGGGAATTCGTACACAAACAGAACATTCACATAGCACTTATACAAGAAACAAAACTAAAACGCACACACAAAACATCCACCATCCCTGACTTCACGGTGATCCGTCAAGATCGTACTGGGGGTCACGGGGGTGGACTCATCACTTACATACGTAAAAGCATTAACTACACTGATGCCACCCAAAACATTACAAACACAATCCAAGCAGATAACACGATAGAAATACAGGCAGTTAACATTAAAACACGTGCAAAACACAACACCACACTCATCAACATTTACATCCCACCAGAGAGTTCACCTTAGGTGCCAGCCAATTACAATCCACAGTGACACAATCTGGCCTCTCTCACTAATTTCATCTTAGGAGGAGACTTCAACGCTAAAAACACTAGTTGGTACCTGCACAACGAAAGCAACAGCAGAGGCGCCAACATAGCCACACAACTAAACAACCTCTTCATTCTTAACAATATAGAAGAACATACACACATACCACATCAAGCAGGATACTCAAACTCCTCTCCAAACATAACGTTCTGTTTGCCCTCACTAGCAACACATACATACTGGAGAACAGAAAAACAACTGTCATCAGACCAACTGCCCATCATCATTACAACACGTTCTACACTCTGCCCCAACAGCCTTAGGTACACTTAAAGAAATTACAAGAAACTGATTGGGAACAGTTCAAAATACAGACTGAGGAACAATTCACCATATTAAACAGCACACCCATCATAAACATCAATACAACACTCAAGACATTTAATCAGATAATCAATAATGCAAACAAATACATACCCAAGGGCAACATTAGGAAATACAACCCAAATTATACTAGAGAAATAGCCCACCCCATAAGGCAACGTAACAACCTCAAACATAACACAAAAACACCACACACACAAGCCATAAAACAGCAGATACAAACAGCTCAACAAAGAAATAAACAACAAACTTAAAGAAAAACAAACAGAAACATTTAGGGAATTCATAACAACACTAAACCACTCCACAGATACATCCAGGCTATACAAGACTATAAACAGCATTACCCACTCTAACAGCGTCATTCACACCTCACACTCGGCTATCTGTCGCAGCCAAAATAATATCTCAACATATACACAACAAACTAACATTCTAGTTATTCACTACGCAAAGATAAGTCACTTAAACAGAGACAACAACCAGAAACACGCAGACAGACAAACAGCCAGGCACAAGAAAACCTACAGACTCGACACGACCATCACACCCTTCAATACAGACCAGACCACCAAGATCATCAAAAACATTAAGAATTCGAAGGCTACTGAACCAAACAACATATCTAACATACACCTTAAACACTTGGGCCCACAGGGAATACTAACTCTCACAAACATCAGCACATATTCATACCAACACTGTATTATTCCTGACATATGGAAACAAGGTAAAATTATTACACTACTCAAACCAAACAAAAATCCAGCAGAACCAGCTTCCTGTAGACCCATTACTTTACTATGCACACGTTCCAAAGTAACAAAGACTAATCTTACAAATCACCAACCCACACATACAACTATCGCCTACTCAACATGGATTCAAACCTCACCATTCAACCACGACATTACTCACTAATCTCACGCAGCACATCATGGATGGCATCAATTCCAGACAACCAGCTCAACGTACACTATTAGCAACAATAGACATTAGTAAAGCATTTGATGCTATCCCACGTTTCCCTATCATAAACAAAATACTCAACACAAACATGCACAATAACACCAAAAGGTGGCTAAGCAACTATCTTTCAGGAAGATACTCACATGTCACATTTAATGGCAAGTCATCCAAAAACAAACTTTTTCCGAGCGGGGTCCCTCAAGGCTCTGTTCTCTCACCACCACTGTTCAATTTATATATGCAGTGGTGTAGTGCTGTGGGAACGCGTGGGAACGGCGTTCCCTTACTTTTTTTGGTAGACGGAACGGCGTTCCCTCACTGTTTCAAATAAATTCGAACTTACAAATCTCTAACGTCATGAAATTTTAATTCCCACCCTAGAAGAAATATGAGAAAGAATCATTAACTGTTTCATTTCTTTTAGCTTCGACTGAGGCAATGCTAGCCTATAAAGATCTGATGAAACAGTCACCACGGCCGTACCAGTTGTTAACTTTTTTAGTTAATCATTCCAATTGTTAGCTATTTTTATTGATCGTACTGGATGTCGTATATCTAATGACACTGGAAATACTGCATCTTCAACCTTGGAATATATCCTAATATCCAGTGCATATGACCTCAAAATATCCCTGAAATTGGTCAGATTTCAAAAGATTTCCCGGGGGGCTTAAGGTGCCCCCGGACCCCCAGCTGTATGGGCTCGCCGCGCTCGCCATTGTCCCCCCCCGCATCTGAGTAACACTTTCAAAATGCGTTCCCTCACTTCTTTATTTAGCACTACACCACTGTATATATACACATGACATTCCAACACCCATAGATAACAAGCTTACCTTATCATCATATGCAGATGACATCACTAACATCCACCCACAACAACATCGACACCGCTACAAATAGCCGACAAACATACATAGACAGTATACAAGACTGGCTCACACACAATAGACTCAAAGTAGCGCCCACAAAATAAACCATCACCTTGCTAGCAAGCAACACAAAAGAACACCAGATAACTCCACAGATTACAATGAACAACACCAACATTCCACACACTCACAGGGCCAAAATACTTGGGGTCACATACAACACATCATTATCTTTTGCAAACCACATTCAGGACATTAAAACAAATGTACGTCAAGACTTAACACGCTTAGGGTACTAACAGGGACAAACTTTGGACACTAGCAGGAAACAACATCACTCATGTACAAACAATATATTCGCTCAGTTACGGACTATGCTTAGCCCATGCTGGGCACCCATTATCTCATACACGCACATAAACACCTTACAGACCGTACAAAACAACGCACTTCGTATCATTACAGGATGTACTCAAACAACACCAATAGGAAAACCTGCACACAGAAACAAAATACTGAAAGTTAGGGAACATTTAGACATGAGGGGAACACAATTCATGGCAGCAGCGATAACTAACCCACAACACCCTTGCCACTACATGTACAATCATGCACCAACACCTCGCACCATTAAGGTAACACCAGAGAGATATTATAACCAAATACTCCATTCCATACCACGCCCCACAGACATCACACAGTACAGAAAACACGTACACACATACACACGCTTAACCCACAAAACACTGACACAACTCGGTCCGAATGCTGTCCTAGATGCGAAGCCGCCACCCATTGACAGGTCAGAGACCAGCCTGAGCAGATCGGATCGAGTTAACTTAGCACGATTCCGATGTGAACATTACCCCAACTTACAGACATATAAACACAGACTAGACGACTCCGCAGACGACACCTGCCACCTTTGCGAGGACACACCACAAACAATTGAACACATTATGACAGACTGTACCGCTGTAGCACAACAACGAACACAACACAACATCACTAGTGCGCTGAACCTCTGGTCCACTCCGGGAAGGGCGATCGGTTACCTGCGTGCCGCTGGCTTGCTCGATCAGGGTGGGCTGATCACCTAACCAACAACAACAACAACCTCGGGACCTAACCTAACCTAACCAATCGTCAAAGGCGTGCAGTTGACCTGATCGGGCATTCAATGAACCTAGCCGAGTATTCAATAATTTTACCATAGGTTTCGATATACAGTATATGAAAATGAAAATGAAAAGGTTTATTGGCAGACTATAGTCCATATGACAAATATTATTAATACAGTACAATGACAGTTCATATACTAAGGATAGAAATATATACAATTGATTAGAAATAATACTGCACTGTCGAAGTTAAGTGGAGCTATAGACAGACGTTTTCGTACCAAGAAGTCCATAGCTTAGAGGATAAATGGCAGGACTCATGGATAGCTTGGATGATCTGGTTGGTTGATTTTTTAATTCTTTGCATTAGACTGTGTTGAGCACGTCTTGTTACCTCCGGGAAGCTCGGGACATTGCGGGTAGCAAACATTTGCGAAGCTGAGCATCTCGGGGGTAATTTATGTAAGAGTTTAAAAGACCTGTTGTACAGCAAATTTAGGGTTCTGCCAGAACCTTTTTTATAATTCACCCAGAGTTGCTGACCGTATATATTACTGCAGAAAGTACGAAAGAGTGTCTTTAGCTTCACTTGTACAGAAACGAAAGTTCCTTATGGTCATATTCGCTTTAGCACACAGGCTTCGAGATTGTTTTCTTATATCCGAGTCATCACTCAAGGAGCTGGTAATAGTTTGACCCAAATACTTAAACTCTTGTACTTCCTCAATTACTTCACCATTCATTTTAAACCTTATATCAGCTGGCTGATTACAGCTTTTAGGATGAAATTGCATAACCTTAGTTTTTGTAACATTAAAAAGAATATCATGTTTCTGCGAATACACTTCGCAGACATTTAGTAGCCGATCCAGACCTTTAACAGAGGGACTTATTAACACCATATCATCGGCATAAACTAAGTTATTTATCCTTGTGTTATCTATACAACATCCTACTGTTGCCTCATTAAGTGAAGCAATTAATCCGTCAATATACACATTAAACAGCATAGGGGAGAGCAAGGAGCCTTGTCTCACCCCGCAAGAGGAGCCAAAACACTCGGATAGTACATTGCCCCACCTAACAGTGAAAGATTGGTGGGAATACCAAAATTTCAATAAATTTAATATGTACATGGGAACCTTCCTGTCTTCTAGTTTTGCAAATAAAATATTGTGGTTCACCCTATCATATGCCTTACTTATATCAAGGAAACAGCTATAAATGGTTGAATTACTGTCAATGTATTTAGATATTGTTTCTTTAAGTACATAGATACACAGGTCAGTTGAGTGGGACCTTTTAAAGCCAAACTGATTAGATGTCCATAGGAAATCATTTAATCGGAGTAACAAGAGTTTTTCTAGTAGTTTCGAGAAGCAGGAAGCGACAGCAATAGGCCTGTAATTATTGCTGGACAGAATGTCTCCGTACTTATTTTTGACCAGGGGCAAGATATATACCCTCATGAACTCTGCAGGGATATAGCTATGAGCAAGCATGGCTGATAGGAGCAATGATATATGCAGACATACTACGTCATTTGCATATTTTAAGTGCTCATTCGATAAGTCATCTACCCCTGACGCAGAACCAGTCTTTAACTCTTTAATTAACCTCTTTACTTCAGAAAATGATATCAAAATATTTTCCCTTGTCCCTCCCACAATCGTTTCGCTGCAATCTATCTTAAGATTATCCCTACTCACACTATTAAGAATGTTAGAGTAGTGGTTTTTCCACAGCTTTGCAATTTCATCCTCCCCCGACACCCCATCGATTGTCGGAGGGAGGACATTTTTGACACCCGTTTGATTCTTAACAAATTTCCAAAATTTGTTATTATCGTTATTTATGCGAGCTTCACAGGCTTTTGATGCTCGAATAGACTCTTCTTCCTGTTTACATCGCCTTATGGCCGCCTTATACTGACCCCGACTTCTACACATATTATGTATACTGGTCCTAATCTGGGTCTACCATGAAAGCACCACAAATCATAGGCGTCTTTCGATTCCCTCTTCAGGGGGGCAATAAAATCATTCCATCCAGGAATAACCTTAGTATGATAGTTGTAAGATTTAATCAAGGGGCTTCCTGCTTCTCTTAACAGGGATATTATCTTACTATAATACCTATCTATGAGTTTACAGTGAGAATCATTTGAGCAAGGATTATTACAGCAAGGTGCAAAATTTCTAAATTATTAAAGAGGTGACATGTTCTGTCTTTGTATTCTATTCTCTGCTGCATATTAACATTGGACCAATCGACGCGATTATTCTTACCTATTGAGTTCTTGTTAAGTCGTGTTGCGCATAAATTGGTAACGTTAATTAATATTTCTAATGGTCTATGATCAGAAAGAAGGAAATCATGCAAAATATGAACTCTAACAATTCGATCCTTTAGATTATTACTAGTGAGACAATGATCAATCCACCTGGTGGTACCACTCATATCGCTAACGTATGTAAAATTACCACTGGCTACCCCTAATACATCTACATCACTTATACTTAAATTGGCCGACTCGCACATGTTACCCAATTCTCCAAAGAATTCCGAGTTCACATGTGCGTTAAAGTCCCCCATTATTATACAGTGAGAATATTTGGGGTTATCTGATAATGACTTAATTTTGTACAGCAAATCAATGTATTCATCTAGATTACTGCCGTTGTTGTATGGTAAATAGCAGTTTACAATTAATATGCAATCATTGTTCACTTGTAATTCAATGCCTAACAACCTTACGTTATCGCTTGTTAAAAATCTTATATGTTTTGACAAATTTTTCCTTAATAAGAAAGCAACACCACCAAAAGGCCTACCGTACATTAATTCATCTGACAAGTCTACTGCTGATGACGCATGGTACATAAAGTCATCATGGATGGTAGAGAG
Organism: Bathynomus jamesi; assembly: GCA_023014485.1. NCBI lineage: Eukaryota > Metazoa > Arthropoda > Malacostraca > Isopoda > Cirolanidae > Bathynomus > Bathynomus jamesi. The sequence continues at coordinate 843,261 of JAJOZX010001484.1, forward strand.
GAATTTTAGCTCTTGCTTAGGTAGCCAGTGCTCCTGCAGGAGTATCAAATCTGCACTGTCGCAGATTTTATGAACATCTACAGTTGAATTCCTCACTGACCTTACATTATATGAGACTATTTTCAACAAGTTATCCGCCATGACTGATAGAAAATTTATTATTAGTAAGATTATTATTATTATACACAGTACAACTTTCAGGCATTACCGTTAGGGCGCCTATTATTATTATTATTATTATTATTATTTTGCCTGTTATCAAATCTCCTGGAAAAGTGAATAAACTCCTTAACAATAATACCGTCTGGCCATTGACTCATATTATACGGGTTGAAATGCGCATTTACACCTTTAATTATTACTTTAAAAGAGTTATAATACGGAGATTTCGTGTTTAGTTTATTAACTATCACTATACTGTGTTCACCAATGATTTCTTCTATCATGTGTCGAATATCGCTTGCCTCGTTCGAGAGCTGAATTCGCGACACAAATAGGGTGAGATTCTCCATCGGTGGCCTCGCCGCGGAGACCGGTTGAGGAGACCTTTGGGACGGGCGCCTATTAACAGTTACCCACCCGTCCTGCTCCCTCGATCTCCCTGAGGCAGGGTTCGCCTGCCTGGGGGATGGGTGGCACAACCTTTGGGGGATAGGAGGCCCCTCCCTTACTCTGTGGCTTGGTGAGGGTCTGTTAGCGGTGTTTATACCCTGACGGCCGCGCGTGCCTCTCTTCTTCGGTGGGAGGGGGGGGAACTGCGTACCGAGCGAGGCGTAATCGAACACCTCTCCTCTGCAGTGGGAGGCAGGGGAGAGGGCAATGATGCCTCGACTCTCGGCATTGGACCGTCCCTGTTCCTCATTGTGAGATCGGGAGCAGGAGTCCTTTCCTGAACGGGAGGGGGGTTGACCGCTACCCCTGCATGCTGCGTTTCCACCCCACCTTCAGGGGGGAGTTGGAGGCGGGGATTTCGTTTCCCTCGCTGCCCGACGCGCTTCTTGGAGATCTGGCTTGCTGAACTACTTCCGAGTAACGGCTTTGGGAGGAGCGTCTCTTTCAACGCATCTAACTCTGACCGGAACTGTTCTATCGAAATCGCGTTTTTCTGATTTGACACCACGTGTTGGTGTTTCAGTTCAACTATCGACTTTTGTACCTCATTATACTGTTTGAGGGAGCACCGAGACGTTTACGTCACCCATAGAGATTACCGGTATTCTATGGAAGTTAGTAACGTAAAAGGTAATATTATTCTCATTATCCGGAGGGTCGACACTTATTTATAATGTTTATTTATATATATATATATATATATATATATATATATATATATATATATATATATATTATATATATATGACGTAATGATCTTGATGATGTCACTTAATTTTTTAAAATTAATTATTTAATTTATTAACACCGTTTCATGTTTGTAACTGCGTCCTTTTATTATTATTGATTACTAGTACAGTTCCCGCCGCTTCGCTGACGGTTAGACAGGCTAAACTACAAAAAAAGAACCCAGCCGTGAAAATTTTGAGCTTCACATTGTGTCAACATTTCTGAATCTGGTATCTCCCAAAACCTCCTCACCCCCATTCATACAACTTGGGGGCTAACCCCCTCCCCCATTACCCCCACCACTCCCCATTACCCCACCCATCCCCCATTGCTAAACTACAGAAAAGAACACAGTCATGAAAATCTTGAGCTTCACATCGCCGCCCGTAATACAATTTCTGAATTTTTTTCTCACAATTTTTTCTCACAATTTCTGAAAGTGTGACGGACAGATGGACAGCTCTCTTATTATAATACATAGATTATTACGGGCGGGAATGTGAAGCTCAAGATTTTCATGACTGTGTTCTTTTCTATAGTTTTATTGACCAAATAAGTGAACCGACAGTAATTGGGGGTTCAATTATTTGGTCAGTAAAACTATAGTCATGAAAATCTTAAGATTCAGAAATCTTGACACAATGTGAAGCTCAAATTTTTCACGGCTGCGTTCTTTTCTATAGTTTAATCGTGGTGTTGGGTCCTTCGGGTCCAGTAATTTTAATTATTTAATTTATTAACACCCAGGTGCACAACCTGGGACCTTATCAATATGTGCGTGAAGTTTCATGTTTGTAACTGCTTTCATTTTGGAGTTACTGTATATCTGGAACAGATACACACACACACACACATATGTCCCTTTATTATTACGTATATATATATATATATATATATATATATATATATATATATATATATATATATATATATATATATATAGGGTTGCCCAGAAAAAAGTAAGCTATTGCTTTTAAGATTTTATTTCAGTTTTATAGAAAGAAATGCAACATAAATAATACATGTTAATAAAGACTCCTGTTTATTGTCTATATTATGACATCAAATACTAAAAATATCAACCACCTTGTTAGACACAAAGCTCCAAACGATGGCGCCAGTTATCAATTGCCCTGTTTTTTAAATTTTGTGGTAGTGAATTCCATTCTCCCACAATCTTTTCTTTTAATTGATCAATGTTAGCGAAATTAATATTCCTATACACTCTTTTTTTCAGTTCATCCCATATTGCATAATCAAGAGGAGACAAATCTGGACTGTTGCCAGGCCAATCTTTAGGTTTTATGTAGTCAGAAACTTCTTTTTTTTAAATATTCAATTGTAAGGTATGACTTGTTGCACCATCTTGCTGATATGTATCATATATCGATTTGCCGAAATTTCGCGAGTTTTTGGTAGATGTTTCTCCAATATACTGTTGCAGTAATAAACAGCACTCATTTTAACACCGTTTTCAACAAAAACAACATCACTTTTACCCGTTTTGAGACAGCAGGAGATCATTAGTTTTTTAGAAAAGTTAAACCGTTGAATTAAAAGTCTTTCCGGTGTTACTTCTCTCTTGGTTCTTGCTGCAGAATACACTCGATTGTTTTGAGTGGTGATAGGTGATCGAATTGAAAATGATTTTTCGTCACTAAACCAGATTCTATTGACATTGGGAAATCTTTCAAGAAAAGCTTGACATGCTTCCATTCTGTTCATCTTATTGACTTCACTCAAGGTCTGCACTGGATAGCGTTCATAAACTGTCAATTGCAGATCTTCTTTGACAATTCGTTGTATAGAACTTCTTGAAATTTTGGTTTCTGTTGCAATTTCATTTGGTATCATATGCGTTCCAGGCTTTTTTTGCCGAGTTAGAACCATTTCCTCAACCATTGCAATATTTTCATCAGTGTGAACTTCCCTTTTTCTTCCACTACCTTTGGTTCTGGCAACACATCCCGTTCTATCAATTTTACGAATATTTTTTCTACACCAGAACGAGTCCATGGTTTATTTGGAAACATTGATATAATTTTTCTGGCACCATAGTGTTTCTCAATAGTAATTGTTTTATCAATATGAGATCTTCTTGACGATATGAAGGCATTTTTGATGGGTGTGTAAATATTTTTGAAAAATCTACAACAAAGATAAATAGAGTATATTAAAAACAAATATTATAAAGACATAGAAGTGCTGCATATAAAAGCAAATTATTTATTTAAATCGTTATAAAAGCAAGCAAATCTTGAAAATAGTTTCGACTATTTTTTTTTCTCGACTATTTATTTAATTTGGCCCTTAAGCTTTAGGCTTTACTGGGCTCTTATTAAAAATAAGCAGCTAGTTGTTATTAATAATAAATAAATAAATAAGTAAATAAGTATTATTAATAGTTAAAACATGTATTACAAAATTAAACAATATTAATGGACAATATTAAACAATATTAGTGGACATTAATCCTAGATTTTTGTTAGTACTGTATGCCATTATTAATCGGGATTTCAACTTGGTTTTAAACAAATTTACATTCACAATATTTTTCATATCGGCATGCAAGTCATTCCATAGTTTCAATCCAATGAAAATGGGTAGTTTTTGAGATGAAGACAATCTAAATTGAGGTATAACGAGCTTTGATCTATTTCTGGTCTGATACGAGTGGATTTCTTGATGAGTTACAAAATATCTATTTACCCATTGCAAATTAATGATTTTGTTCTTAACACTCGTAAATAAAAATAAAATGTGCCAGTTTACAGTAGTTATGTCGTTGAGCTTTAGTAGGTTTAGCTCTTTAAATAATGCACTAGAGTGATCAAGGAAATCAGCATCAGATAATAACCTTATTGCTCGTTTTTGGATGACAAAGATACCATTTAATGCGCTGTTAGCGGAGTTTCCCCAAACAAGGGTGCAGTATGTTATATAAGGAAGAACAAGAGTATGATAAAGAGTCAATAAAACTTGTTTAGGGACTACATTCCTAAGTTTAAACATTATAGCAACGCTCCTTGAAATCTTTGTCGCGATATAATTTACATGATCACTCCATTGCAAATTCTTATCTAACATTACACCAAGAAATTTTGTTACAGTACACTCCTTTATGGCGATTTCATTAACATTAAGTTCGTCAAGATATACATTCCTTTTATTAGTAAAAATCATGAAATTTGTTTTACTGGTATTTAGGAAGAGTTTATTGGTGGTCAACCATTTCATTACACTGATGAATTCTGAATGAAATATATTCTTAGCTGTATTAACATCTTTGCAAGAAAAAGAGAGTTGTATCATCTGCAAACATTATGAAGTTCAGTATATCAGAGGAACGTGGAAGGTCATTTATATATAATAAAAATAACAGTGGACCCAGAACTGAGCCCTGTGGTACACCATGTTTGACAAGCGCTTTAGTTGAGCAAACCTTATTTACTGATACAAAATGATATCCAATGGACAATTAACTTTTAAACCAATCACTGATTGCTCCTCTAAAGCCGTAACAATATAATTTATTAAGTAGAATATTATGGTCTATTACATCAAACGCCTTACTCTAATCCATAAATATTGATATCATTATGTCTTTGTTCTCCTTAGCTATATTTACATATTCCATAAGATTTAAAATAGCCATTTCCGTTGTTTTATTATTACGGAGGCCATATTGATTTCGAGATAATAAATTGTAGGATTCTAAATATCGCTGCATTCTACTTTTTACAATTTTTTCAAAAACTTTGCTGAACACAGGTAATGAACACACCGGCCTGTAATTTGTTGCTAGTGTAGGATCACCCCCTTTAAAAAGGGGTGTTATACAACCAGTTTTTAGCATTGATGGGAATATTCCTTTGGAAATACTTGATAATTTTAGCCAAAGTTATAGATATCTTATCTTTAACAAGTTTCAATATAGGTACAGGAATGTTATGAATGTTATTTTTTGTATTTTTTTAATTTACCAATAATATTCTGAACCTCAGTAGAGGTAGCAGGAACAAAAGAAAATGAATTTAGTGGGCTGGGTGGCATATATTCTAGAGGTGAGTGATCATTATTTATTAATTGTGAGCGAAGCTTATCCGCTATTGAAGTGAAATGTATATTTAAAGAGTTTGCAATAGCAGTACCATCAGTAATTTCTTTATTATCAACATTTAATTTCTCTATTGAATTGTTCTTAATTTGTTTTCCGAGAAGATTGTTTATGATTGTCCAAGTGTTTTTCATGTCTCTTTTATATTTCGAAAATTGATTGTTATAATAGTTATATTTTGCAATTTTTATTATTTTAGTTAATTTGTTTCTGTATTGAGTATATTGTATTTTAGGAATTTTGCTCTGTAATTGCAATTTGAATAATTTATCTCTGTTCTTTATTGAAATGATAATTCCTGGAGTGATCCAAGGATTTGCGACACTTTTGGGCGAAACTGTTTTTCTCCTTAAAGGAAAGCAAATATTAAAAATATGGAATAAGGTATCATAGAAGAACTGAAACATATGATCTGGGTCATTTAAAGGTTCGTCACGGTCAAGTCGAGTATTTTCTACAACCCCAATAAATTTTCTTTTGTTAACCTCTGAGAATATTCTGTAATCAATAGTTGTTTTGTCCGCAACCTGAACAATGTTATTGAATATGGCGTAAGTAGGAAAATGATCGCTGATGTTTGTGGTTATAATTCCAGAAATAATTCCAGAAATAAATATCGTAGTTGATAAAAGCAATAGCTTACTTTTTTCCTGGGCAACCCGGTATATATACATTATACACCCTTGTGCAAATTAATTGCATGAAAAGAAAAAACCTATAATGAGTTATTTCATTTATTTTGTGCAAAAGGAATGTAATTAAGAATGTATTAGGAATGTACTTAGAACTTAATATGACCACCACGACTGTTTAACACCATTTTAACACGTTTAGGCATGGAGTTTATTAAGTTTGTACATGTCGTCTGAAGTTGTTCATCCCTGTACCAGACGCTAATTATTGCTTCTATAAGTTTGACCATCGTTGTGCAATCCACCTCACTGAGCCTTGCCTTCACTATTGCCCACAAATTTTCAATAGGATTTAAATCCGGGGAGTTTCCCAGCCAATCAAGTAGAGTAAGGTTCTCCTTCTGAAACATTTTCTTTACTTTATTCGATGTGTGATACGGAGCATTATAGGGTATATCATGCTTTTCCGAGTCCGAATTTCACTCTGGCTAATATGTATTTCTATGTAAAATTTAATTCTAAGAGTGGTTTCTTTTCTGCAACTTTTCCCAAAAATCGCGTTATCATATTCAAAATTTCGGTTTTCTGTTCTATGTTGAAATACCGAATATTCAATTGAACACAACCTCATATTTTTAACTCTTTCTCGTAATTTGTTGCCATTTAGACACATTAACTTTGCTTAACTCTTACACAGGTTTAATACATACATACATAAGAAAAAAAATCTACTCCATTTGAATCTTTGTAACCATTTGGACGCAGAAGGCGAAGTTCAACATTCTCTAAATAGATGGCTCTGAGCAATTACGCCAGTTATAATTGTGAAGTAGAAGTGAGTGGACGCCATTTTTTTCGGTAAGTGTTTTTTGTAATTTTCCTAAGTTTAATCACCATTATTATATTTGTTTTGACTATAATTTCATTCTAGAATATTAAGGAAGCTCCCTGTTTACTTTGTTTAAGTAATATTTTTAATAACTGTGAAGAAGACTTTATTCAAAGTTCGTTTCGAAATGGACACAAAGTTTCATAGGGTAAATTTCTGTCTATGATAACACGTGTGTCCAACTGGATACATGAAATGAATTTTTCATTACGATTGTTTTTATGTACTGTTATATATAATTATATATATAATATATATATCTATATATATATATATATATATATATATATATAATATATATATATATATATATATATATATATATATATATATCATTTATATATATATATATATATATATATATATATATATATATATATATATATATAGAGAGAGAGAGAGAGAGAGAGAGAGAGAGAGAGAGAGAGAGAGAGAGAGAGATTACTAACTACCACCCACTAATTACCTTATTAGACCTTTGTTGACTAATGGACACATAAATTATTTCATTTAGAAATGTTCTTCCCAAAAAAAGATTGCTAAAAATGCTTATATATACCTCCTATGCATATTTTAAGCAAAAAAATGAGCCTACGCTAAAATTAAATGGTACTGAATGACCAAGGGTTAAGCTTATGTTACACCATTATTACGAATTTTAAATTAAATTTGCAATGCCAAATTCAGTTTTCTATTACCAAAATAAATATTCATTACCAAATTTAAGTTAATATGGCAATTAAAAATGCCGGTTGGCAACCCTGATTATAACCAAAATTTATATTCCTTGTCTATATTCATGGCGAAAGAACACTAAACATACTGATATGAATTTGTTACAGATTGGACAAGAGCGATAATAAGCACCGACCAGACGAGATGGCCGAATCTGCCCCCAAAACCAGGAAAATGTCAGGTTCAAAGCTCTCGGATGTTGTCGGCCAGGGAAAGGAGTTCATTCCCAGCGAGGTGCCGACTTGGAGAGCCGTTCTTCAGAGAGGGATTCGTCTGCAGGAGGAAAAGTTCCTCATTCATGACATCCAAAGGTCTAAATACCCGATCCGAGAGATGACTGACGAGCTGGCTTCACTCGTGATGACTCAGTGGAGGAAGCCGAATGTAAAGTTCTCCCCGCCTGTGACAATCACGGAAAAATCGCTCTCATATGAGATCTTGTTGAAATGGAAGGAGATGACAGACGTTGTGAACGGGAGAGTTAAGTCTGCTACCCAGGAGAAGAGGATAGCTGATCTGGATAAACTCTGTGAAGTCTGCGTTTGCAAGCATCAGATCTTCTTGTGCGGTTCAGAGGGGAGTGGATGCTCAGGATGCTCAGGATGCTCCCTCAAGGCCCATGTGAACTGTAACTGTCCTTTGGAGGTGAAGATTCCTAAACTGGACCTTCAGTGGCTGTACTACCAGAGAGTGAAGACTTCCGAAGCTTCAGGAATCCATATGTCTTCTGTAGACTTCGAAGACAGCAGGAGACAGATCAAAGCAACGAAGAGGAAGGAGGCTGAAGAAGCTTCTGCTGTGAAGAGGAAGAAGAAAGAGGAGGCTACTAATGAGGAGCTTCTCATGGAAGACTTTGAGGAGGACGAAGAGCTAAACTTGGAAGAAGCTGCAAAAGAAGCCTCTGCCAATGCTGAGGCTACTGAAGCTCCTATGGACGTTCCCGCTGAAGTACCTGCCTAAACTCCAACTTCTGCTACACGAAACTACATGAAGATTCAAGGGACAGCTTCAGCAGCTTTGAGGTACAGGGTGGCAAATGTTCCGGCAGCTGCAGTTGTCACTGGCTTCCTGAACGACCTCATCAAGGCCGGTCATCTTTCCAAAGACAAGGCTTACTTGGCCATAGATGACATGAAAGTCTGGAGGGCCAAGGAGGAAGTAATGAGTAAATGGCCTCATCAGTTGAAGCTCTCACGCAGAGGTCAGAGGAGGAGATCTCTGGGATATTCTTTGATGGCAAGCAGGATAGGAACACAAAGGTGTTGAAATATGACGAAGTGACAGGGAGATTTCATCCTGGAAAAGTGATCGAGGAGCATTACACTATCACGTGGGAGCCTCAAGGAAAGCACGTCTTCTATTTCGCTCCCGAGGAACCTGAGGAAGGAGAAAAGCCTGCTCATAAGATCGATCAGGGCCTGCATGAGTGGCTTCTGGATCACGGAATTGACGAGAGCCTTGTAATGATTGGAGGAGACTCTACCAACACCAACACAGGGTGGTCTGGAGGCGCCATAGCCCTATTGGAGAAGATGCTGGGTCGCAAGTGCCACTGGATGATCTGTCAGCTCCATGTGAACGAGCTCTCCCTGAGGCACTTAATCATCAAGCTGGACGGCCCTGTAATTCCCCTGTCAGGCTTCAGTGGGCCTATTATAAAACTTCTTGAGAAAGTGAATGAACTTGAGGTCAACTTCAACTTCAAACCAGTGGAAGGAACTGAAGATATCGTAGAGCTGCCAGTAGAGATAGTCAAATTTCTCTCCACAGACCAGCACAACTGCTATCTTCTGATCAAAGCCATCAAGTCTGGAAGTCTCAGTTCACAGTTGGCTGGTCTCAAGTGCGGACCTCTGAACCAATTCAGGTGGCTCACTACTGCACAGGCCATCTTGCTGTTGTGGATGAGGGAGCACGGACTGAAGGGGGAGGTGTTGAGGAGGCTCAAGGTCCTCGTGAAGTTCTGCCTTAACTTCTACTTCAAAATGTACTACAACATCAAAGTGAAGCACCACCTCAAATTTGGTCCTACATACGTTTTTTCAAGCCTGAGGCTGCTGAGGAACCAGACTACCGAGGTCAGGAGCATCATCTCTGCTGCAGTGATAAGAGGAGCTTACCACGCACATCCTGAGAACATCCTGGCTTCATTCCTGTGCAGTGAGGATGAGCATCAGAGAGCTTTTGCTGTGAGCCAGATAGAGAAGATTAGAGAAGGAAGAGACTTTGGTGATACGACAGTGAGGCCCCATAAAAATCCCAAAGTCAATCTGCAAGCCACTTTACCTGAGGATCTCATCAACTGGGAATCAGAGAATATTTACGAGCCTATTTTCACCTGCAAGATGACCTTGACTGAGCTCGAGGATCTCAGGAAAACTCCACTCAAAGTGGACGCTTTCTCTATTCATACTCAGTCCTGCGAGAGAGCTGTACGGGAAGCCTTAACTGCTTCCCAAGCTGTGTACGGTCACGAGATGAGAGATGGGTGGGTGAGAGCCAGGATAGACCATCGAGAAATGGTTCGAGTGGCTGATGAAGAGGCTGAAGCCATCGTTAATGCTCATAAGATCTGAAAGTCCTCATAAGATCATAATATAAGATCTTATGAGGCCACGCTTTTCATGGATCCAGGAAGAACAGGCGTGTAAACCTACACGTGGAGGTAGCAAGTCTCCCGCTACTCGATCAGAGTAGAGCTGGTGAGCCGCGCCTATTCTTTGAAGAAAAACTTAAAATTCTTAAGTTTTAAGTGAAATCTAAACATTTTTTCAGCACCTAGAGGTGTTGAAACACGCAAGAAAGCAAGGATGAGGTCAGAAAAGCAGCTTTTAGACTAAATCATATGCAGAACAGCTGCGCGCTTTGGTTTGGGTGCCCTGAGGCTGCGTTAGGCAGCCTTCAAATCAGAAAATCGCGATTTTGACCATGAAAATGAGATTTTTCGGAAAAGTTGCAAATAATAAACCCATCTTAGAATTAATTTTTACATAGGAACACATATTAGCCACTTTGTTTTTCCAAAATTTCAACCTTGAACCCAGAGTATATGTCCTAACGGAGCAAGATCCTGCTGGAAAACACCATGAGCACTCTGGGAATCTCTTGTTCACCTCTGGAAATACCTTTCTCTTCAAAATGTCCATGTACTGAGCAGTTTTCATCATTTCCTCAACAGGATGAAGGGATCCCACACTAAAAAAGCTAAAACAGCAATTCATCTTCTTTTGAATTTAGTAAGTTTGATTTCTTCAATCCTGTTATAAGATAAAATGTTGTGGCATTAGTTAGTATAGAATCAAAACTAAAGGAATACTTTTGCCCAACGAGGCATTATTTATTTATCTTAATTCTCTTTTGTCTTCCTGACCTTCCTTCAACTCTTTTCTCATCGACTTCGAATATTATGTCAGAAAATCGTTCTGTGATGTCAACATATTTTACTCGGCGTTTTCAGTTTCTATTCTATTTATATTAAAGCACTTTGCTTGAGAGCAAGGTATACGGTCTAATCTGACTGCGTATCCAGTGCTCTTCAACCTTTTTATGCTTACCACCCACTTTTGTAACTTTTGAATCTCTGTATCGCCCACCAAAATTAAAAATGCAAAAACTCAAACTAAAAGTTATATACCCTGCATAAAACAATAAAATTAATTGCAATTACCTTTAGATTAATGAGATCCTTCGCCCACTAGTGGGAGGTACCGCCCAGGTTGAAGAGCACTGGCGTATACCTTTACGGAGAAAAAACATTAACACTGAATTCAAGTGCTGAAAACTTTAATTTCCTCGCAAAGAATGGAGGAATCTAGAGATTTCTGCAAATATAATCTAGTAATAATTATACCTCTATGAATCGATTTATGAATCGGTTAAATTTGTTTTTGTTTCGTTTTCATTTAAAATGATGTAAAAGGCACAGTGAATGCGTACGTATATTACAGATACCGTCGTGAATTCAACGCATTGTCGCTAAACATCTAGTTTTTAGGTCACAACATACAAGTTTTGTCTGGCGGGTGGATAACATTTTTGACATCCAAGAAAGGCCAGGGTAGAGCCTTTATACATTCATAACTAGTGGAGCAGTTAAAAAAGAAGCTTTGGCACATTAATCGCGAGTGAATTTAACATAATATTCATTGTTGTTACGCTTGAAGTTATTCTTAAAATTAATTACAGCGTATGAAATTAATATATTAATTAATTTGCTGCTTATGAGTGGAAGACAGTTCAACTAGTGGAAAAGAAATGAGCATACACGGTTTCCTAGATCATATCAAATGAGAAGGCAAGGGGCGTTACGTTAACGTAAATTACATTTCTCTCAGAAAAGCAAGTTACAGTACATTAAAGTTACTCTCCCCTTCCATTCGATATGGGAAATGAAAAATTTGATAGTAGAAGGATGAACGTAATGTTTGTGATGTTTGTGTGTGTATATATATATATATATATATATATATAGGGTGTCCGAGAATTATCTGTACAATTTTTGGCTGTTATTAAAAATCAACCATGAAGTGTAGAAATTCCAGTGTGTCCCATTTTACAGAGAATCTCATTAAGTTTTTTCTGATACCAAGTTTTGACAAGTTTTTTAGAAATTCCAGCGTGTCCGAACATTATCTGTACAATTTCATCTTTTAATAAAATTCTTGATAACACACGTAAAATTCTTAAACAAGATTATTTAGAATCTGTATTTTCAAAAGTTTCTTTTATTAAAGTAACGTTGTTACAAACATTCGATATGTGCACCATTAGTGATTCGCAAAACATCCAATCGATACTCCAAATGTTGCCATGTACGCTGCAGCATATCCACATCAATTCGCTCAATAGCAGCTGTGATTCTTGCTTTTAAATCATCAATGTCTGTCACCCGCGTACATTTCTAAAACACTTGTCAAAACGTGATATCAGAAAAAACTTAATAAGATTCTCTGTAAAATGGGACAAGACTGGAATTTCTACACTTCATGGTTGACTTTTAATAACAGCCAAAAATTGTACAGATAATTCTCGGACACCCTGTATATAAGGAATGGATGGATGGATGTATTAATGAACCATGTATGTTTGTGTGGTTGGACGATGTGGGGGGGGGGGGCGAAGTTGGGAACGGGCGTTATGGGAGGTGGAGAAATATTAAATTTAACATAAATAACATATTCTGCGCGGTGTCAGCTACTAAAATATAATTTTACATACACATACACACACACAGTCACACAATAATGAACAAATACAAGGTGTACATAAAGTCAGGATCTATTTTTGTGAAATAATTATTTTTTTCTATTTTTCTTTTCAGAAGCCCTTAGAATGAATACAGAAGAGCGTGTGGCAATAGTAATTTGGCGAATCGAGGGAAAGAAATACAATGACATCAGAGAGAAGTTTAGAAGGAGATTTCATAAGCCAGGGCCAATAGACGAGACAATACGAAAATTGGTGAACAAATTTAAACGAACGGGATCTGTAAATGATGAAGCAAGATCAGGACGACCGTGTATGTCAGACCTTACCGTGAATGCAGTACGCGGAATTATCACTGAGGAGCCACGTACGTCCGTTCGTGCTGCATCACACAGACTCGGCCTCCCGACGTCATCTGTGCACAAAATTCTGAAAGTTAATTTGCAGAAGAAAAGCTATCATTTGCAGGTTTTACATGATTTACATGAGGAAGATTTCCCTCGACGAAGTGCTGTGTGTGCTGATCTCGTAGAACAAATCTGGAGTGATAATTTAATGGACAACATTCTCTTTAGTGATGAAGCCACTTTCCATACGTGTGGAAAAGTAAATCGCCATAACTGTCGAATTTGGGCAGATGAAAGACCGAATGATTTCGTCCAAAATTGGGAAAGAGACTCACCTAAAGTTAATGTCTGGATGGGTTTAACAAAATCTAAGGTTTATGGTCCTTTTTTCTTTGCTGAAGCTACAGTTACGGGGCTTATTTATCTGGACATGTTGCAGCAATTCCTTGAACCTCAGCTGATTGGGGATAGGATTGTTAGTACCGTCGTCTATCAACATGATGGTGCTCCTTGTCACTATGCCAAAATTGTTCAGGATTATCTAAATGGACGTTTTCCAAATCGCTGGATCGGACGCGGAAGCAACAGACCTTGGCCAGCGAGATCACCAGATTTAACCCCTTTAGATTTCTTTGCATGGGGCTTTATCAAATCGCACGTCTATCAGACGAAGATTACGAGTCTTGAAAACTTACGTACACGTATGCGAACTGCTGCAGATAACATAACCACGCAAATGCTCCAGAATGTGTTTAGAAATGCTGCGGAACGATTTGAGCTGTGCAGGGATACTGATGGGCGTCACGTCGAATCCTACTCTTAATTATTTAATAAATGTTATCACTTTATCATTTTATGATTGAATTCCATATAATTTCCAAGTGCTTCACAAAAATAGATCCTGACTTTATGTACACCCTGTATTTTAGACTATTAAGCTCAAATTTCGTAAGAGCATCTGGGCTTCTTCAGTCCTCGTTTAAATATAATTTTGATTTAATGTTTTTAAGTATTCATTTGTATATTGGTGGTTGTAATTGTAGGATGCCTACGCGGGAAGTTTGTCAGTTTATCGAAGGATAAACGAAAGGTAAATATGAATATAAAATTTGTTTGAAAAGATCAAAGAAGTGATAATATACAAATAAACGTGACATCAAAATAGAAAAGAAAATTTTATGGATGAAAATTCCAGAAAAATGCTTTGTTCAGATCGAAAAAATAGAAATTCTTAAATGTAAAGTGGAAAAAGAAAAAAAAAACGGAGGAAATGAGAATAAATCTGAGAGAGAAAAGCGAACTGTGTATCGTTCGAGGAAGAGAGTGGTCATACAAATTTAACTCTATTGAAACTATATAAAATGTATAAACAGATAAAAGTCATTAAATTATGAGTATGGCTTCAGACAGTCCGGGAAAATCCTTTTACTTAGTCTGTATTAAGGAAAGCGTAACAAAGAGATAAGAGCTTTATCATTTAATGACCGACAGACCACTTTTCAAGAATAACTACAAACCGCTCACAATTAAAATACCTACTTCTTAAAGCAGATAAAGTTATATATTAAAAATATAAAAGAAAACACCTATGAGAACGCTATGGCGGAATCATCATATAAGGCCCTCCAAGGAAGAAGTGGTTAAGCGACAGAAATAAAAAAAAAACGCCGGAAAACGCTTTATAAAGTTGTACCACTTTGAAAGTGGAATAACTTTTGAACTTTTGAAGGTATTTCGACGAAATATCTTCAGAAGTTCAAAAGTTATTCCACTTTCAAATTAGTACAACTTTTAAAGCGTTTCCTGGCGTTTTTTAAATTTCTGTCGCTAAGCCACTTCTTCCGAGGAGAGCCTTATATACGAATACACTATACAAATTATTATTCAAATTGTCAAAGTAAATCCGAAAACTAAAAGTAATATATACAAATACGAGTACTACCAAACCATTCAATAATTGTGGTACATACAATTAAAGATACAATTGTAATAAGAAAGGACTACACCATATCGCATCAGCAACTCAATATTGAAATGTATTAAATATTTAAAGAAAATTAATAACTAAAATCCACTTTTCCGCATGAAATGAACAGGAAATACAAAAGTGAACTCGGGAGCAAATCACTGAAAATGAAAAATAACTACGACGAGAAACGTTACAAAGTTTGAGAAACATAATGATATGATCCTAATTGCAAACTTCTCAAAACTTTTTAAAGTGGGAACCTTCCTAAAAATGTTAAATAAAACAAAAATGTCTACGTAAATAATTATATATATGTGTGTGTATATATATATATATATATATATATATATATATATATATATATATATATTATATATATATATATACAGTATATACACACACGAGGGCTGGTTGAAAAGTTTGAGGACACTCTGTATAAATCTACCGTCGTTGCCTGGAAACTTTCACACCCACTCCTCCCGTGTGTGTATATATATATATATATATATATATATATATATATATTAACGGATATCCTTTCGTACCATTTGTAAGAGCCATTTTAAAGATCTGGTGCAGCGCTTATTTCCTGTTTTTATTCCACTGTAACGTAGAGCGTCATTCTTATTTGAAATTGTCATTTTGGTTGTTTACAAACAACATTTAATTGTATTGATGGCAGAAGTTTACAACTGTACGGCAAATTTGGGAATAATTTTAAACTTTCAACCCCGGAAGGGGCGATAATAAAAGACCTCAATTAAGTTAGGCTAAAGGCAATTGCTTCGAGGTTCATATATATATATATATATATATATATATATATATATATATATAACAGTATATATGGTTTTTCTTTTACTAGCCCATTATAACAAACAACTTTCAGACGGTTGGTTGTATTTTGCTGATATTGGACGACATGCAGCACAGAGTTCATTTATGCCTTTAAAACAACGGAGATCTTTTCCAGTACGTATGTCATTTGTATGGGTCATGTATGCGTGATTGAAACTCAGTTCATGTATATTAGGTTGCGCTAATATATATATATATATATATATATATATATATATATATATATAATATATATCGGGTTGGCAATAAAAAAGGGAGACCTCTAACTTTGGCTGTAAAATCCAAAGTTGTGGTCAGATTTCAATATTTTTCTCACACCCCACAACTAAGTAAATTTCCTATGCGGTGAGTGGATTTCGAAGAAAACTAATGAAAATTACAAATTTATTGAACATTTCTTTATGCCACTGGAAATTCTCTATTTACACTACGACTGCATTGTCGGGTTGGCAAAAAAAAAGGGAGACCTTTTAAATCCTTCATATCTCGGCAAATACGGTACAGAGAACCATGAAATTTTAGTATGTTAGTACTAGGTAATTTTATGGTTTGTATGCCATATTTTAGCATTTTAGCTGAGAAATTGGATTTATGGCGAATATTCCAGAAAAATCTTGTTAATCATAGGTTCAAGTTGATAATTAAAGCGATTTTAATTAACGTAAGCCAACTGCAGGAGGTCTGGACAAGCTTCTCAAGAAAATCGATAAAACAGGGGATATCAAAAGAATACCAGGTAGCGGTATTAAATTTGGCCACCAAACAGTCCTGATTTAAATCCTGTCGATTACGGCCTTTGAGAAAATTTGTCAGAGAATTTATCTGGTCAAAGTAAGAAATGTCGCTCATTTACGACAGCTTCTCCTGGAAAAATGGGATAAGCTACCACAAGAACAAATCAATAAAGCCATAGATGTGTTCCTTCCTAGACTGAAAAAGGTTGTAGAAGTTCGTGGTAAACATATCGAGCAGTTTTTTTAATATCAAAGTAGCACTTTTTATCTGTACATACAATGCCGTAGTATTGTAAATGGAGAATTTCCAGTGGCATAAAGAAATGTTCAATAACTCCGTAATTTTCATTAGTTTTCTTTGAAATCTGCTCACGGTATAGGAAATTTACTTAATTGTTGGGTCTGAAAAAAATATTGAAATTTGACCATAATTTTGGATTTTACAGCCAAAGTTCGAGGTCTCCCTTTTTTTTTGCCGACCCGATATATATATACAGTATATATATATATATATATATATATATATGAATAGAAACGACGTAAATAAGGAGCGTCTCTGCACACGGGGAAGAGAAATAACGAATAAATGAAAAATGAGGCGAACCGCCCGGAAATCGAACCCAGGGACTTCCAATTGCCGGTTGGATGCGCTACCATTACACTACGGACCTCGATCAATCATAAATCGAAATTCTCCTACATAGGGCAGAAACCAATGCCCTGAGAGGGCACCCTCGCAAATCGTGAATATGTGCATTTAACTGCAATGACCACGCAGTATATAAATGAATAGAAACGACGTGTGCAGAGACGCTCCTTATTTACGTCGTTTCTATTCATTTATATACTGCGTGGTCATTGCAGTTAAATGCACATATTCACGATTTGCGAGGGTGCCCTCTCAGGGCATTGGTTTCTGCCCTATGTAGGAGAATTTCGATTTATGATTGATCGAGGTCCGTAGTGTAATGGTAGCGCATCCAACCGGCAATTGGAAGGCCCTGGGTTCGATTCCCGGGCGGTTCGCCTCATTTTTCATTTATTCGTTATTTCTCTTCCCCGTGTGCAGAGACGCTCCTTATTTACGTCGTTTCTATTCATTTATATACTGCGTGGTCATTGCAGTTAAATGCATATATATATATATATATATATATATATATATAATATATAATATACACGTGTATATATATGTAAAAATGAACAATGAATAATTCCTATATAATCTTTATATTCAATTATTAATTTTTACATAAGGAGCATAACGCAAGTTATCTGTTATTCAATTCATACGTCCATGTCCTTTCTTGACCGTTATCTTTTGTTATTTTTTTATTTAATTGTTCCCTCGCAAGATACTCGTCATGCTGACCCGTGTTCGAATTCTGTTGACCAACATGGAAGGCGGGCATCTAATTACGAAATCTCCTCTCTTGTTTAATTCTAATTCAAAAGCATGATTATGTTATATATCGTTATGCATGTTATGTATATATATTAGTGATGTAGCGGATGTCATTTTTTTCACATCCGCGGATGCGGATGCGGATGCGGATGTCTACATTTTCGTTATTTTTTAGGATATATTCCAGATTTGTTGTGTTTAACGTATATAATAAGTTATTATATAGAGAGAGCTGTAGCTATAATGTAGTATAATTGATTAATTGTACAATAATTGCTGTACTTTTCCCTGAACATATAAAATAATAGCAAGCATCTAACTAATATAGAAATCAATTAGTGAATTCGTCTGCAAATAAATTCGTTATATTTTGTTGAGTTTCAGCCACAATTAGAAACCATAATTGTGTTACCCGACCTCTTTCCACAACCTCCACCCTTATAGAAAGAGATCTTTAATTAGCTTGATAACTATTTATATTAAGTTTAAAGTTTTATTAGGCATATTTATAAATGAGTAATTAAAATAAAGTAAACTAAGATGTTCATCGTTTAATATTCAAACTTAATTATAGGAAGGTTATGCTTAAGGAACATTAATTTTTCTGCCTTTTCTGCTGCCAGTCTGTTTCTCTTTTCATCATATATTAATCCAGCACTCACTGCTAAATAATCTCTCGCTTGGTACGCTTGTTGGAGGACGTGCTAAATGTTTCCTTGCAAGTTTACTCAAGTATGGATAGATATTCTGCGCATTTTTCCACCAACTAATAAGATTGTCACATGCAGCCAGGCGTTTTTCTTGGTGATAGCTCTCGATCATTTTTACTACATCTTTTGACATCGCGTAGGTCTCGTCATCGCTGCTTGACTCAAGAAACTGAGAGAGAGATTCTGTGATAGATTTGCTTGTTGAAGGTGTTGGTTCTGTCACTGAAACTTTTATTCTTTTGGTGGGTGGCGAAGTGACAGATTCAAGAGATTGAAGCTCTTCAACTGCTTTGCCAAGTGATGATTTAACTCGTTCTAATGTACTAGGTGAAAATAACTTAGCTTTGTAACGTGGATCTAAGTAGGTTGCAAGAGAGTAACTTCATACAAGAACAGCCTCTCGTCTTGTCGCTTGCATCACTTTTGCGCACAATGAACTAGTTCTATTAATATAGTAGAATTTGATAATTTCCGCTTATTAATGACGTTTTATCTCAACGGTCCACATCCGCACGACATCCGCAGTCCAAAGTGCGGATGCAGATGCGGACGCGGATGCGAGAAAATGTGCGGATGTTCCGCGGATGCGGATGCGGATGTGACCTACATCACTAATATATATATATATATATATGTGCCCATGTACTTGTGTTAAATCTCAAAATAAGAGTTATCCTAATGTAAATATGAAACACTGTAAACTATAGTTAACTGTGGTCAATTGTAATTAACTATAATGATTTAATATGATGTAATTAATGTACTTTAATGAAACCGTAGTTAACGATAATAAATGAATGTGAATTAATTGGTAATTATAATCATAGTTATAGTAAACCAAAATTACAATGTACTCAATGTCCGACCCGACATTATGTCGCCATTAGGAATGTACACGCGGCGATATTGTTATTATTTTTTTATTATTTTTTCGTTGGGATAAATGTTTCATGTGCTTTCGACTTTGCTAAATAATTGGTGACTTGTTCTTTTTAAAATTTCTTAATAATTTTCTTAGATTTAGCTTAATAATGAATCCTGATTAAAAGTTGCAGTGTTCATGTTTTGTTTACATTCTCTCTTCGTTATAAAAGATGAAGTCATGACTTGTCTAAGCATTTATTTGTAAATCTTAAACTATTAATTTTTACTCATATGCATATCTTAGTATAAAGATGCATAGTTCAATTTCCGTTTCTAATTAACTCGGCGAATCAGGAAAACAGCAGATCTGAAAATACGCGGTTTAAGATAAAAATATGGCTTCCTCTTCCTATATCCTGTTTATCTGTTTAACCATTGTCATAACAAAAAAATTACTTTATTTTTAACTATTGTGCAAAAATAATACAGCCTCTTCAACATTTAATAATGATGATGTTAGTAGAATCAGGATATATAAACCCCAGTAATCTCTTCCATGTTCATTCAGAAGTAAACTCAAAGGCTGAGCACTGCCTGTACATTTTAGCAGTAAATTACAGTAAGAATTAATCTTTATCTTCTCCTTAGAGCCTTGCTCTCTTCAGAGAACTTAGTCATTAAAATTTCCCGATACGTTATAAGAAGAATCCGGGAATCTTCAGAGAATTTAGTAAGCCTCCCAGAATCCTCGGAGCCACTATAGAAGAACTCGGAGGGTAATATAGAAGAAACCACTGCAAGTAACAAATCCGTTGCTGCACTTAACTAGAACCCCCGTCGACTTCGAACCAACCCAGGCCATAGACGGAGGGGTTAACATATATATATATATATATATATATATATATATATATATATAATATATATATATGAATGAAAATTTTATTGAGAGATCATTCATAATCTATGTGATAAGTCGTAATAATAAAAAGTGAAAATAAAGAGAGACTGAAAATTAAACATACAAGTACTAAGAATAAAAATACAAGTAATAAAAACATAAGAATGGAGAGGTTATGTGAAGCTACAGACAAACGTTCTCATACCATGAAGCCCATAGTTTGGAAGACATAAGGCAGGACTGATGAATAGCCTGAATAATCAAGTTGGCTGATTTTTTAAAATTCTTTGCATTAAACTACATTGTGCAAGTCCTGTTACTTGAGAGAATGTGGTTAGCAAACATTTGCGAAGCTGAGCATCTTGGAAGTAACTTAGGCAGCAGTCTAAAAGATATGTTATAAAGTAAATTAAGGGTGCTGCTAGAGCCTTTTTTCTAGTTAGACTAAAGTTGTGCCATATATACAGTACCAGTGCAGAAGGAACGAAAGAGAGTATCTTACGTTTCACTTGTGTAGAATCTGAAGTTCTTTATAATCATGTTTATTTTAGCAGAGATTTCGATATTGTTTTCTTATGTCTGAATCATCACTGAAGGAGATGCTGATAACCTTGCTTAACTTTGCTTTTGCTTCCGACTGAATTGCTCATTCTGACGAAGGTCAAACTTGTCACTCCAACTTAGACTTACAGTTTACGTGGAATCCGAACCACACCCCACCAGCAGTCCAGCGTCTTAACCACAAGGCTACCCAGGTTACCGGCTTATCTACCAACCAATTTTTTTTCTTTTATCGTGTGGAAGGATGAAGAGCTGGGTTTTGCTGCGCGCCGCCCGCCGTCACCGGGTCTCGATCCCGGTGACGCTAACCACTACAGTACTGAGGCGCATGATAATTTGAACTAAATACTTAAATTCTTGTATTTGCTTTCTTGATTCTCCTCTCATTTGGAAACTAACATTAGTTGATTGATAAGAACTTTTGGGATTAAACTGCATAACCTTACATACAACTGAAGATTTCAGTCACAGTGACTGAAAGAAATGTTTTATTGAATATTCAGACTGAAAACTTCAAAATTAAAATATATCATGTCAGTAGTTCATTTGTAAATCAGTGTACTACTACTACTACTACTACTACTAATAATAATAATAATAATAATAATAATAACAGAAATTCAAAATTGAATTCGAAAAGTTACATACTTTTAAAATAAAGATCATTTGGGTAGAAATTTTTAATAAACTGTGAGTATAGTATTTGTAAAGGGCAATCAATACAGTTTTAACCATTACCTTGATTTCAGTTGGATAAAAACATTATTCTAGAAATTATTTTCATAAAAGTATGCGTAAAATACAAAGAAATATTAAGTCTCGCGAGAGTTATCATATAAAATTTATTTTTTCTAAACGGTTGTGTAATGGAAACTACGGGTTCATTAACCTTTTTAATATTCTTGGGTATAGTTTGAATACATATTCTACTTACTAAGGACGTAAATACCATTATTATAAGTTTAAAATAGAATAATTAGTTAGTGAAATTTGAGTTTGAAAGATATTGCGTGGAAATGTGATTTATTAACGAAGTTTCATTGTATTTTTAACATATTTAACATATTTAACATATTTATATTTTTAACCAGCTTCCAAAGGACCTCAGAAACGTTACAGGGGTCAAAGTTGAAGTCTTCAAGAGAAGACTAGATGCCTGGCTCAGCTCAGGACGGTACCAGATGAGCCGGGTATACCTGGCTATGTACGGTGGAGAGCGCAAGAAAGCAACTCGCTCCTGCACCAAGCCAGACCGAGAGGCGGGGCCACCAGCTTCACCTTCGTGTGAAGATGGACCACCGCACTGAACAGCAATGAGGTTAACGAGGTATTTTTAATATTTCAGCGACTATTTTGGCAAGAAGTTATATTAATTTAGAATATAAATGCTATTATAAAATGGTTAAAATAATAGCGTAGGTTGAAAGTTAATATGGAAGTTAAGTTTCACTGTAGTGCAATGGAAATTATTGATTCGTTAAATAAAATGGAAATTATTGATTCTTACTAAAATGGAAATTAATTATTGACTCATTAACTAAAATGGAAATTATTGATTCGTTAACTCAGCTTCGTTGAATTTTGAGTACGTTTTTAATATTTTTGCACATATTTTTTTGGATGTAAAACTATTATTAAAAATTTTATCGCACCGTAGATTGAATGTTTTTAAAGTACAGTTTGAACGGTATTGTATGGAAATGCGATTCATTTAAAGATTTTGATCGTATTGTAAGTACCTTTCTTAATATTTCTGTGCATATTCTGAGCAGAAATTGCATTAATGTAGGCTGTAAATACCATTATTAAAAATTAAAATAATTCATAGGGAAAATTGGACGTCGACAGAAGAACAGTTTACGAACAAACTGTGTAACGGTTTTGAAAGGTCGACTGAACGACGCTACGAAAAGTACAAAGACAGATACTTAATTTACTACAGTAAATAAACTGTGAATAAAGTTTTCAATAAAGTCTTTGATTTTTTTCCAGCAAGTGAAATGTACAATACGAGTAATGATTATGTAGTTGAGGAATAAGGGGTTCCAAAAAACCTTAGCCCCCCCCCATTTGCAGCTTACATGTTTACTTATATCGAAATAGTTTTTAGTGATTATAAAAATATATAAAATTATTTATTTATTGCAGGTATTAAAATTACTCTAGCTGATAAAGTGATAATATAATGGCTTCTCAATTAATTGGTGATTCGGAGAGGCAATGTGTGATAGATCGCATACGAGCAATAACATTTCGGGGAGCTCGTGATGCTGGAGCCACCTTTATAACACGTTCATGGGTTGCCAAAAAGTTGCGAAGAAGTGAAGACTTCGTCAAAAGAAATTGGAATAAAACTTTGGATGAATGTGAAATGGATACAACTAAATCTGGGAGCCCAAATTTGCCACTCTCTCAGGAAACAAAGGACATCATTGAAAGCGATACGCGTAAGCGAAGCGGAAAAACAGCTGTGCTAAACTTTCTAGAGAGATCGAAGTGTTGAGAGGAAAGATCGTTAGTGGTGAGATCATTCGACTGTACCGTCATAGGCAAGGTTTAAAGCCTTGGCATGAACTTCCAAAGCCAAGAAAAACTCAACTTAACATCGATGACAGACTGTGGTTTGCCCATTATCTTGAGGATTGGAATGTGGATGATTTCATGCATTTAGCTGTCTCCAATGAATTTTTTGTTTACGTAACACGTCGGCCTAACTACCAAAATGATCGAGTGTGGGCCACAACACCAGATGAAATCGATGACAATGAACATTATCGCGAATTATTAAAAAGTCCCGACTGTGTTGGTGTGTTTGTTTTGTTCACTGCAAAGAAGCTCATGTGGGTGCTGAAGCCAAATGGTCAGAGTTGGGATGGACAGTATTTTCGTGATATTATTCTATCCCAGCATGTCATTCCTTTTCTAAGAAACCCAAACAATGTTATGGATGTCGATCAGATCACACTTCTGTACGATAAGGCCCCTGCTTTAAGGCATTAGCCAGTCAACAGTTGTTGCGGGACCATGAGATCGATTTCTTTGAAAATGAAGAATGGCCAGGAAATTCTCCTGACCTGAACGTCTGTGAACACATTGGATCAGTTATAAAGGACAAGGTTGAATGTCTCTTGTTTCAAGAACCTGCAGCAAATCGATTTTCGAAGGATACAATGACGCAACACATTGAAACTGTTTTAGCAAATTTGTGTAACGATCAAGATCTATTCACGTCACTTTTGGCAAGCTACCCAAAGCGAATTCAGGCTGTCTTGGAAGCCAATGGCGGGAACACCAAGTTTGGTTTCTCATTAAATGTAGGATTAAATTCTCTTTTGTAAAGTATGTTTAGTTTTACTGTACGTACATCGAAAACTGAAGCGTTTATAGTACAATATTAACGTTGGTGTGGGTTATTATTGTTCTCGGTAGGGGAAAATGCAATATTCTTTCTATGTTATCTACGTTGGTACTATATGGTTCATCTTTAAGAAAAACACAACCAACGCGTGACGTCACAGTAAAATTACATTGTTTAAATTATCACGTACGGTACCAACCAACCAAATTGTTTTTCAAGAAGTTGGCACAGAAAACTCTCGGCATTCGTCACTAAGATTTCTCAAAGTGAAGATCGGAATAATTGTTTTGAAAAAAGATTTGAACAAAAAAAAAAAAGTGAGTGTATCTTCATGAAAAATATATCGTTGTCGCTTTGAGCTTAACAGAATTAATTCTCTATCACTAATTTAATTCCGTAAGTCTGAAAATTTTATAATTTTTGTTATTACGAGGTAAGGAAATTATTTAATTATTGCGAGGTTATGAACTTGGATATGACTGGAAAGATTATGCTTAACTTTCCTAATTACAATAGTTTAAGGTATATATAGAGTAAGGTGAAGTTGTTTCAATTACGTTGTTCGTTCTTTGATAAAGTTTAAATTCATTTTTATGATGTTTAATTTGCGCGACTCCTTATTTTATTTTTTTTAAATTTAAGATTGACTTAAATATGTGAAAACAATAAAGGAATTAAAACCGAGTTTAAGCTGATTTAAGAATGCGGTTAATATTCGTTTTTTGACCCAGTCACACCCAGCTATAACAGCAATATATATTGAATAACCAATCAAAGCTGAATAAGAAAATACAGTATATATATTATCTTGTGCAAATTTGTATAAAATGTACTTTTTTAAAAAATATATTTTCTACTTTCTAATATGTATGTATATAAATTTAGGTTGGTTTGTTTATTTGGGCTACCTTTTTTGGAGATTTTTCTTGGCTTTTTTTGGCTACTTTTTCTTGCTTTGGCTACTTCTTTGTTTCTGGTTAGTGTGGTAATTTTCGTTCTACTGGTATGACGTGTCAATCTTGTGAACTTGATTTCGAAGACCTAATCCGCCTTGTTGGCCTCGATGAAGATAAAAGTTTAGATTTTTTTTCCAATCACGGCATAATTCAGACATCCGTGATTTGCCCTAAATGTAATACTGCCTGTATTTTAAGACAAGACTCGAAGGTGTTTAGGTGCCGTAAAAAAAATGGAAGGGTGTGAAATCGTGGGTTTTACGTGCTGGGAATAGACGTCCTCATTACCGGAAATATTTCGCACGATACTTGTTCCTGGCAGAACATCCTGACGATTCTACAGTTCTGCATCACTTCCTTACTGCAATTGCAGAACTATATCCTCCAAAATAAGGTGACTGGTTAGGCTAAGTTAGGTTAGGCTAAGTTAGGTTAGGCTAAGTTAGGTTAGGCTAAGTTAGGTTAGGCTAAGTTAGGTTAGGCTAAGTTAGGTTAGGCTAAGTTAGGTTAGGCTAAGTTAGGTTGTGTTTAGCACGAATGCAAACTTTTCTGGTCGATTTTGAGGTGTTTTGCATGAATCTGCCATCCGTTTCCTGTGCAAATGCGTAGTTTTCGAGATGACGATATCTCGAAAACTACGCATTTGCACAGGAAACGGATGGCAGATTCGTGCAGAGCACCTCCAAATTGACCAGAAACGTTTGCTCTCATTATAAAAAGAGACTGGGTCAAAAAACGAATAATTACCAAGAATGCAATTATCGTTTCAACGGAATTTAACTAAAATTAAGGTTAATATTCGTCTTTTCACCAGCTCACGCGCGGTTAAAACAGTATAATATATTGAATTGCCATTCAAAACTGACCAAGAAAATATATATTTTGTGTAAATTTGTTCAAATGTACTTTTTTCAATAAAATATATTTCATGTTTTGGCTATTTTTTCGCTACTCTGCGACTTAACTAGTTTGTTGGTTTTTGTTCTGGCTATTTTTTTTTCCTAATTGGATTCAGTTTGGTGGTGCTTGATAGAATTATGACGTGCCGTTCGTGTGATTTCGACTTTGAGAACTTGATTCGTATTGTGCGCTAGATGAAGACAAAGGATTGGATGTTTTTATCAATTACGCGTTATTCTCTCATCCTTAACTTGCCCGAAATGTGACAGTGAGTGCCTAATACGAAAAGATCAGAAGATATTTAGGTGAAATAACTGAAGGGCCGGCTAGGCCGACTGAAGGGCGGCTAGGCCGACTGAAGGGCCGGTTGGTACTTACGTATTATAGGGACTACCAAATTTTCTGTATTTTTGCTCTCATTTTCGTTTAAACTAATGAAAATATCACAACTTAATTTAACCAATCATCAAGGGCGTTCAGTTGGCCTAGCCGGGCGGGCGTTCAGTTGGCCTAGCCGGGCGGGCGTTCAGTTGGCCTAGCCGGGCGGGCGTTCAGTTGGCCTAGCCGGGCGGGCGTTCAGTTGGCCTAGCCGGGCGGGCGTTCAGTTGGCCTAGCCGGGCGGGCGTTCAGTTGGCCTAGCCGGGCGGGCGTTCAGTTGGCCTAGCCGGGCGGGCGTTCAGTTGACTGTACGCCTTTGATGATTGGTTAAGTTAAGTAGTGATATTTTTTAATTTAAACGAAAATGACGAGAGCAAATTTTTCTGGTTAATTTTGAGGCGTTTTGTACGAAACTGCCATCCGTTTCTTGTGCAAATGCGTATAGAATAGAATAACCTTTATTAATAATAAAATAATTTTTTTCAATTTACAATTACATGAATAATTTTGAAGCTCGACTGTTTATTTTATTTAATTTGGCCCTTAAGCTTTAGGCTTTACTGGACTCTTATTAAAAATAAACAGGTAGTTGTTATTTACTTATTTATTTATTATTATTAATTAATAAGTATTATTAATAGTTAAAACGTGTTACAATATTAATGAACAATATTAAACAATATTAGTGGACATTAATCCTAGATTTTTGTTAGTATGCCATTATTAATCGGGATTTCAACTTGGTTTTAAACAAATTTACATTCACAGTTTTTTATATCGGCATGCAAGTCATTCCATAGTTTCAATCCAATGAAAATGGGTAGTTTTTGAGATGAAGACAATCTAAATTGAGGTATAACAAGCTTTGCTCTATTTCAGGTGTGATACGAGTGGATTTCTTGATGAGTTACAAAATATCTATTTACCCATTGCAAATTAATGATTTTGTTCTTACACTTGTAAATAAAAATAAAATGTGCCAGTTTGGTTATATCATTGAGCTTTAGTAGGTTTAGCTCTTTAAATAATGCACTAGAGTGATCAAGGAAATCAGCATCAGATAATAACCTTATTGCTCGGTTTTGGATGACAAAGATACCATTTAATGCGTTGTTAGCTGAGTTTCCCCCTAACAAGGGTGCAGTATGTTATATAAGGAAGAACAAGAGTATGATAGTCAAAAAAACTTATTTAGGGACTACATTTCTAAGTTTAAGCATTATAGCAACGTTCCTTCAAATCTTTTTCACGATATAATTTACATGATCACTCCATTACGAATTCTTATCTAGCATTACACCAAGAAATTTTGTTACAGTACACTCCTTTATGGCGATTTCATAAACAATAAGTTCATCAAGATATACATTTCTTTTATTAGTAAAAATCATGAAATTTGTTTTACTGGTATTTAGGAAGAGTTTATTGGTGGTCAACCATTTCATTACACTGATGAATTCTGAATGAAATATATTCTTAGCTGTATTAACATCTTTGCAAGAAAAAGAGAGAGTTGTATCATCTGCAAACATTGAAGTTCAGTATATCAGATGAACGTGGAAGGTCATTTATATATAATAAAAATAACAGTGAACCCAGAACTGAGCCCTGTGGCACACCATGTTTGACAAGCACTTTAAGGAGCAAACCTTATTTACTGATACAAAATTATATCTATTGGAAAAATAACTTTTAAACCAATCACTGATTGCTCCTCTAAACCCGTAACAATATAATTTAAATAGCATTTAAGGGTCTATTACATCAAACGCCTTACTCAAATCCATAAATATTGATATTGTCTTTGTTCTCCTTAGCTGTATTTACATATTCCATAAGATTTAAAATAGCCATTTCCGTTGTTTTATTATTACAGAAGCCATATTGATTTGGAGATAATAAATTGTAGGATTCTAAATATCGCTGCATTCTACTTTTTACAATTTTTTAAAAATTCTGCTGAACACACACAATGAACATACCGGCCTGTAATTTGTTGTTAGTGTAGGATCACCCCCTTTAAAAAGGGGTGTTATACAACCAGTTTTTAGCATTGATGGGAATATTCCTTTGGAAATACTTGATAATTTTAGCCAAAGTTATAGATATCTTATCTTTAACAAGTTTCAATATAGGTACAGGAATGTTATGAATGTTATTTTTTGTATTTTTTTAATTTACCAATAATATTCTGGACCTCAGTAAGGTAGCAGGAACAAAAGAAAATGAATTTAGTGGGCTGGATGGCATATATTCTAGAGGTGAGTGATCATTGTTTATTAATTGTGAGCGAAGCTTATCTTATCCGCTATTTAAGTAAAATGTGCACTTAAAGCGTCTGCAATAGCAGTATCATCAGTAATTTCTTTATCAACATTTTCTCTATTGAATTTTTCTTAATTGGTTTCCGAGAAGATTGTTTATGGTTGTCCAAGTGTTTTTCATGTCTCCTTTGTTTGGAAAATTGATTGTTGTAATAGTTATATTTTGCAATTTTGATTATTTTAGTTAATTTGTTTTGGTATTGAGTATATTGTATTTTAGGAATTTTGCTCTGTAATTGCAATTTTAATAATTTATCTCTGTTCTTTATTGAAGTGATAATTCCAGGAGTGATCCGTGGATTTGCGACACTTTTGGGCGAAACTGTTTTTCTCCTTAAAGGAAAGAAAGTACTAAAAATATGGAATAAGGTGTCATAGAAGAACTGAAACACATGATCTGGGTCATTTAAAGGTTCAAGATGACGATATCTCGAAAACTACGCATTTGCACAGGAAACTGATGACAGATTCGTGCAAAACGCCTCATAATTGACCAAAAAAGTTTCTCATCATAAAAACAGACTGGGTGTAAAAACGAATAATTACCAAGATTAAAACGCTTGTGTAAATAATTTTTTTTCTAATACTTACTTGGTTGATATTCTTTAGTTAAATATTCGCAACTTAGTTCAGCCTTTTACTGATGATTCAGGTTTGGAAGGCCAACCATTGTTTTAATTGATCGCTTACAAAGAAAAAATACAAAAGCGAGTGTTGTGGCCGGATTAGCTTTATTTCGTATATAACGGGTGTGCCATAAAAAAAGTAAATCTTAAAAAAGGCTATAAAATCAACATTTGTCATTTAATTTTAATAAAACTTCACACAATAAAACATATGGGATCACTTTAACATACTGCTTCCCAAAGCATTCGGGAAGCAATGTTAGTGATCCCTCATGAGAAGCAATATGTTAAAATGATTAACACTGGGAAGCAATATGTTAAAAAGAGAGGTTGATTGGTTTGAAAGAGGTTGGTAATCTAGGCTAACTAACGAAAATATCACGACCTAACCAATCGTCAAGGGCGTACAATTGACCTAACGATTGGTTAGGTTAGGTATATATATATATATATATATATCGGCTATTGATTGGTGGCGCGGAAAACGCAGTTTAATAATAAACAGGAACACCAGAGAAAAACAAACATCCTTCAAGGTTTAATAGTACCAACGTTTCGGAATGCACTAATTCCATCTTCAGGGCTAAAACAATAAAATGCCAAATCACATACAAAATACAAATTGATTAATAACAATTTAAAATACTTAAAAATTATAAAAAGTAGCTAAGAAAATGTAAAACATTAAAACTAAAAGGTAAATAAATGTGAAGTTAAAAGTTACAATTATAAAAAGTAAAAGCATTAAAACTGAAACGTAAATAAAATAAACTAGTACCTTAACCAAAACATAGCAGATCTATCGATGATTCGTCAGAATTTAGGTCTGGTTTTAGTTTATAAATAAACAGACTCCATAATTTTAAGCTCAAGGTCAGAGCTTCCGGCAGCAAGTACGGCGAAATTAGACTGTGAAATTGGGTGGTTATTGTTGTGCGAGCGATTACGTATGAGAGAATTAGGTGGTTTGTCAAGGGGTAAATTTGTACGGACCGATTTACCGAGATGTTCGTAAATACGAGTTTTAAATGTCTTTTAGTTTTACCTATATATGACCCCATACAGTGGTCACACTTGTATTGATAAACTATGGATGACTTAAGAAGTGTAGGAATAACATCCTTGTATTTAAATAAATGGTAAATCTATTTAGACGGGGTAAATATAATTTTTATACATAGTTGTGGGTAGAATTCCTTGAGCAATTTTAAAATTTGTTTCTAATGTTAAAACTTGAGGTTCCCATATAGGGCAAAATGAAATAACTTCACATTTATTTACTTTTTAGTTTTAATGTTTTACATTTTCTTAGCTACTTTTTATAATTTTGTAAGTTTATTTTAAATTGTTATTAAGTAATTTGTATGTGATTTGGCATTTTATTGTTTTAGCCCTGAAGATGGAATTAGTGCATTCCGAAACGTTGGTACTATTAAACCTTGAAGGATGTTTGTATTTTCTCTGGTGTTCCTGTTTATTATATATATGTGTGTGTGTGTGTGTGTGTGTGTGTGTGTGTGTGTGTAGATATGTAAATTCCCATGTCCACCTACATTTTAAATTTTTTCACATACTGTACATGCGGTTGCACTTCGTGAATGAAAGACCGAAATGCAACATTTTCATAGATTTAATTTCTCCATCGCCGCACAGTTATGAAAACCAGTTGTGAAAGAAACTATTTATTTGGAAGAGTATTTTAAGGAGGATTACATACACTGCAACAAGTATTGTTTTTAAGTAAAAGTATTGCAGTAAAAAATAATAATGTAAACGAGTTGCCTTTGGGAGAATATAACTTCTTTCAAGTTTCAATTTAAATAAATTCATTTTAAATATATTTTTTTTCCGCACCTATTAAACTTTAAAGCATCGAATTCCTCGGAGGATCAGTCTAAAACTTTAAACAAATCTATAACAGATAACTTAAAATCTTTCATCTGCGAAGAACTGGATGTCATACGTCTACAGGCTCTGAATTCTCCTTTATAAGAAAAGAAAAACTTTCAAAGAAATAAAAAGATCCCCTACGAAGACGATAATAATGTGTAGAATATGGAGACGGATTGACGGGAGAACATAAGAAAACAAAAGAAAAAGGAAAACCACTTTAATCTTCCTACAAATACAATTCTGTTAAAACCTTGTACAGTATTTTACTAATTTGGAAGTATCCAAATTAATTTTTTTTCTTTTCAATGAATTTCAGTAGTCATAAAACTTTAAAATCTTGCCTAAACAGAGTATTTCGGGTTAAAATATAAATACAGGGTGATTACGAAGTCCAGGTGCAACTTTAAACTTTAACAACTTTTGGTGTACACACGAAAGAAACTGTAAAGGTATATGTGATGGCATAATAAAAATTTTAACACTACATTAAAAAATTTTAGGTCTCGCTATAACTGCCATCTTTCTGGATACATCGGTCAAGCCTATTTTCCAAAAACCTGAAAACATTCTTCAGTTTCTGCCGAGTGGTTTTATGAATTGTATTTGTGATCGTGGCCATACATTCGTCCAAAGAATGTGGTTTTGATGGGTAAATAACACTTTTAATGTGGGCCCCTTAGAAGTAGACCAGTGGGGACAGGTCAGGTGAACGAAGTGGCCAACTAATTGGTCCATCTCTACCGATCCACTTGGCTGGGAAGACTTCATTCAAGAACTTTATACCCTTGTCATTATCATGCCTGACAAGATGAAAATTTTATTCGTTGTTGGTTAGCCAATCAGCCCACCCTGATCGAGCAAGCCAGCGGCACGCAGGCAACCGATCGCCCTCCCCGGAGTGGACCAGAGGTTCAGCGCACTAGTGATGTGTTGTGTTATATGTTGTGCTAGAGCGGTACAGTCTGTTATAATGTGTTCAATTGTTTGTGGTGTGTCCTGGCAAAGGTGGCAGGTGTCGTCTGTGGAGTTGTCTAGTCTGTGTTTATATGTCTGTAAGTTGGGGTGATGTCCACATCGGAATCGTGCTAAGTTAACTCGATCCGATCTGCTCAGGCTGCTCTCTGACCTGTCAATGGGTGGCGACTTCGCACCTAGGACCGCATTCGGACCGAGTCGTGTCAGTGCTTCGTGGGTTAGGTGTGTGTGTGTACGTGCTTTACTGTTTGATGCTGTGGGGCGTGGTATGGAATGGAGTATTGGGTTATAATATGTCTCTGGTGTTACCTTAATGGTGCGAGGTGTTGGTGCATGATTGTACATGTAGTGGCAAGGGTGTTGTGGGTTAGTTGTCGCTGCTGCCATGAATTGTGTTCCCCTCATGTCTAAATGTTCCCTAACTTTTAGTATTTTGTTTGTGTGCAGGTGTTCCTATTGGTGTTGAGTACATCCTGTAATGGTACGAAGTGCGTTGTTTTGTATTGTTTGTAAGGTGTTTATGTGCGTGTATGAGATAATGGGTGCCCAGCATGGGCTAGCATAGTCCATAACTTGTTTGTACATGAGTGTTGTTGTTTCCTGCTGGTGTCCAAAGTTTGTGCCTGTTAGTATCCTAAGCGTGTTAAATCTTGACGTACATTTGTTTTTTATGTCCTGAATGTGGTTTGCAAAAGATAATGTGTTGTATATGATCCCAAATATTTTGGTCCTGTGAGTGTGTGGAATGTTGGTGTTTAGTGTAATCTGTGGAGTTATCTGGTGTTTTTTTGTATTGCTTGTTAGCAAGGTGATGGGTGATTTTGTGGGTGCTACTTTGAGTCTATTGTGTGTGAGCCAGTCTTGTATACTGTTTATATATGTTTGTCGGTTATTTGTAGTGGTGTCGATGTTGTTGTGGGTGGATGTTAGTGATGTCATCTGCATATGATGATAAGGTAAGCTTATCTATGGGTGTTGGAATGTCATGCATATATAAATTGAACAGTGGTGGTGAGAGAACAGCCTTGAGGGACCCGTTCGGAAAAAGTTTGTTTTTGGATGACTTGCCATTAAATGTGACATGTGAGTATCTTCCTGAAAGATAGTTGCTCAGCCACTTTTTGGTGTTATTGTGCATGTTTGTGTTGAGTATTTTGTTTATGAGAGGGAAGCGTGGGATAGCATCAAATGCTTTACTAATGTCTATTGTTGCTAATAGTGTACGTTCAGCTGGTCGTCTGGAATTGGTCATCCATGATGTGCTACGTGAGGTTAGTGAGTAATGTCGTGGTTGAGTGGTAAGGTCTGAATCCATGTTGAGTAGGCGATAGTGGTATGTGTGGGTTGGTGATTTGTAAGATTAGTCTTTGTTACTTTGGAAGGTGTGCATAGTAAAGTAATGGGTCTGAAGAAAGCTGGTTCTGTTGGATTTTTGTTTGGTTTGAGTAGTTTAATAATTTTACCTTGTTTCCATATGTCAGGAATAATACAATGTTGGTATGAATATGTGCTGATGTTTGTGAGAGCTAGTATTCCCTGTGGGCGCAAGTGTTTAAGGCAGTGGTGGCATTCAAAAATTTTAGCAACCGGTTCTATCTCGCTTTACATCCCCACCTAAGTTTTTTTGCAAAGAAAAACAATAAGAAAAATATATAACTGACCTTTTCCCAATGGCGACCAATTTTTGAAATTGCAGAGATACTGTAAGAACCGGTTCGGCGAACTCATGGAATTTTAAGAACCGGTTCTTACGAACCGGTGCGAACCGGCTGAATGCCACTGGTTTAAGGTGTATGTTGGATATGTTGTCTGGTCCAGTAGCCTTCGAATTCTTAATGTTTTTGATGAT
This sequence comes from Bathynomus jamesi, assembly GCA_023014485.1. NCBI lineage: Eukaryota > Metazoa > Arthropoda > Malacostraca > Isopoda > Cirolanidae > Bathynomus > Bathynomus jamesi. The sequence goes on from JAJOZX010001484.1 coordinate 877,788, forward strand.
CTTGGTGGTTTGGTCTGTATTGAAGGGTGTAATGGTCGTGTCGAGTCTGTAGGTTTTCTTGTCTGGCTGTTTTTCTGTCTGTGTGCTTCTGGTTGTCTGTTTAAGTGACTTATCTTTGCGTAGTGATTAACTAGAATGTTAGCTTGTGTATATGTTGAGATATTATTTTGGCTGCGACAGATAGCCGCGTGTTAGATGTGAATGTCACTGTTAGAGTGGGTAATGCTGTTTATAGTCTTGTATAACCTGAATGTATCTGTGGAGTGGTTTAGTGTTATGAATTCCCTAAATGTTTGTTTGTTTCTTTAAGTTTGTTGTTTATTTCTTTGTTGAGCTGTTGTATCTGATGTTTTATGGCTTCTGTGTGTGGTGTTTGTGTGTTATGTTTGAGGTTGTTACGTTGCCTTATGAAGTGGGCTATTTCTCTAGTGTAATTTGGGTTGTATTTCCTAATGTTGCCCTTGGGTATATGTTTGCATTATTGATGATCTGATTAAATGTCTTCAGTGTTGTATTGATGTTTATGATAGGTGTGCTGTTTAATGATTTTTCTTCGTTGAACTTCATACTGTCCCAAGGAAATATTAAACAAAGGTGACAGAAAAATTAGAAATTTCATTGAAACATTATTCAAGTCGGCGGAAGACGACAGTATGAAGTTCAACGATTTTTCTTCGTTGAACTTCATACCGTCTTCTTCCGCCGACTTGAATAATGTTTCAATGACATTTCTAATTTTTCTGTCACCCTTGTTTAATATTTCCTTGCATATCTTAGTATTACTACATGTTTCGCAGATGACACAGTCATTAACATCTGCATCAGTGTCTGCAGTCATTATTATAAACAGCAAAGAGTAAATACTGTACGTTGTGGGACAGAGCTCACGCCTTTGAAACTTTAGATTTAATTCCATTTACTACCATTGTTTTTTTTTGTCAGAAAATTAAATATCTACCCAGATTTCCAATAATTCCTGTATTCTTAAGTTTGTGTGCTATAATTCCACGACCACATTTATTGAAAGCTTTAGCAGAATCAGAATATATTACAGTTCTGTTACCTCTTAAATAAGGGTCAATGTTTGCGTTTTTTTAATGAAGGTGGAATTTGTCCTCTGTCGCGTGAGTTTCTCTATAGTAAGTATAAAGGCTTGGCAATACTCTCCTTACAGTTCTTCAGAAATGTGGCACTACTTGTCTGACCCTGCTGCCAAATTTTCTCGTATTTGTGATAGAACATTAATTACGTCTCCTTCCGAGAACTCTAAATTTCTAAAGGTTTGTGTCTGAACTTGTTCTTGGCTTATCTCTCTCTCAAAAAATTCATCTGGATTTTTTACTTTCTGCTCGGAGTTGGGGGTGCTAAATAAAGAGTTAAATTATTCGTTAAGCAGTTCGCTCATTTTTTCTGGATCATTTGTGTATTCGGTCGCCCCATCTTTTAATGGACCACCACTTTCATTGCATTTTTCTTCTCGCAAATGTGAAGTATTTTTTTTTTCTGCTACCTTTTACTTCTCTTTTGTCTCATAGATGAATGTTTGTTTTAGGTCCATTTCTATTTCGGATAGTTTTTTCTTAGTTTGAGTCTCCTTGCTTCAGTTCTGCATCCAAGGAAATTTTTTGCTGTTTCTTTCAGTTGTATAAATACTGTTCTAAATTTTCTCTCGAGCTTGCTACGTTTTAATTTTTGTCTCTACGGAACATGTTTCAGCAGTATAAGTTTAGTTTCATTTCCCATTGTATATAGTATTTCTCCTGGAGTTTTCTCGTAAAATAGCAATTCCCAATTTACTTTAGATCTTCATTTACACTTTGCATTCAGAAGTTTATATTTAAACTTTCAAATATTCCTTCCGACTCTGAGGTGCATTTTTGGACCTCTGGTTATTAACTTTAACTGCATATCGATCAGGTTATGGTTCTAGAAATTTGTGTGCGTTATCTTTCTATTTATTATATCATTATTTGTCAGAATAAAATTCAAAACGTCCTCTTTTCTAGTGGCTTCACAGATTTCCTAGGTAAGTGCATAATGTTCCATAATATCTAATAGCATCATTGAATGAGTTCTATCATCTTTTGTAATGTTACCATGAACTTTCTCAACATGTATAATTGTCATTTTTCTTCCATGTTATGAATGGAAAGTTAAAGTCCTCACAAATTGAAATATTTGCTGCTGGGGTTTTGAGTGATTTTTAACGAATTGTAATTCACTTTTTTGAGATGTTTTGTGGTTTGTACACGTTCATGATTAAGTTTTCGGTGCAGTTCTTTTAGTTCTATAATAAGAATTTCGACCGTGCTGTTTGATTTGCCGATCTTCACTTCACATGCGTGTTTTTTTCACTTAGCTGCAACTCCCTCTGCTCTGTATCTGTAGTAGGTTAGTATTGCTATTTCAGTATCCTCGATGCAGTTTTCACAACCTTTTTCGCATTTATGAAAGTGTTTCCGTGAGGCTTATGATATCTATACTGGTTTCCAGAGCTACATTTTGCAAGTATTGTAAATTGCAGTCTGCATGGCCAGCGTTACAGACCTTGTGTATAATAAACTTATAGGGTTACTAATCTTCATGCTCGGATTTGCTGGATAATTGTCTTTTTCTGGTCGAAGTTGTCGGTTCTTGTTTGGTGTTATTGGTTGGGCCGTTGCATTTGGGAGTTCTGAGCGCTTGGCCCTTGATACCTTTGTGAGTGTTGTATTAACGGTGGGTGGTGTTGGATAGGAGAGTGATGTATATATGTAATATTGGGGTACATATTAGTGGTGGACGGGATGTCAGTTTTTCAACATATGCGGACTTTTAATTTCAATATCTGCGGATGCGGATATTTAGTTAATCTATCAATATAATATAGAATTATGAATATGACATAATTTTTCAAATTTCGTGATATTACTATTATGGCAGGCAATGCATAAGAATTAAAACTAATATCAATGTTTTCATTATGATAAAAATAATAACTTTCTCAGGAGTTTCAGCCACAGAAAATTCAATGAAACAAGTTTCATTCAATTTTCTGTGTTACCATGTATTTATATTTTGAGGTTTATATATTTTTGTTCATTAATACTTTACATGAAATGTGCATGACTGGGCCTTATAAGCTACTTTATAAGCTAATTTAATTGTAAATTGCATAATTTATTAGAGGTAATATCCGCATAACATCCGCAGTCAGAAGTGCGGATGCAGATATCCGGTCCACCACTAGTACATATGTTTGCGAAGTTGGGTTTTTCCCATAAGAAGGGACCGTTGTTCTTTTATCTTTCTCATTTCCTCCAAAAAATGTACTTCATTGCCACTGTTATTACCACCTCTATTTAGGATTTGAGTTGTTCTTTCTCGTTCTCTTCTTTGAGTACCCTTCATGTGAAAATACGGGCTCTCCATATTTAGGCATTTTTCTCTCTAGCTGACTGTATGCACGTAATAGGGTAGAAATAGTAGTTTGTTTCGTACCTGCAACTTCCATTCACCATTCATCTGCAGAGACATTTTGTGCGGTGATTATGCATGCAGTTGGAGTTATATTTGCAAGAATCTGTTTCGCAATATCGGCGTGTGGTCCGTCGTTTAAATTCCTTAAGTTCTGTGGGATTCAATTTCTTTACTCTGTTTACCACCACTTCTTCCCTACTTCCTACAATGATAGGATGCGTTGAACACAGACTTTAAAAAACACATTAATTTGAAAAGAGTGAATGGAGGGTATTAGGCCCTGAAATTAAAAATATGCAATATGGTAGAGTTTTTTCTGTCCTTTAATGTGATATAAAAGTTAACTAATTTTGACCTATATTTTTTTTCTCAAATTCCACTTTAATCATAAATTTAAAAAATTAAGCAAAAATTATTTTCGTAAATTCCTAAAACATAAACTATCAAAGCTATGAACATGAAATTTGCATCATACATAGAAGTACGTGCTCTATATATCAACATAAAAGTAAAAGCCATTCCTTTAAGTAGTTCATATTTTATGACCATTTCTTTTGTGAAAAGCGAGTATTTTTGCCTTTGTAAAATATATTTTAATTAAAAATTATGGTATATGGTAGATCTATTTAAGATACTTCAAATGGTATACATATTGATCATATGATTTAATTAATAAACTCTGTGAACATTTTAAGAAAACTAATTTTTCTACCCGGGCTCATTCCCACGGTGTGGGATGGGATAAAAAAAATGGCAATGGTTGTAGGAAATTTATAGCAGTGTTTCGGAACCTTTCATTCCAGAAAAAAGCACTGTATGAGCAAAGGACATACAGAGCTGAAAAACCGCTTCTTGTCTGATCAGCGAAGTTAAGCAGTATTGGGTTTGGTTAGTAATTAGATGAGAGACCGCCTGGGAACACCAGATGTCTGTGGGTTTTTATTTCAGAGGGGTCGACCGCAGGTCGACCCTGAACCGTCGTTCAAAACTATCATATGGTTCAAAAGGAAATTATAGTTCTAATGCAACGTCCTTTTGTGGGGTTCATTTTAATTAACAATTTAAAAAATATATCGACCCTTAAAAACTCTTGTTGTTGTTGTCTTTTAAATATTGCTTAGAACTAATTTTATTTAAAATATAAATTTAAAAGGTAATAATGCAAAAACCCTTCTTTTGGCATATTTAAGAATGACATTAACACTTGCTGTTAAATATTAAGAGTAATTTATTATAATTCATTTTTAATATATATTATCAAGTCCTCTAAATTTAATCTAAAATGTGATTTTAATTAACTAATAAAATACCAACTTCAGATGCAGTGGCATACTGTGAAAAAAAGAATCTGAGGCACAATCACAGATGACATCCACTGAGCATGTAGCATCTTCCGTGCCATGCTACAAAAATACCATAATGTACGTCCATAAAATATAGATTTAGGCTCCCGATTTGTTTCTAGAAGTATATGAATTGCAATAAATTTTGAGTCAACTTCCCAGTGCAATTTTTTAAATGCGACGTCTGTGTCAGTGATTAAGTAAACGTAGAATTGGAGTTGGTCTTCGCCTAACTCCGGGAACAGCATAAAGGCTCTGTCTTCCGGAGAAGCTTCCACCTGAAACTCGAGACGTGGTTATATTTTTTTCCCAGAAACGTCGTACATCAAGCATCATCTTCACTGTTCTTTCTTTAAATGAACTACATTTTATATAGTTTGCTCTTACTCAGTGTGGTAGATTTTACCGTTAGTGAAAATGAAGTTCTCTTGGCCATAGGTAAAATTAATCCTAATAAAACTTCAAGTCCAAACAAGCTCTTCTCTAGGGTACTTAAATAAATGAACTGCACAATAGTCCCTCCTCTTACATATATACGTTTAATAAATCCTTGCAATCTAGAGAAGTTCTGTTCGATTGGAAACTTTCAAACATTACGTCAATATTTAGAAAAGGACACAAATCGCTTCTTGGAAATTATCGTCCCATTAGTTTGACTTCAGTAGTTGGTAAGCTTACCGACACGATCGTTCGGGACAAAATAGTTAATCACGTAGAATTAAAAATTCTCAGCATGGCTTTCGACGTAATCGCTCTTATCTTACTAATTTGCTCGACTTTTTTAATGGTATCGTAAATATATATGACGAGAGTAAGACAATGGATGTTGTATATTTCGATTTTCAAAAGGTGTTTGATAAAGTGCTCCATATGAGATTATTAGCTAAGCTTCATTCTCGCGGAATTGATGGTAATGTTCTCAAATAGATTAAAAATTGGCTTAGTGTCAGTAAAAAAAGGAGTGGTCATCAGTGGCGAAGCGTCTAACTGGAGAAGTATAACTAGCGGCGTGCATCAGGGATCAGTTTTTGGACCAGTTCTTTTTATTATTTATATCGATAACACCGACATAATGATTAACAGTACAATTTCAAAATTTGCGGATGATACCAAACTGGGCAGATTAACAAAATCAGCGACAGGGCGTTTGAATATTGAAGACATTAATAAGTTACTAGAGTGAGCAGAAATGTGGCAAATGGACTTCAATATAAATAAATGTAAAACGTTACATATCGGTAGAAACAATTTTAAAGAGTAGTAGTCTGTGAATGACAAAGCACTAACGAATGTTACGGAAGAGAAAGATTTAGGTATTATTGTTGCCGACACACTTAAACCGAATAAACAATGTATCGAAGTGGTTAGAAAAGCAAATAAAATCTTCGGCTTTATTTGTAGATCGTTTGAATTTGCAATAAATCCGCAAAAAACAATGCCAACATTATATAATTCCTTATCTGAAATACTGCGTTCAGTTCTGGGCCCTATATTTGCGCCAAAACATTGACAGAATTGAGGGAGTGCACCGACAGGATACAATGATGATTCCCAGGCTTGGAAACAAATCGTACACTGCTCATTTCGAAACATTAAATTGATTCTCGTTTGTGAAAAGGCGTGTTCGAGAAGATTTAATTTAGGTATTTAAAATTATCAAAATTTTTGATAACGTCGACTTCGAAGAATACTTCACCTTCAGAAACGCAGATAGGATTGCGGTAATGGTCTCAAATTAGTGGGTAAACATTTTAATTCTAAAGCAGCTAAGCATCTTTTCTTCAGTCAAATAGATTAACCTGTGGAATGGATTGCTGGACAACGTAGTTCAAAGTAATTCGGTCTAGTCCTTTGAAAAGATACTAGATACTTATCTTGTCTTAAACGTCCAATTAGAAGCATTTGTTCCCCTCGGCACTTATTTATTATTTATAAAATACTCTTAGGAACTTAAACTCCAAACTCAAAGATAAATAGTTGTAGCACAATCTGTAACTCCTTTCTGATAAAGTTATGATGGCATTAATTTTATATATGTATTTCGTATATGTACAGTGCTTACAAGAATTCTCACGTCTCTGTCTCGTCCCAAGCTAGTCTGTTAAGTATAAAATGGGCGGTCCTTATGGCAGCGGAGGTGTGTTCGGATTGGTGCACATAATTGCTCTAACCCCATCAATGACGTCCACATTAGCTTTGTGTTGATCACTCTATCTATTTACAGTATATAAAGAGACGTACTGTATATAGATATATATAGAGTATGCAGGGGATAACGTGTCTCAGTCCCAGCTATGGTAGTTGTCTTACAATTAACAGTCCCAAGTGCAAGTTACGTTAACACCTCCACATAAACTACCCTGGACTAAAATAACATACGTGAAGCCCTTACCCAGAAGCCATTTAAAAGGTGTGATTTAAAATCTATCTCTATCTCTACCCGCAGGGGGTATAAAGGTTATGCACATTTCTTCTGAATGTTGTAAACTTTATACTTGGGGTGTGACAG